>CAUYUJ010020448.1:66968-619468 GCA_963575745.1 Prorocentrum cordatum
TTCGGGTTTGGAGGAATGTGCTTTCGATTGTTGTTCTGTGTTTCGAAATTCAACGATCCGTTTTGGTCGTCGTCTTTGTGCTTCAAATTTCTGGGTTGTGAGTTTTCGGGTTTCTGGCTCTTGGGCTTGCATGTTTTGTGCTTTGGGTTTAGGGATTTGGTTCTTCGGGTGGGTCTTCGTCTTTTCTCGGATCTTGTTTCGGGTCGATTATGTTTTTTCATTGTCGTGTTTCGTGTCTGGTTTCGGTTTTCTGGCTTCACATGTTTGGGTTCCGTGTTTTGACTATGACTTCGGTTTTCTGGTTTCGGATTCTGGGGTTCAGTTCCGATTTAGGCTTCTAACTTTGGAATCCCGCGTTTCGGGCCGGCTTTCGGGTTCCGTCCGTTTGTTGATCTAATGTTTTGATTTTCGGGTGCCGCGTTTCGGGCCGGCTTTCGGGCTTCGGTTTTCTGGCTTCGGGTTTCAATGTTTCGGGTTCCTCGTTTCGGGTGGCTTGCGGGTTTCGTTTTTGTGGCTTCGGATTGTTGGTTTTTGAGTTCCGCCTTTCGGGCCAGCCAGTGTTCGGGTTTCAATGGTCTGGGATTTTGTGGCTTCGGATTTCAGTTTTCGGCTTTCAATCTTCGGGTCTGATCGAGCGCCTAAAACAGCGCCTACATCAAGCGCCCAATACGGCAATTAAAAGGGCGCCCCCAATACAGAGCCTGAGAGAACGCCGAACAAAGCTTCTCATAAACGGCTCATAGAGCGCCACAGACAGCAGCTCATAGGGCGACTCAAAGAGCGGCTCAAACATGCTTATAGAGCGGCTAAAAGAGAGGCTCATCGAGCGGCTAGTAGAGAAGCTCATAGTGGCCCATAGAGTGGCTTATAGAGCGGTTCATAGAGCGACTCCTGGAGCGGCTCATGGAGCGGTTCATAGAGCGGCCCGTAGAGCGGCTCATACAGCGGTTCATAGAGCAGCTCATAGAGCGGCTCATCGAGCAACTAGTAGAGCAACTCATGAAACGCCTAGAGCGCCTACGGGTAGATCGCTGGGAACCGATTCCCAATGATTCCGAAAGTGATTCTGGGGCCGCCTTTCGGATCAGTGGGGGTCAATTCCCAGTGATCTAGAGCAGTGGTCCCAGTGGGATCACGTTTGAGAATCCCTGGGCATCGATTGATTCCCAGTGACCAAAGAATATTGATCCCAATGATGTTTTGGACTGACAAGAATGCCCCCCAAAACGCCTCAGGACGGCCCGCGAGACCCGCAAGAAGGCGCAAGCGATTTCCAATCCAGCCCCAAGAGAGGCCCAAGATCGGAAACCCGAACTGACATTTCGAGCCCCAGGAGGTCCACAGGAGGTTCCCATGAGGCCCCCAATATGTCCCCCAGAGACCCCTAAGAATGTTCCCGAAGTTTACACGAGCCCTCAAAGAAGACGCGTCTCAAGAGACCCCATGAGGAAACTTAAATGTCACTGGTCCACAACCACGAATGTGGACCCTGCCACTGTGGCGCTCGGTGGAGGCCCCTATGGAGCCACGAGACGTGTGTGGGGTTCCTGGATCAATTGGCTCGTTTTGGCTATGTGGTGTGCCCGCGGTCAAGCTTTTTGCCCCCGCTGCTGATGTGCGTCCCCCGTTTAGATCGCTGCGTAATTCTGGTGCGTGTGGCACGTCGCACGCTGTCGGCATACTTTTCTTTCTGCGCCACCAAGCCACGCAACTCAAATGCGAAGCCTCGAGAATACCTCCCACACTCGCACGCCCAACCCACTTCAACTACTCCTATCTTGCTTTTAAGCCGACACCTGAGCATGTTTGCAATCCTCCATGTCACACCCCGACATGTCACTGCATTCGAAGACTATGCGCTATCCCTTTGCCAACACAACATGTCTGCGCAACGCAACGAGTCTAGAACAAAATCTTGGAATCAATTAGCACATCAACCAACGATTACTCCATGTGCGTGCGGGAATGTTCCGGGAAGCCAGACACACTAAGGTTTCTTCCCTGCGGGGCCCCAACCAAACCTGTCCGAAACCGTCGCGTGCACCTCGAAACACACATTCAACGTCCGATAGCGCGCCACCGCAACTCGTGCTACACGGGTACCCCCTTATCCTGACATGCATCTCAAAAACTTCGTGCGCTTGAACTCCCTAACGATCAGGTGTGATAGTTCCGAGAAGGAAGATGGAACCCACCCATCGAATGCAATTCCGCTCGGCCTGGTGGCCAACAAGTATGCGGACAAACTGGTCAACTGCACCTTGGAACACATACGCAAAGGCAAACATAAACCAACGCACTGATGCACGCACGACTGACACTAACAAATATCAAACAACAACCACCGAAACATTCTATGTGCACGGAAACGGCTCTCGAACGTGTTTCTGGCGATTCATTTCTCTGCGCTTTTTGGTGGCACTCTGACCAACGGGTCCTTTGTAGAATTTCGGCGCGAACCGTAAGCAACTAAGCGAGCTTCCTACCGTCTGGAAAACGAACGGTACACAATGGCATTGTCTCCAATAGGAAATAATACAATGCAAATTCGAGGCCTTGACCGTGCACCTAAATCAGCGCGGCCAGGTTGACTGAGAAATTGCTGTGCTAGTCGTCATCATTCATGGCCTGTGGGCGCGAAGCTGCGAACACTTATCAGAACCGCGCTGTCCCCGCCCGTTTTGAATTAACAACCCGGAATGGGATGAGGCATCCAGAAGAACAACGGTAACGAACCCTGCCATTCGCTGAAAGAGTGTGTCCTGTGAGAGTTTAACTCCCGGCGGTGTTTCTAGCGCTCATCGAGGCTCACTGGTGCTATCTCAGTGCGAGCTTGGGGCCTGGCTGCGCATGACGACCTGGATCATAAAAAGACAAAATTCTGATCCAAGCAAGGCCTCCGAATAGGCGGCCTGGAAACATGCCGCACGGGGCGTCTCTGTGTGCTTTCCAACTGCAGTCAGTCGACAACCTCCTACAATCCACTGTTTTTGATACTTCTTATAAGAAGCCCCCAAACAGGTGTTCAGAACAATACGAGGGAGGCGTGTCAAACGACCGCATATCTTGTGCGAGAAAGACCCACACGGAATCGCCACACTCACGCACTATGGGACACAATCGGGAACTTGGTTGCGAGGACGTCCCAGGCTACATCGCCACTTCTTGAGGGCATGGCCAAGTCTCTCATCGTCCTCGACAACGGTCAGAAACCTTCGTTCAGGAAGTATGGGGCGGCACGCCACTTTCTGCAGGTCCCACTCTGCTTCTATGATATTGAAGGGGGGAGAGATACACCCTGCGAGATGCTTAAGAAATCATGGGTTAAGAAATTCATAGTCTCAGAACTTGAGTAAAAACCCAAAAAATCCACTCAAATCTTAGGGTTTACATTGAAACATTAAGAATAATCAAGACTCTGGCCAAAAAAATAGGTTTTCTTAAGCATCGCCTAAGGTGTACCTTTCAAAATCCGATCCGGCCGGTTTGAAATCCAACAATATCCTGGGGCCCGGCGGCCGAACGGGAACCCATCCATGCCTTCCTCGATCCCTGCGGTCAGCACTCGTGAATCCAACGGACTGGCCACCGCCACCGCACGGCATCATGCCGTTCTCGAACACTGTCCATGCTCCACATTCGCGCGCACATCCTTTGTCTACGACTGCTGTGAAATCAGTGGCCAACGCCAGCGCACCAGAATGCGCTATGCGCCGCATTCGTGCGCACACTCTTTGTCTTGCGACGGCGGCTGATTTATCAAGTCGAAGCGATCATTTGTTCGGAACCATGCTACTTCCAAATGCTGCCTGTGCGCCACATTCGCGTACACACCCTTCGCCTACGACTGCACTGAATTTACCACGTCGGAACGATCGTTTTTTGTAGCGATCGCCGCCAGCGCACGGAACCATGCCACTTTCAAATGCTGCCCATGCACCACACCAGGCGCGCACATTCTTCGTCTTGCGATTGCGGTACATACACCACTCTGGAGCGAACGTCTTTTTGCAACCACCGTTTGAATTTAAAGGTGGCAATTAGGACTCTACGAGGGCGGCGTGGCGACTGGATATCTTTTGCGGGGAAGACCCAAGCAAAAGCAATCCGAAACTTTGTGCGAGGAAGTCCCGAACGAAATCGCAGCTTTCTGATGGCGTGGCAAAGTTTCTGATCGCCATGGAGGGCGATCAGAAACTTACTGTTTGGAGGTACTGCGCCCAATGCCACTTTCTGATGCGGGCCCAACTTGGCCTTTATACGGTTAACGGGAATGAGAGATGCATAACCCACGCGAAGGGAGGGACCGGAGGGATGAGCATGATGGCCTAGGATTCATGGGCGCTGCGGCGGTGGTCAATCCGAAACCCACGTGGCCGTCTTTGGGAAGGCCGCACTCGCTTCCCCCGCTTCTGGCGCTGAAGAGAAGAACCATGATCGATCCAACACATCACTGAGCTGCATCGCACCCTCCCGTCCCAAGCCTCTTCCTCCTAAGTCAGTGCAGGTGCTGCCGGTTTCCACGGGCCTGCTAAATGCTCAAGACCTGGGAGGACTGATGACTCCTCATGTGGCCCTCCAGAGGTTCGGGACGCAGGACGGCTGGAAGAACCAAGTCTACACGGTCCTGCCATAAGACATGGTGAGACAATAGCTGGGTCTTGTCATACGTAATTATATTGTTCTTGCAACGTTAACATGCAGCCAACTGCTGACACATTTCTGGCCAAATCAACACCACGACGAGCCACAACATAAACAAATTATGATGAGGCGCCTTCCATCCGCGCGACTGCCATCCGACACCTTACCGCCTAGAAGAATGCCAGGGGCTGCCTGGCAAGGTTTCTGTCTGTCTTCCAAGGGCCGTGCCCCCGCCCCCCCTTTCGACACACTCCGCTGCATGCACCAGCCCTCCCTCCCGAAGCTTCCTGGGCGGTCCGACGCCTTCCGGAGGCTCTCCAAAGCTAAGGCTTCCACGACGGCCAAAGAAACCCACTAAAACTTAATATTAATCAAGGGGGCACCCATCAGCCCCTACGAAGAGCCCAAGAGGTCCTAAGAGGCCTCCAAGAGGCTCCACGAAACCTCCACGACGCTCAGCAGGCGGCCCTCGAGAAGCCAACCACATGGCTTTTGTTCCTTCATGGTTGCCCGTGTGCTTTGATTTCCACACTCTTCGCTCGAAGGTCTGTCCAATTGTAATCTTCGAGGGCCCGTAGGGCCCACTGAGAACATCAAAAGGGCTCCTAACTGGCCCACGAGGGTCCCCCAAAAGCCCGCCCGAGAGGGCCTCCGTAGGCACGTAAGACGGCATGATGGGGCCCGTAGACAACCAAAGACCCCCACACGGCCAAGAGACCCAACGACTGCCCAAGAGGGCCTCAAGACGGCCCAAGAAGGCCGCAATATTGCCCCACAGGAGCCCCAGGCACTCCCAAGACGGCCAAACAGACACAATGATTGCGCCTCAAGAGTTAGAGACGAGAGGTGTCACAAGTGAAGGTCTTGTGACTTGTGGGCGGTGCTCGAAGGGTCGGCAAACATATTGCTTCTCTGGCACGGTCCTGGATATACCGCAGGCAGCTGGATCCGCCGATCCCCGCTTGCTGGGGGTGAGGAAACGTGTGAGATGATTGGCTGTCCCCCTCCCCCCAAGCCTTGCCCCCTTCCACCTGGGTCCCCAATCTCGTTTACGGTGGGGTATGCGGGCTCCCTGGCGCACACACGGAGACTCTTGAGCTTCCAAATCTGCCTTCACTGGCCTCAGTCGTTCCAAGACGGTCCCGAATCGCGGAACGAGGCCCAAAACGCCTGCGATGGCTCCAAGACGCTCCAAGACCCTCGAGACGCCCGAAGACCCTTTACAAGAGGGCCCCGAAAAGGCAAGCATTACTTGGTTGCCCGTCGGATTCTCGCTGCTTCTGATGATATCTTGTCTTCTCGAGCTTCCGACGTTCCAAGACGGCCCACGAGGCCCCGTACACGGCCCCCAAACTGCCCAAGAGGCCCCTGCAACGGACCCAATCCGCTCAAGAGGGTTACAAGGCCCGCCCGAAGAGGGGCCCAAGACGGCCAACGATCGTCACATGAGGGCCCCAAGAGAGCAACGAAGGAGAACGCGAACAGAAAATCCAATGTTTCTGCCCGAAAAGTCTACCCAAAGGCCACTAGAAGCTCCAAAAAAAACCCCCCAATCAGCCCCCAGAAGCCTCCCAAAGGCCCGACAGGACTCCCTCAAACGGCCCCCAAGACGCTTCAGAACTGCCTCCAAGAGGCCCCGCTGGGCCACCAAACAGCTCCTAAGACGCCCACGAAGAGTCCCAGGATAATGCCCAAGAAACTCACGACGTCCGCGCCGTGGACACCCAACCTCTTCTGGGGGACAGCGCAATAGCGGAAACTTCTGGGGTAACAGAGAAAAGCACGGTGGCACCAAACTTGTAGCCCAGTGTTGAAGTCAGACCGCTTCCCACTGGTTGCAGTTGCTCAAGTGTGTGTAATCGCTTGCGCGGGAAACTCGAAAGATACCGACACTCTTCGCTGTGCATGGACTATGCCGACATTGGAAAACAACGTTGGAAATCTGTTACCGTGCCGCTGGGCACGGAGTGAGCGTGTCCTCAGGTCCATTGCCCACTTCCCTGAGCCTCAGTCCTCCATCCAGAGGAGGGGCACGTACAGCAATTTCCGAAATCTCTTGGGGCTTGGTGCGTGCCCCCTGGGCTTTGGGAAGTGGTGGCGCGTGATTTGCTTCGGCCCAAGAGGGCCCCAAAGTGGGCCAATAATGCCCCAAGAAGGCGCCAAGACAGGCCACGAGGGCCCCGAGACGCCCAATGATCGCTCCAAGACGCCCAAGATGGGCCCAAAGTTTGAAGCGGTGCTTCCAAGACATAACTGTATAAAGCCACGTAAAATGTACAGGGATGTCGGGGAGCTATGAGGTGAGGGATGGGGGGGAAACACAAGCCGCACTTTTCTCCTGCACCGCCGCAGATTGAGCGCTGGCGACGCTGGCAGATAGGGCGGCCCTGCCTTGAGCCCCCCCTCAAAAAAACAAAAACAGCGGAATCAGGCAAGCATGCGTCCCATCCCTGGGGCGTCTCCTCAAAGTCGAGGTGGTGGGAGACGAAGCCTGCACGTTGCTGCCCTAGCGTAGGCTCATGGCTGCCGAAAAGGAACAGGCAGACGTCTAGCACGGCTGCCACACTTGCAGTGGAGCAAGGGCCAAGAAAAACGGGAGTGCGGAGTGCCGGGTCGTGGTTCCATGGCACGGTAAACTCAGCGCCCGAATGTATCAGAGCAACAATAAGCTGAACACATACTGCCAATGCTCGGCCAGCCAGAAGGCCGCCCAGAAAACTCTGGGGAGCGCCGGTGGGGCTGATCCCGCATCGGCAGAAGGATGGTTAGCCTCGCGTATCCACGCAACTTCAGCCATGCAAAGAAATCCGCCGATCCGGCGTGTGAGTTCAAGAGCGCGAGCTTGAGCTTCGCTTGAGCTCCCCTCTGCAACGGGGGGGCCCCCCGTTCAGCGTTTTCGCACGCCCCCCCCCGAAAGTCCATCAACTCGAGGCCTCGTTGGGGAAGTCTCTCATCTTCTAGGCTCTCGAACGGGCGTGCCACATAACGCAGGATATATAGGTGGCGGGGTCCGTTCGGACACCGTTGACCTCCGCACCGAAGTTGACGGCGGCAAAAGTTTTCTCATGGCCAACGTCCTGGCGAGGCGCTAGGTCCCATGTGGGACCTCTCGTTTCATCGCCTTCTCGTCCGAGGCTCATGTGGCCGAAGATGGTGCCAATGGCCGCCGCGCGCAATCCATGTGCCACCATCCCCAGGAGATGCATCCTGTTGAGGAAAGCGAAAATCATGGATGCGTCGCTGGAGGTGGTAATGGTGCTACTCGTGTTCCCACGATCGGCTGGAGACACGAGAAAAGTTCGCGAATCGGCGAGCCTGTAGGTCGGATCTGCACGGGTCGTTCGCGTCGCCACGCACGAAAGTAAATCAGGTAGAAGTTGAAGGGGTACTAGTGGATGTCGCGGAGAGCTGACCACGACCACAGGGAGTTGAGGTCGTAGTCGAGGGCGTAGTGGTGGACCCTGTTAATGTCGTTGTGGCGGTCGAGGTTCCTCGCGCGCCCGGCGGTGCGGCGGTGGAGAAGGCCTTCAGGTCGTCGGTCGAGTCTCCTTGCGCGTCAGAAGTCCCGATTGTTGAGGAAGTAGGCGCAGTGGTAGCGCTGGTGTCGGAGCCCGCGTTGCGGTCGAACTCGTAGATGACCGCGTCGCTCTTCTTATGGTAGTCCCGCGGGTGGAAACCACTGTGCGTGTTGTACGTGAGGGCGGTGGTGAGCAGAGCTGCCGCGGCTGAAGCAGTTCTGCTATGAAGTTTGGAGTGGTAGCTCGAAGAAGTAGCTGCACGAACCAAAGTAAATGGTACAGAAATGCTGGGAAGCTAAATGGTGACGGAAGAGAACAGGGCGCACGTGTCCCCTGCACCACCGCAGATTGAGTGCCGGCAGCGCCGCCGACACTGGCAGAGCGCGGTTTGGGCCAACACAACAACGGAAGCCTGCCAGTATACGTCCCCGCCCTGGGACGTACCCTCAAAGTTCCAAGGCGCCCCAAGAGACCTCCAAGAGCCATCCGGGGAGGGCCCCGAAAGGCGCAAATTATTGATTGGCGGTTTCGCCAATTCGGCTTTCTGACTCCCCCGAGATGGTTCAAGAGGCTCCCAAAAGCACCCCAAAGCGGTCCAAGACCTAAGAGCGCCCCAAAATGGCCCAAGAGGCGCCCAAGATGGCCGAAGAGGGCCCCAAAAGGAGCCCGAGAGAGGGAACACGAACTGAAAATCCGAGCCTTCCGCCCCAAGAGGCCCCCAAGAGGCCCCCAAGAGGCCCCCAAGAGGCCCCAAGATGCCCCCCAAAGGCCCTCCAGAGGCCCAAAAGAGACCCCAAGAGGCCCCCAACCGGACCCCAAGAGGCTTCAAACCGCCTCCAAGAGGCCCCCGAGAGGCCTCCCACGAGATCCCAACGACCGTCCAATAGACGTCACACCCAAAACCCAGGCACGGTGGCGGGATGTGCAGAAGGCCATTCGATAGGAATCGTCAACATCAAAGACGTCATAGCACGTGAAAAAAATCCGATCGACTGTAATTTTGACATGAGCTTCTTGCCCTTCATCGGTGTAGCTGTTCCAACTGCCAAGTCTTAGGGCTTAAGCTGTGGATAGGCGTCTCAGGCGAGACTGAGGTTCTGAAAGAGATCCGCCATCCAGGACTGCACCTGTTGAGATCTTCAAGCTTTCGGGCCGTGGGTTGCGTGGAAGTCGCAAGCGATAACCCGGCCTTGAAACCGATCAGCCCTCCAGCCGTGTAGCTGCTGGATAGTTCCATCTTTCTGGCCATAACTTGTGAAATCAAACATAGCCCAAACTCGACGTTGAAACACAATTATCCCGGCAAAGCAACCTAACATCGATGTGTAGGAGCATATCTGGAAGCATTCCCCTTAAGATTCGGATGAGAATCCAGTTGTAGAATTCTGCTGTTCTCGCAGTCGTAGTCGCATTCGCGATAACAGTCGCAGTGGCAACGGCAGTCGCAGTCACAGCCTCAGCCTCAGCCTGCCTCAGCCTCAGCCTCAGCCTGCCTCAGCCTCAGCCTGCCTCAGCCTCAGCCTCAGCCTGCTTCAGCCTCAGCCTCAGTCTGCCTTCAGCCTCGGCCTCAGCCTCAGCCTGCCTCAGCCTCAGCCTGCATCAGCCTCAGCCTCAGCCTCAGCCTGCCTCAGCATCAGCCTGCCTCAGCCTCAGCCTCAGCCTGCCTCAGCCTCAGCCTCAGCCTCAGCCTTCAGCCTCAGCCTCAGTCTGCCTTCAGCCTCGGCCTCAGCCTCAGCCTGCCTCAGCCTCAGCCTGCATCAGCCTCAGCCTCAGCCTCAGCCTGCCTCAGCATCAGCCTGCCTCAGCCTCAGCCTCAGCCTGCCTCAGCCTCAGCCTCAGCCTGCTTCAGCCTCAGCCTCAGTCTGCCTTCAGCCTCGGCCTCAGCCTCAGCCTGCCTCAGCCTCAGCCTGCATCAGCCTCAGCCTCAGCCTCAGCCTGCCTCAGCCTCAGCCTGCCTCAGCCTCAGCCTCAGCCTGCCTCAGCCAGCCTGCCTCAGCCTCAGCCTCAGCCTCAGCCTCAGCCTCAGCCTCAGCCTGAGCCTCAGCATCAGCCTCAGCCTGCCTCAGCCTCAGCCTGCCTCAGCCTCAGCCTCAGCCTCAGCCTCAGCCTCAGCCTCAGCCTCAGTCTGCCTTCAGCCTCGCCTCAGCCTCAGCCTGCAGCCTCAGCCTGCCTCAGCCTCCTCAGCCTCAGCCTGCCTCAGCCTCAGCCTCAGCCTGCCTCAGCCTCAGCCTCAGCCTGCTTCAGCCTCAGCCTCAGTCTGCCTTCAGCCTCGGCCTCAGCCTCAGCCTGCCTCAGCCTCAGCCTGCATCAGCCTCAGCCTCAGCCTCAGCCTGCCTCAGCCTCAGCCTGCCTCAGCCTCAGCCTCAGCCTGCCTCAGCCTCAGCCTCAGCCTGCTTCAGCCTCAGCCTCAGTCTGCCTTCAGCCTCGGCCTCAGCCTCAGCCTCAGCCTCAGCCTGCCTCAGCCTCAGCCTCAGCCTCAGCCTCAGCCTCAGCCTCAGCCTCAGCCTGCCTCAGCCTCAGCCTCAGCCTGCCTCAGCCTCAGCCTCAGCCTGCCTTCAGCCTCAGCCTCAGTCTGCCTTCAGCCTCGGCCTCAGCCTCAGCCTGCCTCAGCCTCAGCCTGCATCAGCCTCAGCCTCAGCCTCAGCCTGCCTCAGCATCAGCCTGCCTCAGCCTCAGCCTCAGCCTGCCTTCAGCCTCAGCCTCAGTCTGCCTTCAGCCTCGGCCTCAGCCTCAGCCTGCCTCAGCCTCAGCCTGCCTCAGCCTCAGCCTCAGCCTGCCTCAGCATTCAAAATGTGGCCCGGGAATGGAATTCTGGGAACTCGAAGAACACGAAGTGGCCTACAGTTGGCTCCGGGCATTCAAAATCATGCCCAGGAATGGAATTCTGGGAACTCGAAGATCACGAAGTGGCCTACAGTTGGCTCCGGGCATCCAAAATGTGGCCCGGGAATGGAGTTCTGGGAAGAACACGAAGTGGCCTGGGGGGCATCCAAAATGTGGCCCGGGAATGGAGTTTTGGGAAATAGAGCACGAAGTGGCCTACAGTTAGCCCGGGCATCCAAAATGTGGCCCGGTAATGGAGTTCTGGGAAATCGAAGAGCACGAAGTGGCCTACAGTTGGCTCCGGGCATCCAAAATGTGGCCCGGGAATGGAGTTCTGGGAAATCGAAGAGCACGAAGTGTGTGACTGTATGCGGAAAACGATCCCTCCCGGCAAACCCCAACGGCCCCCCAACTGCGGCTGCCCAGACCCCCCTGTGGAGTAATGTTGAAGTAATGTTGAAGTAATGTGCTGCTCTCTTCTTAGCCTATTAGAAACCTATCAGTCTTCGATGTGAGGTAAAAAGGTATGCGCAATTCCGTGCTACGAGACACTGGCTTGTAAGAACAATTTGTCTTCCTATCATAAGGGCGTGGCCACCCCATGAGGTCTGCGGAAACAGCGACAGCGCACAGATTAAACCGAGAGACGAGGGATCATCAACCTTTTTTCATCAGGCAAGCGCCGTGGGACACACGGTGGTACTCTAAAAACTCGAGCCGGGGAAGTGGAACCACTTCTGCGGCTAAGTGCAATCACCAAAAATTGCCACACACAGTACATTTGCGTGGTGTGTGGGGGACGGCGGGTGGGAGCTTGAGCAGGAGCGGTTTCGGAGCAGAGGGAGAGAGCAGCAGCAGGAGCAGCGAACGAGACGGACGCGGCTCCACTGCTCTGAAACTCCCGAGGCCACTCGCACTTAGGAAAACGAGTCAGAGACAAATCATTCCTATCATAAGGGCGTGGCCACCCCATGAGGTCTGCGGAAACAGCGACAGCGCACAGATTAAACCGAGAGGCGAGGGATCATCAACCTTTTTTCATCAGGCAAGCGCCGTGGGACACACGGTGGTACTCTAAAAACTCGAGCCGGGGAAGTGGAACCACTTCTGCGGCTAAGTGCAATCACCAAAAATTGCCACACACACAGTACATTTGCGTCCCATCCCCATCGTCAAATGCCCTTCGGGAGGGCGGGTGGGTTTGAATCATTATCACTGCACAGGTCTGAGGCTGGGGCGAAGAGACAAGACTAGGTGGCGCACGCGCGCCTGAGGATGTCACGAACTGTCGAGTCAGTAAAACGGGCAGCTGACGAGATCTGCAGTTCGGTGAGCTTCGACCTCTGACGAAGGGCAGACCCGTGCTTTTCATATATGCGAACACTCTCTCGGGCGCGCCAGCGCCCGCGCTGCTGGATGGCCTCGATCGGTCGGATACTGTTCAGAGCGTCGTGCGAGGGCCCTCCGTGGCGCAACTGGTGAGGAACTGACAGGAGATCACCAACTCCTGCCGAGTGGGCGGCCTGCTTCAAAGTCTTTTCAAACAGAGGAAGGGAAAGAGGGTGGAACAGAGTTGGCAGCTTCGAACGTCTGGCACGGGCTCGCAGCCTAGAGAGAATCTCGGGAACAATTCGGCGAACAGGCAGGTCAGTGCCGGCCTTCACCGTGCAGTCGAAATCTTTGTTCTTGGCTGGCTTGTCGTCGCCTAGCGGCGCTACGACGACGGTAATGTCAGAAGCCCGGCCTGACGTACGAGAGCCGAAGACGTGCTCCGGCTTGATGGCGAGCAGCTCGCCAGGCCGGAAGTACATGTCGAACCCGGTCACGGCGGCCAGGCGCGCCAGCAGGTCGGACGTGGTCCCGTTGTCGAGCACAGCACAAGTCAGTTGGACGGCCTCGAACGGTGGCGGCTCTCGCGGCGTAGCCGGCAGTTTTGCCGCCCAGCCAGTCAGAGCCTCTTTGGCCTTATGGAAACGAGGTCGGCTAGCAGACCATCCTCGAACTTTGCAGAGCCCATGCAGCGCGTTTCGAGCCAAGTACTGGGGCTCACCTGCAAAGAACAAGTCTTCGAAGTACAAGTTGAGCGTCTCGTCTGCCAGCTCCGGCGTGGTCAGCAGCAGGCCCCGGCGATTGGCGTAGTCGGTCAGCTCGATCACGGCGGACGTGTAGCTGTCGACCGTGGCTGGCCGCAGCGAGGCCAGGCGGAGGTGCTCTCCAGGGGCGGCCTGTCGCTGACTAGCAGCGACGTCTCCGCGCGCGGCAGCCTGCGCTCGGCGGCGCCGGGCGGCCACGGCCACTGGACGGGGGACAGGGTCACGTTGGCCCCGGCCTGCGCGCCTGGGCGTCAGCACGGCTGAGTCGGCGTCTGCCTCGACGGCTGCCTCGCGGGCGTCGACGCCAGGCGTTGCCCGCGGCTGCCAGTGCGACCGCGGCTGCGCCGGCGCTGGTGCAACCGCCACGTCAGCGGCTGCGCGGGCGCGGGTCGAGCGCGGTGGCCCACCCTGGCCTCCAGGGAAGCCGAAAGCGCTGCGGGCAGATCGGCGCCGTGACTCCGCGAGGCTCGGCGACCCCGGCCGCGCTTGCCAGCGTGTGAGCCCGAGCCTGGAGGTCATCCTGGGTCGAGCGCCCGAAAGCACTCTGAGGGGCGTCTGGGCCGGCCAACGAGACCAGCAGGCGGCACCAGCTGGGTAGGTAAGCACCGGCCAAAGTCGTACGCCACGTCCAACCTCGCGTCGGATGCCGGGCCTTGCCCTGCAGCTCGACCCTGTGGCGGCAAGCGCAGCAGCAGCGCAGTGCAAGATGACCCAGCCCGGGAAGGCTCCCGGCGATCGCACCTGGCTTCTTGAAGGGCGCGCCGAACCTGCACGAGTCGAACAGCACCTTCGGCCAGGCAAGGCGCTGCAGCTCGCGCTGCAACGCGGGCCACTTCCAGACTCGGCTCGCAGGCGGGTTCTCGAAGGTGACGAAGATCCCGAGGGTCCGGCAGAGTCGCAAGACACGGACTGTGAACGCCACGAGCGTGCGGTCTGCCGGCGATGGATCGCGCGTGCCCCCGACAGGCACCCACCTCGTACAAGGCAGGCCCAGGTGGACCCACCAGACTTCTCCCGATTTGAGCCAATGTTCAACGAGACGCTGGACTCGACGGCTCGTGAGGTCACAGTGGGGCCCATACTTGGAGTCCATCGGGGGCATGATCCGAAAACCTCGCTCATGCAACGCACCACTGAGATTTGCAGTGCCCGCGAAGATCTCGAGGAAGGCTTTACGAGGGGGGCCCCGTCGAGGAACTTCAGGAGGCCGAGGGCGCTTAGCCAGTGCCCGTTGAGGCTCTTCGTGTGGCCCAAGGTGTACAGGTGGGCCCTGTGGAAGAACTTCAGGAGGCCGAGGGCGCTCAGGAGGGTCCCGTTGAGGATCTTCGCGTGCCCCAAGATGTACACGTGGGCCCCGTAGAGGAACTCCAGGAGGCTCGAGTGCAACAGGGAGGCATCGAACATGCTCAGGTCGGTCTCGTTGGGGTCGCTCGTTGGGGCGTACTTTCGAGACCTCATCTTGATGCCTTTTACTCTAATAAGAAAAGGAATGCGTGGTAGAGGAAAGCTGAGGTGACGGAGGTGACGGAATGCAACGGTCTCTTTCGGTGTTTTCAGGCCCCAGCAACTCGGCCTGCTCTCGTCCGATCTCAAACTCGGTAGCCGCGGTCGGCGGGGCCTTGGCCCTGCCCGCGGCTGGCGGGACCACGGGAATTCGGCGGCTGCCGCTGGTGGGCGCCGACAGGGCGCCTCGTCCGCGGTAGCGTCCGGCGAGGAGCTCACCTCGGTCAGCCGCCCGGCTCCCGTGGTCCGCGACGTTGTAGATGCCTGGCACGTGCCTCGGGCGCCAGCGGATCTCGCACCCGAAGCAGACGGCCGCAACCCGGCGGCACTGCGCCAGGAGCTCAAAATTGGTGGCCCTGCCCTTCTCAAAGGCGAGGACCGACGACATGTTGTCGCACAGACTGAGGATCTCCTTCCCGTGGAAGTTGACGTCGCCTGCCGCTCTCCATAGCGGTGCGACGGCGGCGCGCGCCTCGAGGGCGTGAATGCGGCCAGGCCGGCGCCACGCGCCACGGCGGCGCTCCACCCAGCGACCAGCGTCCAGCAGGGCGGCCGCCAACGGCTCGGGCGGGACCCCGATCTCCAACTCGACCCGGCGCCTCTTGGCCACGGCGTGCCGCAGCCGGGGCGGCAGCTCGACGGGCAGTGGCCCGGAGATGTCGCAAAAGCCGGCGGCCCGCCCTTCGTACTGCTCGTCGTCGGGCGCGACCTCGGGCTCGGTGGCGACGAACCGCTGGCGCTCGCGCCATCTGGTGGCCGCCAGTACCTCCCAGGGCTCCAGTCGGGCTTCGCAGACGGCGTAGCCTCGCAGCGAGCTGTCGGTCGTGAAGGCGACGTCGGACGGCACGCGGCACAGGTCCACTTCGCCGAGGAAGACGAGGCCTGCAGCAACTGCGAGCTCACCGAGAACATCTCCAGGCAACCGCGCGACAGGGGACAGGTCGCCGTCTCCGATGAACGTGTAGCAGGACCCCAGCACGCTGAGCCCGGGGCGCACGACGGAGAAGTAGTGCACCAGGTGGCCGACGATTCGCCGCAGCTGCCAGCGGGCGAGCCATGGCGTCCGAAGCACGTGGTGCAGAGCCAGGTAGAGCCTCCAGGCGCGCTTGGCGGTATGCCTGAGTCGGCCCTCGCGCCCGTCGAGCACCAGCCCCAAGACGACAAGGCCAGGCTGCGCGCGCTCGAGCTCGTGCCAGCGAAGCCCACGACGATCCAGTTCAGCAGTAAGCTTGTCCAGCCGGTCGTTGAGCGCCGGCGCGCTGAGCGCGACAAGATTCCCGTTGTCGACGCACGGCGCCCTGACGACACCCTGTCCGACGAGAGTCGGCGCACGGGCTTTGTCAAGGCACCAGCCGTCGCCTGGGAGGCCCGCCTCGCCCATCGCGTCGACGAGAACCTCGTGGCAGATCCAGAGCGCCCAGCTCCAGCCCATGGGCAACGCCGCGAAGCAGGGCCAGATGACGTCGTCGCCTGACACGGCCACGCGGCGCCCGAGCTTCTCGTCGTAGATCGAATCGAGCCCGAGCTCGTCCGCGGTGACCTCCACGTCGAAGCGCATCCAGCTGCCCCACGAGGGGTCGGCGAACTGGTAGAACCCGTCCATGAGGTCCACGGAGCCTGCGCAGAGCGACTCGTAGCAGCCGTCGAAATCCGCCAAGTCCTCGGGGCTCGCGCCGGCGGCGTCGAGCAAGTTGATCGAGCCCAGCGCCTCACCGGATGCCAGCACAGTCCGAGGGGGGAGCCTGTGCAGCTGGTTGGGCTGGCGAGCGTCCACGACCATGCGTATGTCGCCGTTCTTCTTGGCGACGAAGAAGGTACTGACGCACGCCTTCCGACGCGCCCGGCCATCCACCAAGCCCCGTGCAGCGAGTCGTCGAAGGAAGTCGACGAGGCGTGGTCGGTTCCGAGGGTCGCGCGGGTTGAGGAGAGGGTCCCAGTAAGGCTCCACGATGACCTCGTCCTCGGGGATGTTCGGCGCGGGGCGAACGACGTCCGAGTTGAAGTGGTCCAGCGCCTCGGTGACGTGCCGAGGGGCAACGTCTCGAAGCTGACGAGGCCGGTCATGTGGCGCACGTCGTAACACATTGAGCTTGTCAGCATCATAGTCGCGGCGAGTAGAAGCCTCGCCCATGTTCGAGTACAGATCCTTGCACTTGAGGAGCTCCTGCAGGGCTCCAGCACAGTCCATGTCTTTCGGTCGGTCGCCGAAGCCGCGGACACGACGTCGGACTCGCTTGATGACCGACTCCTGGGCGGTAGTCGGCCGATGCTTGCCGGGCGCTCGAGGCTCGAGACGCCCCCCAGCCCGTGCGCCTGCCAGCGCGTTGAGCGCACCCAGAGTCTCGAGAGACCTGCGATCACGGTCGTCAGCACGAGCAGCACGCTGGGCCAGATGCCGAGGCAGAGCGGCACGTTCTCCACGATGAGGGTGGCGATAGAACTCGTCGCCCTGCGGCAGAGGAAACAAAACTGTGGACGAAGTCCGACCCTCGGAGGAGACCCCCTCGGAGGGCAGCCCGGCCCGACTCGCATTCGCGGCTGCGGAGTCAGGGCCAGGCCCAGTGAGGCCGGGCGGAGTGCCCAGCCATGATGGCGCCGACATGGCGCCGTCAACCCTGATCCTTCGCGGCGGCCTTGGGCTTCGGCTTTGCCTTGCCCTTCAGATCCGCCTTGGGGCCCCTCTCCCTGTCGTCGCCCTGCCTCTCGTACTTCTTCGCCTCCGACTCCTGCTCCTCCCGGTACATCCGCTCCTGCTTCAGAATGATGCCCTGCGACTTCTGCTCCTCGGCCACGAACGCGTCGAACTTCGACGTCACGACGCCTCCGCTCTCGTCCAAGGAGCTGCTCAGCATCAGGCCGAGGCCCTCGAAGCTCGGGTGGCGCGGGCACCTCTTCACCGCCCGCTGGATCTGCAGCACCCGGCGTCCCAGGAGCTCCAGAGACGCCAGGTTCGACGGGTCCACGAGGTCGTAGGTCACGGCGTGGTGCAGCTGGTTCAGCGCGTGCCGCACCTCCTGGGCCACCGCGGCGTTCCGCGACACCCCCGACTCCGAGACCCAGTACCCCCAGTAGGACGTGAGGGTCAGCCCGGTGGCGAGGATGGCGGCCAGCAGCTCGGGCAGGGCCTTCGGCCCCCGAAAGGGCCAGTCGTCGAAGTCGACCGCGTTCATCTTCGCGGTCGCCTCCCCGAGCGTCACCTGGAGCCCGCGACCCCGCCGCGCCAGCGGGAGGATCCGCGGGTCCCGCCCCGGGCCTCGGCGCTTCTCGGCGCGCCAGTCCTCCTCGTCGGCCTGCTGCACGTTCTCGACCGAGACCCAGCCCTCCTCCTCGCTGAGCATCGCGATGCCCACCGCGTCGCGGCTGATCAGCCGCTCCGGGTTCCCGATGAGGTGGAGGTCCAGCTCGCGCCCGAACTCGGGCGAGCCTGGGTCCGAGACGATCCAGCGCGGCACGACGCCGCCAGCAGTCCCAGCTGGGGCAGCGACGCCCATGACCAGGGCGAGGCCACGCGCCTCCACGCGCAGCGCCTCGATGTCCTCGTCCGACTGGTCGCCGAACGCGTAGACCTGCCCACGAACCCGGACCGGGAACGCGGACGCCCGGCGCAGGGGGACGACCAGGTGCTTGCTGAGGTCCAGCGTCAGCACCTCGCCGTCGGGAGTCGCCGCCACCCAGATGCCAGGGCTGAGCTGCTCGAGGAGCACCCTGTGGTGCCACCGGAAGTTGTCGTCGTCGTCGTAGTTCACGCACACCTGCGCCTCGGGCACGTCGAGCGTGCGCATCGCCGCCGCCGCCATCCTGCCGACGGCCGACGATCAGGCTACGCTCGCACTGCCCGAAAGCGGCGCTGCGCGCCGCCGTCCTGGCCCGCTCCGTCGTCCTCGACGAGCAGGGTCACGGGCGCCACACCCTCGCGCCGCGGCGGGTCGGTCCCGCCGACGAAGAGCGAGGCGGCTCGGGCGGCCCAGCCCAGCGCCACGCGGAAGCTGCCACCGGCCGCGAGGCCAGCAGCCAGGGCGGCAAGGACCGCCCACCAGCCTGGCCCGGTCCCGCAGGTCAGACTGCAGTCCGGGCAGCTCGGGCAGCCCGGGCAGGGGGCGGCGGCCGCCGCCGGAGGGCACGCGGGGCAGGCCCCGCACGTCACGCGGGCCTCCGGGCACGCGGGACAGCGCGAGAGCCACGCGGTCGCGATGGAGGCCGCCCACGGGCCGGCTGCGGCCCACGGCACCACCATGCGCTGCCGGGGGCCCTTCGAATGATAGAGCTTGAGCAGGAGCGGTTTCGGAGCAGAGGGAGAGAGCAGCAGCAGGAGCAGCGAACGAGACGGACGCGGCTCCACTGCTCTGAAACTCCCGAGGCCACTCGCACTTAGGAAAACGAGTCAGAGACAAATCATTAAAGGTCCAGATCCCCCTACCGGCACGTCTGGTGTGCGACGATGAGACACTACGTTTAGGGAGGAGGGGTGGCAGAGGAGGAGGAGGAGGAGGAGGAGGAGGAGGAGGAGGAGGAGGAGCAGAAGCAACACCGATCCATGAATGCTACAGATCCCCTGCGGCTGCATTCGAGACTCGCCGCCGTCGCCTTGTCGATGGCGAGCTTGCTGCAGAGGAGCGTACTCACCTTCGCGCTCTCCCATGCCATCATCTTCTTCCTTCCGGTATCTTCCCTCATCCTCTTCACCTCCCTTTCCTACTACGCTCCCGCCCTTGTTGCAGTGGCCCGCAGGCAATGCGGGTCCCCCTCTTTCTCTTCTTCATTCTACCTCCTGCTCTCCCCCTTCTCCTCTTGCTCCCTCTCTCCCCCCCTCCTCCTCCTCCTCCTCCTCCTCCTTCTCCTCCTCTTTCCCCCTGGCAAATGTGGCCAGTCTGACCTCGGTGGCGACGTGGTGGATAGGGCAGGGCGGGGGGGGTGGGGAGCATGGACGCGCAGCTATGGATCATGTGGCAAGCGGTATGCAACACAACGCACTAGCAGCTGGCCCGCTTCCATTTCCTCGATTGCCCCAAACTGCGGTGCGATTCGTCGATTTCCAGGTGGGACAAGGACCGAAACCTTGCAATGTGAACATCGGGGCGGCGGAAGTTTGACTGCCGTGCCCCGACTGCTACACGGCCACTGTGATGAATCGGAATACACGCTCGCGCGGGCGACCGTGCGCGCAAGACTGGCGCCCCGTGGCCTGCTGTGGGCGCGGACACGATCTTGCGCCACATGCCACCTGTGGCCCCAAGACAACATCGACTGGCGAGTTGCTGCGACGGCTCCCTGATGGCGAACTCACCAGCCATCGGCTACCAGCAGTTGGTTGGAGACTGTTTTTTCTTTGGCACGCGTCGCACAACGACTCTGCGGCGCACACGGGCAACTGCCCAGTGCTGCATGAGGTGCGGGAGGGGCTCTCCGCTGAGCACGTTGCTTTGAGATGCGTGCAGCTGTTGCGTCAAGAGGTGTCAGCAGGTGGCGCGCAACTTCAATCGCCGATGTCCTGCTGCAGCAAGACAAGGACTACAAACAGACGACAATCCCCGTCGTTCCCCGACGGATGGACCGTGCATGACTCCGACGGCGCTGCGCGCGTTCAGGGTTACGGCAGATAGCGACACTCTTCGTGTGGAAATGCGATGCCACTGACTTTGGTGGTACTCCTCACTAGAACCTAATCGAATACGCCGAACTCCTGTTCATCGCACGTGCTGTCCGATGCTTCGCGGCGAGGGTGTACTTCCATGATGATTATCAACTGATTGCCAAGTGGGCGCGCTGCCAATGGACGTGCTTGTCCGCATAACTCCAGCCCTCCTGTCACATGTTCTGCGCGTGCACTCAAAGCTCTGCAATACTGATCAATTCGGGTTCGGAACAACAAAAACTCGCTGTTCCTAAAGTCCTTCCCTGGTTGTTCCGCTAGCGCTCCGCGCGCACCCAAACGCTCCTGGAAACCACAAGGCTTCGTTCCTTATTTGCGAGCGTTCTCTCAAAATCCTGAAACTCTGGCACGCCAATGTGTTCCTCATCATTGTGGCGCGCGCTTGCCGTATCGGAGCGAACTCTCAGAGTACTGCGTAGGACCCCGCAATTGCGGATAAGGGTGAGGGGGCGGCGGGGACGTCGGCAGTGTGCGAGGCTCTGGAGAAGCCCGCTGCAGACGCCCAAACATTACAAATTATACAACGAGCCCGCCGCAAGAGCCTTTTTTCCCCGTTCAAGTAAAGTGAGTGGGTCGCGGGGTGGGTCGCGGGTGGGTCGCGGGTGGGTGGCGGGCGAGTCGCGGGGTGGGTGGCGGGTGGGTCGCGGGTGGGTCGCTTGTTGGCTCGCGGGTAGGTGGCAAGTGGGTCGCGGATGGGACTACGAGAACCGACAACAAACAACGCAACAGCAATAACACCAACACCAACAACAGCAACAGCAACAGCAACAGCAACAGCAGCAGCAGCAACAGCACCAACACCAATACCAACACCAACAGCACCATCATCAACAACAGCACCACTCATTTTAAGACTGTTCGCTCTTATCTGCTCTCGTGCCCTTCAACACGTATATCCCAAACCCTCGATACCCGCCCTCTTCGTCTTCGACCGTACCCCCTTAGGGGTGTGTGTTTCTTACCTGCAACGGGTATTTCGTGCAGCCCATAAGGCAAGAGAAGAAAGGACGGATGGAAGCAAGGGACACGGAGGAGGAACGAGGATGGATCGCGAGAGAGAGAGAGAGAGAGAGAGAGAGAGAAAGAGAGAGAGTAGCAGGAAAGGGGCTAGGAGCAGAAAGCACGTGACAGAACCAGACGGGCAGATAGGTCGTGCGATGATACATGTGAACGCCACCAGCCCTGCCTACCAGAAGCCTCCATGCAAGCGCCTGGGACCCGAGAACGCATCGCGGTGGGGCGTCTGTAGATGTGCTGGGGGCCTCTGCGGATTGGGTCTAGGGCCGTAGAGGGCAGCGCGGTGGGGCCTCTGTGGGCAGCCCTAGGGGGCCTCTGCGGGCAGCGCCTGGGGCCTTTGTGAGCATGGTGCCGGGGCCTTTGTGGGCTGTGCCAGGGGGCTTCAATGGGCAGCGCGCTGGTCCTCCGTGGGCAGCGCGCGGGGGCCTCCGTGGGCGCCCGTGGGGGCCGCTCTGTGTGGGCTGGGGCCTCTGTGGGCTGCGCTTGGGGCCTGAGTGGGCAGCGCGCTGGGGCCTCTGTGGGCGCACTTGGGGCCTCTGTGGGCTGGGGCCTCTGTGGGCGGGCTGGGCCTCCACCAACTTGACTGAATTACGAGAACATCTCGAACGAAAGCGCCGTTCCTGAGCTCGAGGGCCTCTGTGGCCAGGGCTCTCGGAACACATTCTGAACAATATCAAACAAGAGCCCTTTTTGTCGCCGTGTCTGGGCCTCCACCAACATGTCCGACTTACGAAAAATGATCGAGCGAGAGCGCCGTTCCTTGGTTCGGGGGCCTCCCTGGCCAGGGACTCTCGGGGTAAATCGTGAGGAAGTATCGAACGGGAGCCTTTGTCGTCGTGGCTGGGCCTCCGCTAACTTGACTGAATCGCGAGGAAGTCTCAAGCGACAGCGCCATTCCTGAGTTCGAAGGCCTCTCTGGCCAGGGTGTCTCGGACCATATTGTAAGAAGTATCGAGCGGGAACACTTGTCGTCGTGGCTGGGCCTCCGCCGACTTGACTGAATCGCGAGGAAGTCTCAAGCGAGAACGCCGTTCCTGAGTTCGGGGTCCTCTCTGGCCAGGGTGTCTCGGGGTAAATTGTGAGGAATCGAGCGGGAACCGTTGTCGTCGGAGCCGGGCCTGCAACAACACACATTTACAATCAAACCAACACTCGAGCGGGAGCCTCGTTTCCAGAGGACATGTAACTTGCATCGGGGCGAGAAAGCGCGTAACCGTTTCCGGAGATCATCAACAATTATTTTCTAGATTTCAATATCCAACAGCAATAACAACATGAACATCAACATCAGCATCATGAACCAACAACACCAACAAGCAACAATAACACCAACAACAACAGCACCACCAACAAAACAACAACTACAACAACAAGCACAACGACAACACCATCACCACCACGAACACCAACAGCAACAATAACAACACCAACAATATTTAAGACTGTTCGCTCTTATATGCTCGCGTGCCATTCAACACGTATATCCCAAACCCTCGATACCCACCCTCTTCGTCTTCGATCGAATTTCCTTGGGGGAATACATTCCTTACCTTCAACGTGTATTTCGTGCAGCCCCTAAGGCAGGGGAAGAGAGGACGGATGGAAGGAAGGGACAAGTGGAAGGGAGGAGGGTGGATCATGAGAGAAAGAAAGAGAGAGAGAGAGAGAGAGAGAGAGTAGCAGGAGGGGGCCTAGGAGCAGAAAGCATGTGGCAGAACCAGACGGGCAGTTCGGGCGAGTACTGAAGCGTGCTTCTGCATGAATCGCAACGAAGCCTTGAGCGACAGCGCGATTCCAGAATAAATCCCGTGAGAGAATCCAGAGCGAGCGCGTGATACATGAGTGTCGAGGGCGCGGCGCCTGAATATATTGCGAGGAAGTATCAGGCGAGAGCGCGAATCTCTGGTTCATGGCAAGGAAATCCCTAGCGAGAGCGCCATTCTTTAATAAACTGCAAGGAAGTATCAGGCGGGAGCCCTTGTCTTTGTCGTAAACTGGAGGCCGGAAGGCGCAGTTTGAGCAAGAAGACTCTCCCCGATAAAAACACAGCGAGCCCCGGGAGGGGGACGCCCCAAGCGAGAGCGATACTCCTCTATGGCGAAGGCGTGGCGCCTGAAAAAAAATTGAGGAAGTCACACGCGAGAGGGCGATCCTGGGACAAATTGCAAGGAATCCATTGCGAGAGCGCGACTCCTCAGTAAATTGCGAAGAAGTATCAGGCGGAAACCGTTGTTGTTGTTGTAAACTGGGGGCCAGGGGCTCAATTTGAGCAGGACGACTTTCCCGGCTAAGAAAACATGGTGCGAGCCCCGGGAGGGGCAAATTCAAGTGAAAAGCGCACATGTTACCGAAGGGGGAATCAACAATGATTATTCTCCACTAATGAAATATTCAACGACAACAACAATAATTTTAAGACTTTTTCGCTCTTATCTGCTTGCGTGCTATTCGACACGTGTATCCCAAACCCTCGCTACCCGCCCCTTCGCTCCGATCGTGCCCTCTTGGGGGCATACCTCTTCCTTACCTTCAACGTGTATTTCGTGCATCCCCTAAGGCAGGGGAAGAGAGGACGGATGGAAGGAAGGGACAAGGGGAAGGGAGGAGGGTGGAAGACGAGAGAGGGAGTAGCAAAAGGGGGGCCAGGAGCAAAAAACACTTGGTAGAACCAGACGGGCAGATCAGGCGGGTAAACCCGACCGGGCGGGTCGGTAAGGCGGGTCCGCGCGGCCAGGTCGAGCAGGCGGGTTGCGGAAGGGTGCGTCCTGCATGAATTGCGAAGAAGTCTCGAACGATAAGCGCGATTTCCCCACAGCGAGGGCGCGACTCTTGAGCGTCGACGGCGCGGCGTCCGAGGCGAGAGCGCGATTCCTGTATACATCGTGAAGAAGTCCCGCGCGGGAGCGCCAATGAGACATGACTTGTGAGGAAATATCCGGCGGGAGCCGTTGTTGTTCTAACTCAGGGGCCAGAGCCACAATGTGGTGACCCCCCGCTTTCCCTTGTAAAAGACAGGGTGCGAGCCCTTGGAGAAGCACTTTACTTGAAAAACGCAATGTGCCCTGGAGGGGGGAGACCAACACAAATAATTCTTCAATATTGAAAAATCGACAACAATAACCAACAACAACATCAACAATCATTTTACCCTCATGCGCGATGCTTCTACACACAGCGAGCGACCATCATGATAACCATCCCCATCATGGGGGACTCTTGTTCTATCGCGGGGGTCCGTTATTCCCATTCCCAAATCTCCCGCCAAATGAAGTCTTGCAACCACTTCCTTCGAGGAATCCGCCGGCCCCCTTGTGGGGCCACCAGGCTGTAGGCCGAAGCTTCGCAGCTTCCTGTACCAGTTGCAGCTTCCAGTTTCCACTGTTACAGTTATGCTTTTTGCTGTTTAGTGTTCCTTGATGACTTCTTGCTGCTTACTTTTCCTTGTTGATGGACCGCGCGAAGGGGGGAGGCCCAAAACGGGCATTTTTACCACGCCCTGGGAGAGTTCTCAGAATTCCAAGGGGGGGAAAAATTGACACCCCTCATGCAGATCCGCAGGGTCAGGGTCAAAAACACACACGGGATTTGCAACATTTCTCAAACATTGGCTGGCACCCATCACGCAGATCGGCGGGGTCAGGGTCGGTCCAAAAACACCTGGGATTTGCCACATTTCTGAAATTCCGTGGCACCCCTCACGCAGATCGGCGGGGTCAAGGTCCGAAAACACACACGGGATTTGCAACATTTCTCAAACATTGGCTGGCACCCATCACGCAGATCGGCGGGGTCAGGGTCGGTCCAAAAACACATGGGATTTGCCACATTTCTGAAATTCCGTGGCACCCCTCACGCAGATCGGCGGGGTCAAAGTCCGAAAACACAGGGGATTTGCCACATTACTGAAATTCGATGACACCCCTCACGCAGATCGGCGGGGTCAGGGTTAGAAAATTCAGCATTTCTGAAATTTGCCGGCACCCCTCACGCGGATCGACAGGGTCAGGGTCCAAAAACACAAGGGATTTGCAACATTTCTCAAACATTGGCTGGCACCCATCACGCAGATCGGCGGGGTCAGGGTCGGTCCAAAAACACAAGGGATTTGCAAATTTCTAAAATCCGGTGGCACCCCTCACGCAGATCCGTAGGGTCAGGGTCCAAACACAAACAGGTCCCCAAAACAACGGGTCACGGCGACGCCCAGACCTCATGATTTAGCTTTTGCATCTCCCATTATCCGAGACAGGGGGCCGGCGGCATGGGGCGAAGCCCTTACGGTAGTTCTACATATCCCGCCTCGAAAACACATGCCCGCGCCCTGCTGCGCCGATGCGAGACTGCGAGTGGAACCCCAGCCAAGGGTAAAGCACAAGGAAGCATCGAACGACAGGATTGGCTTGGTGGGGATGGGGGCGGTCGGTGGCGAAGCAAAGACCTGGCCCTGACTAGAAAGGGAGGGGGTCTCGAGCAGGGGTGCTGTTGTTGCTGGGAACGGCGCCACTGCAGAAGAGAGTAGGGCGCTAGTCCAGCGTGAAACAACACGATGTTTCCAGCGCAAGCGCTGGTTCTGTTGGGACGGCTGTTGTGGCGGCGAAGAGGAGCACCGTAAGAAGGGAAGAAATCTCGAGCGGGAGCCGCGTTTTTTTCGGGACGGGGACTGTCGGCGGCGAGGAGCATCACCGTCTTCAGGAAAAAGGGAGGAAGCTTCGAGCGGAAGCTTTGTTCTTGCTGGGGGCAGCGCCAATTCAAAAGAAAATTGGGCGCCAGTCCAGCGTAATACGGGAGGAAGTCTCGAGCGGGAGCGCTGGTTTTGTTGGGGCGGCGGTTTTCTGAGGCGGGCAAAAACACTGGCTCTGAACAGAAAAGGAGGAATTCTCGAGCGGGAGCGTTGTTCTTGCTGGGGGCGGCGCCGATGAGAGAAAGAGTAGCGCGCCAGTCCAAGGTAAGACGGGAGAAAGTCTCGAGCGGGAGCGCTGGTTTTGTTGGGGCGGCGGTCTTCGGCGGCGAGCAAGAGCACCGTCTCTGGGTGAACAAAGGGGGAAGTCTCTAGCGGGAGCGTTGCTGTTGTTGCTGCTGCTGCTGTTGTTGTTGTTGTTGTGGTTGTTGTTGTTGTTGTTGTTGTTGTTGTTGTTATTGTTGTTGTTTTTGTTGTTGTTGGGGGGCCGGTGTTGGCGCCGCTCCAAACCGCCCGAGCATGAGCCTCATTTCCAATGAAAATGTAGCCGGCGCTGGGGCGAGAGCGCCAGGGCGCCTGGAGGGGTCCAACCATCATAGTTGGTTAAATAATCAACATGCAACAGCAACAACAACAGTCATCATGTTAAGACTGTTCGCCCTTATCTGCTCCAGTGCCATCCAACGTGTATTTCCCACACCATCGATACCCGCCCTCTTCGTCTTCGATCGTACCCCGTTTTGTATGTTTCTTCCTTGCATGCTGGGCCCCGGCAAGCGGCGGGGCGGCCGCGGACCGTCGGCCTGGCCAGCGGCAGCGCTGATCGGGAGCAGCCCGACCCCAAGAGGGACGGACAGGGGACCGACCACGACGACAACGACGACGACGACGACGGCGACGGCGACGGCGACGAGCGAGAGCGACAGCGGGGCCACGAAAGGCAAGGGGGCCACGAAGGGCGACAGCGGGGCCACGAAGGGCACGCGTATGTGGCCACAAAGGGCGCGAACGAGCGGGGGCCACGAAGGGCAGATAATGCGGGGCCACAACGGGCAACGACGGGGCCACTGAGGGTAGCAACGGGGCCACGTAGGGCGGCGAGGGGGCCACGAAGGGCGACAGCGGGGCCACGAAGGGCATGCATATGGGGCCACGACGGGCGCGAACAAGCGGGGGTCAAGAAGGTCATGCGTACATTGGACCGCAGAGGGCAAGAACGGAGCCACTGAGGGCAGCAACTGGGCCACGAAGGGCAGCGAGGGGGCAACGAAGGGCGACAGCGGGGCCACGAAACGCGTGCATAATGGCCACGACGGGCGCGAACGAGCGGGAGCCACGAAGGGCATACATCTACGGGACCACGACGGGCAGCGTGGGGGCCACAACGGGCTGCAATGGGGCCACGAAGGGCAGCGAGGGGGCCACGAAGGGCTGCAACGGGGCCACGAAGGGCAGCGAGGGGGCCACGAAGGCCTGCAACGGAGCCACATCGGGCAGCGAGGGTGCCACGAAGGGCTGAAACGGGCCCACGAAGGGCAGCGAGGGGGCCACGAAGGCCTGGAACGGGGCCACAGAGGGCAGCGAGATCCCGATTCCTGAAAAAGCTGTGGGGGAGTCCTAAGCGCGAGAGCGACTCGTGGGTGCCAGAGTGTCGGGAGAGGGGCGCTAGAGTAACCTGCGGGGAATTCCAACGCAAGAGCGCGATTCTGGAATACATTGCATGCAAGTCTCCAGTAAGAGCGCGACTCCAGAGCGCCGAAAAAAAACGACTCCATAATACATTGCAAGGTAGTCCCCAGCGACAGCGCGATTCCTGGGTAAAATGCGAGGAAGGCTCAGGCGGGAGCGGGGGTCCTGGCTAAATTGTGAGGAAGTTTCAGGCGGGAGCCACTGTTGTTGTAATCTGGGGGCCGACAACCTAGTTTTAGCCTAATAACTTTCCCTGATAAGAGACAGGGTGCGAGCCCCGGAGGACGCACCTTAATTAAAAAACAATGGTCACCAGAGGGGGGGATCAACACACATTCTAATCTTTAGTCGTGAGAGTTCAACAACAATAACAGCAGCAGCAACAGCAACATCAACAACAGCAGCAATAGCAACAGCAACAACAACAGCAACAACAACAACCATTCAAATACTGTTCGGTCGTATC
This sequence comes from Prorocentrum cordatum, assembly GCA_963575745.1. NCBI lineage: Eukaryota > Dinophyceae > Prorocentrales > Prorocentraceae > Prorocentrum > Prorocentrum cordatum. The sequence continues at coordinate 95,050 of CAUYUJ010020448.1, forward strand.
TGCCCGAGTGTCATCCAACGTGCATTTCCCAAACCCTCGATGCCCGCCCTCGTCGTCTTCAATGTACACACTTTGGAGGTTATATCTTTCTTCTCTGCAGTCCGGGCCCGGGCAAGCGGCGGGGCGGCCGCGGACCGTCGGCCTGGCCAGCGGCAGCGCTGATCGGCGGCAGCCCGACCCCAAGAGGGATGGACAGGGGACCGACGACAACCACGACGACGACGACGACGACGACGACGAGGACCCGGGGGAGGAGGAGGACGAGGAGGACGATGACGAGAAAAAGTAAGAGGAAGAGGGGGAGGACAAGGCGGAGGAAGAGGAGGAGGTGGAGGAGGAGGAGGAGGAGGAGGAGGAGGAAGGAGGGGCGAGAGGCGACTGCAGTCCCTAACGAGCGGGTCGCGCAGGCGGGACTCGACGGGCGGGTCGAGCGGGCGGGTCGCTGAAGCGTGAATCCTGCTTGAATGGCAACGATTTTTTAGCGAAAGCGCAGCTCCCAAGAAAATCTGAAGGAAGTCCAAAACGAAAGCGCGATTCCTGAGTGTCGGGGGGCGGCATCTGAATACATTCTGAAGGGGTTTCAAGCGAGGGCGCGATTGCTGAGTAGATTGCAAGGACGTCTCAGGCGAAAATGCAATTCAGGCGGGAACCGTTGTTGTTGTTGTAGTTCGGGGGCCCGCCGCCCGTGTCGAGGAATGGCATCTGAATAAATCGTGAAGAAATCTCAAGCGAGAGCGCGATGCCCGAATAGACTGCAGGGAAGTCTCAGGCGAAAACTGGGTTCCTCAATACATTGTGAGGAAGTGTTCAGCGGGAGCCGCTGTTGTTTTGTAACTCGGGGGCCCGCCACCCAGTTTGAGGCTCAAGGCTTCCCCAGTTCGACAAAAAAACAGGGTGCGAGCCCTAGGAGGGGCACTTCAGTAAGAACAGTCAAATGATTACCGGAAGGGGGATCAACAATACTTCGCCGGCCCAACGGGCCAAAGGCGCGCTAAGATCTCCGGCGACTGCTGTACACTATCTCTGCTGCGCGCGCGCGGGGCGGCCCCTGGGGGTCCCCGGACGAAAAGTACCTCGGCCGATCCCTTGCCAGAGATTGCTTTTCTCCTGGCCGCTGGGGATATATCTTCCTTACCTGCCACGTGCATTTAGCGCAGCCCCTAAAACAGGGGAGGTGAGGACGGATGGAAGGAGGAGGGAGAAGGATGGAGCACGAGAGAAATTAGCAGAAGGGGGGCTAGGAGCAGAAAACTCGTGGCAGAACCAGACGGGCAGATCGGGCGGGCAGATCCTAGCGAGCGGGTCGGGAAGGCGGGCCCAAGCGGCCAGGTCGAGAGGGCCGGTTGCTGAAGCGTGAGTCCTGTATGAATCGCGAAGATGTCTCGAGCGATAGCGTGATTCCGGAGTAAGTCGAGAGAAAGGCCAAAGCGGAAGCGGGATTCCTGAGTGTCGAAGGCGCGGCGTCTGAAAAAGTTGCGCGGAAGTCCCACGCGAGAGCGCGATTTCGGAATACATTGGGAGGAGGTCCTGGTCGAAAGCGCGATTTGGGAACACATTGTGAGGGCGTATCAGGCGGGAGCCGTTGTTGTTGTTGTTGTTGATGTTGTTGTTGCTATAGTTCGGGGCCCAACAACCCAGTTTGAGCAGGAAGACTTTTCCCGATCAAAAAACAAGGTGCGAGCCCTTAAGGGACACTTCAATTGAAAAACACAATGTGCACGGGTTAGGGAGGATCAACAATAGCTTTTCTTCAAGGGTGTGAATACTTAACAGCAACAGCCCGCACTGCAGAACCTCACTTCAGCCACGCGCCCAAGGACAATGAATGCCCGTTCGACCCCCTCACTCTGATGTACTTCTCCGGAGAGGGCTTAGGAATATATAAATGTGGGATGGACTTCCTTTGGCCACATCCTCCTTCCCACCTCCCGCCTTGGAAAGAAACTCCCGGATCCTCTCGAGCCGGGTGAGGACTGACACAGGGTCGCAAAGGAACTTCGTGCGCATTGTCACCTTCTTCGCTGGTGCGGGTTGCGGTGGGGTAAGGGGAAAGGGCAGACACATGAAGAGAAATGCAGGCATGGCGATTTGGAAGTTCACGGTGCGACTGAAGGGGAAATGGTGAGAGGTGAGGTCGCGGGCAAAGGGGAGAATGAAAGCGACTGGGTGAAGGCGAGGAGAAGGGAGCGATGAGCGGAGGGATACCGAGAAAAAATGCCATAGCAGAGCAAGACAACTGTGCGGGAAGGAGATGGGGAACGAATGAGAATATGAGGAGAGGGGAACGGGGTATTTCAGAGAAGTGGGGACACTAAAGAAGGAGAGGGCCTGCGGAGAGGATGATGATAAGGATGATGATGATGATGCGCATGTTGATGATGATGCTGATGATGGTGATGATGATGGTGATGACGACGATGGTGATGATGGTGATGATGGTGATGCTAATGATGATGCTGATGATGATGCTGATGATGAAGATGCTGATGGTGGTGATGATGATGGTGATTATGATGCTGATGATGCCGATGCCGATGATGATGATGAGGAAAAGGCGGAGGAGGATGAGGAGGGGGAGGGGGAGGAGGAGCAGGAGAAGGCTGAGGGATGAGGGGGAGTAGGAGGAGGAGGAGGAGTGGGAATGGGAATGTCTGTTCACTAAGTGAAAAAAAAAAGAAAAAGGGGCCTTATCCCAGGGAGGTATCCTTCCGAGCAGAGGCCAGCCGATTCTGTTGTTCGGTCTTACTCAACACTTTAGGTTGAAGGCCAAGCTCGATTCTACGAAGGTACTCGGTACCCGTGGGTGAGGCCTTGAGACTACACTCCTTGTGAAGGTTACACTTCCTCTGACTGGCACAACTACCGCAGACATGACAAAACCACAACTGAAGCTTAGTACATAATCTCATACTGTGGCTCTTATGGACCCAGCCCCCCCCTATGTGAATATTGTCTTCAGCCCCGAGGGTGAAAAACGAACCATTTACATTCACAGGGTGAAAACAAGGGCTGGCCTTCCAGAGGCCTGCGGTGGCCAGGGAGGCCGTACCAAAACACCTGGTGCAGCTCTTGCCGCTCTCCGACAATACGTGGGAGGTCGTAAAATTAACAACTACAGACTTAGCAGGAGGTGGGGGAGGAGGAGGAAGACGCTTTCCTCTCACATGTCCAGCTCCTGCTCGTACACTGTCCAGAGCAGCATGCAGTAGCCGATGCCTGAGAAGGTACGTCTCATTCTCCAAGACATGAATACGATGCCGAACTCCTGAATCCAGTCGAACTTCCAGCGCCATCAGTCCCACGATCTCATCAATCACAGTGTTACCGACGATCTGCCAAGCTGGGGCTTGGCCTGACACCATCTGCTCTGCCCCTTGGTGGGAATGTACAAAGATAACTTCAATAAGAGACGCACTCTTAGTCATAAGAATCTGGCCAATCATCGCCCATATATCTGCATCTTCCCCTTTGGGGCAGAGATACAACTGGGCATTCCATCCTTTGAGTACGTTCTCGCAATCAGTGATGAATTGTGTATGTCCACGACATGTGAATACACAGAGCCAAAACGCCTTGAGTTCTCCTCTCGCCACGGTCTGCCGCATACCGGCAAGCCCTCCAGCAATTGAACATTCAATAATAGTGTCACCTAGTACCTGGCTGACAACGGCGATGCCGAGCGCCACTCGGCGCAGTCGGGGGTCCGCTGTGTCTGGGCCCCCGCTGGCATCTCCAAAAACTCGCGTCGGTGCTCGTTCAGATCCTGCTGGTAAACAGTCCGCTGTGAATCCATGGCTAAGTCCGTCCACATGCCAATCATCTGCAAACTGCGGGGCTGGCGTGTCCGTCCACGCCTGCGGAATGAGGCCGCGATACCAATAACATGGTTGAGATTCACCTTGACTACACGCACGAGGAATCATGAAGTCGCTCTTGACGTACACAGGGTTGTCATTGTTAGAGCTGCATAACCATGATCTGTGCAATGACGTTTCTTCATGCTCCTTACACCTGTCACAAATACCGTTCAGGCTCGGGTCTTGGACCGACTGCAGGGGTTTCAGCTCAGCCTTCTTCCTTGCTTTGGTCCAAGCCCCTCCGATAGCAATGTTTAGCAACAGTCCTGCCAATCGCTTCCCTTTTCCAGAAATACTACTAAGTTGTTTGAGCAATCTGCGATATGAATAGGTGTCCGTTCCATCTTGAAGTCCTTCACCTTCGTGATGTTTGCAAGCATTGATCCAAAAGGGTTTCATCGCCGCCGTACGAAGATCAACATAGAATTCTTTGAAACTAGCCTCGTCTATCGCCTCAACGCCCGTGAAGTTCTCGTCGGGGAATTCCCATGCTGTCATACCTGGAGGATCCCACGCGGTCGGTGAGCGAGGTGTCCAACCAATCTCTAATAGATGGCATAGCACTGCGGATAGAGGTCCACGAATGTGCCTTGATCTCTGTGCCTGAGGCAAAGCTTCCAATTTCTGGCGAAGACGAGGCCATGACCGAATGATACCCGCTCGGGACTCAGGCCGTGTCCGCCAGTTGTGCAGCCACAGTGCGAAAGTACCTTGAATGAAACGTGCTGCGGGGTCTTGGCCGTGAGCTTCCAGTTCAAGAAGTGTCGTCAGACATCGGCCCTTTCCCCGCGCATTACAAGCTGCGCCCAGTCGACGTCGATATCGAGTGAGCTCTTGTCCACCAACTCCGAAGATTTCATATCCATAACTACCTGCAGCTTGGGCGCCCAGGCGCTCCAGTCGAGAAGTAATCGCTGTCCTACGAATAACCTTCTTGTACCTGACAACCTTCCTGTGCCGATTGAGATGCCGTGCAGCACGCTTGCGTCGTTCAGCTCGAGAATGCCGAACTCCTGCTCCCAGATCGACGCCCAGGTAGCTGGTAGATTTGGCCGCCGTCATTGTGATCCCACGAAGCTTCAAGGTTCGAACCACGTCCTTGGCCAAACTCAACTTGGTGCAGACCACTGTCGACTTAGATGCCACCTTGAGACCCTGTCTGTGGAGGCCCCTGGCGGTCGCGACCACGCACTGAACCAGATCTTTCTTGACCTGGGATTCAGAACCAACCGTGGCCTGCGAGATGTCGTCTATCCAAAGCCGGTGCGAACACCGAACTTGCGATGTGGTGATCGCCTCCATGATGAAGAACGTCATCGCTCTGGCCAGTCTGGTACCAGCTCGCAAGCCTTGAATGATACTGCATGTCGGCTCAAACGCCATCGAAAAGGATCCAATCTGATTGAGTGTGCGTGGGTGAGCACATTGTAATAGTTCCATGTACAAGATCGTGGGTGGGAAGCCCAGTCGGAGGGCCGCTCGGGAAAGCTTGAGCCATAGCATGTTATCGTAGTAGCCGTCAATATCGGTGAGGGCATGTCCGTGCGAAACATTGAGGATACCCGCGACCTCCTCATCCAGGACTCTCCTGAAAGCCTCCCTCAACGACGAATTTCCACGAACCGCCGCGTCCCAGGAAGGCTCGGTCCGACTGGACCAAGCCTTGGACCAGGGCTCCCTGGACATACTCCATACCCTGGATAACATCGTGATGAGCCCGATCACCCTGTCTCCCGAAAGCTTTTTGGGTAGGAGTCGACCGATGACTATCATGGTCTGCACTGGCCAGGCGAGGATCTCCTCGGCTGTGTTGAATAGGGCAGCTAATTCGGCAACTCCTGCATCTGGGAGTCGCTCCATGTCACATGGTGTGAGTTGGTCCGCACCAAGACCAGCACGAGGTTTCATGGCTCTGAGAGCCTTGCGCACTTCAGGGACACCCAATTCTGGAAGAGGATCGGGATCATCTCTGACGGCCTGTCTAACAATACCCAAGACGTGGATGATGGACTCGTGGGGCTCGGATAACTTCGGGGCCCATTTACGCTTCCAAAGAGACGTCTTGTGATCCACAATATCTTTAGGATGATGTAATATACTGGTGCCATCGAAGACCTCCAAGGTGGGGACGGGGCCCTGACGCATGGCCCTGTGGAGAGCACCCAGAGAGTTCCCCGTGATGGCCCAGTCCTGGAATTCACGAAGAGAGGCGTGGAGGGCTCTCCGTTGGCTAGCACGCATGACTTTAGCCGAGTACTGGGAAAACATATCAAGGTGCATGATCGAACACTTGTCGACGGACGCGAGAATGTTTAGCCATTCAGACCAGGGTGGAACCAAGCACGTACTAACACAAGTGTGGACCTGATCGGGCCGATCTTCAAGGAGGCGTCGACATTCTCGCTCCAGACGTGCTCGCTGCGACACACCGTTGTTCCTTGAACGATGCTTATGCAAGGAATCTAAAATAGTGTGCAATCTCGTCCACCAGCCTGCCACTTGATCTCGCAACGGTGTCGATCTGCATCTGTTCGAGACTCGCACCTGCTGCAATTCAAAAGTCGGCACCTGAGATCGCAGTGCTCCCTGGTTGGCTTCGCATCCATGGTGAGCTCGAATGGTATTCTCAACTGTGGTCACCCAAGAGGCATACATCCCACTAATCATCAGGGTCTTTTCAGGGTCCACCTGGAAGGCTCTGGAGTTCTTGATGTACGCGGGGACGTGGAGTTGAGAGGAGGAGGAGGAGCCTACTTCCTGCCGATGCCTTTCCCAAAGGGCCTCAGGAATCATATAACTAATGGTGCTGGGACCTCGGGGCTCGGGGGGCTGGGTCGACGCCAAACAAGGGTCTTGGCTGCTGCTAGGATCGGCCCTGACCCCATCGGGGCCGCAAGGCCGCGGCACGCAACCGGCAACGGAACCACCACCAGGCTTCCGCAGAGACCCCGCGGGGACGACGCGACCGCCAGCTTCCACCGAGACAGAGCTAGCAGCGCCATTAAAGTCAGAAGGTGACGTGGGAGGGAGGGCCTCTGAGCCCTTCTCCTCCACAGCAAAATTAAGTTCGTCCGCCCAAGGATCCTCCTCCGAGCAGACTGAGAGATCATCGTGAAACATGTCCGAGCTAGCGGCACTCTGCTGGGGCTCAGGGCTCTCAGGAGTGCCTGCATCAGGAGGCTGCTGGCGGCCCTTGGTCTTGACCTCGTCAATGGCCGAGAACACCTCCCCAAAAAGAAGTTCATACAATTCCTCTCGCTTGGTCGCAGTAGCTCGAGAACGTTCCTTGCGTTCGGCTCTCGCACGACTGGCCTTGGAATTAGGATCAGGCTCCTGACCAGGTCTCGGTAGTTGAGGTAATTTCGCAGCCAATGTCAACACTCGTGTTATGAGCTGCTCCCCTTTGTCCCGCAACTTGAGACGTAGGCCGATGTGCGTTTTCCATGGAACTGCAAGCTCTGGTTCCACAGAATGGATGAAAGAAAGAGCTGATGTACTGCACACCACAAAGTCGATGTGCGAGCCCTTCTCCCCCTTGTTGCATGTGTAGTCCACATTGGCCGTGAGGATGTGGCCTCCTATTCGTGAAACAAACTCTGCTTTGTTGATCGCTGCCGCGCTGATGTTGAAATCAGCTACCACCACCCATGGAAGTTGCAGCGCATATAGCAGAGCCCCTAGACGGCGGTACCGCATGATGTTCGGGCCCGTGAACCCGTAGGAGCAGTAGCCGTAGAAGGTCACCAGCACGAAGGAGTAGCCCTTCATGTGGACTAGGACCGCGCAGAAGCCGTCGTTGGTCTGCGACCCGTCGCTCTGCAGCAAAGGTGCTGAAGCCAGACTCAAGGAATGTACTCGAAGATGCCCGTGAGTGATGATGGTGAGGAGGTCTCAGGCGAAACGCCCAGCCCGCCCTAAACATTGGCCTCGGGGTGCGACAGGGAGAAATTATTCTTTATAAGGAAAAGGAATTAAGAAGGAGGAACAAGAGGAAGAGGAGGAGGGGGAGGAGGAGAACGAGGTGGAGCAGGAGGAGGAAAAGGAGGACGGAGGAGGATCTGGGAGGAAAACAACAGGGAGGAGGGTAGCGAATGGAAGAGAGGGCTTTGGTCACCAGCAGCAGTGTGAACAAACAGCTTTGCATCACTGAGGGGGGCAGGGGGAAAGCCCATAGCTTTAAGTCGGGCGTGTCCCCTTCAGGGGGATGTTCGACGAAACAATAAAAACAAAAAACCAAGCAATACTCCCAAATGGTCAACAATGTTCAAAAGATAGTCACCCGACTATTTTTTTGCCTATTTTTGAATATTCCTCCTGTAGAGGAACGGACCCGACTTAGTCTTAGGACTTTGGGTGCCCATAGCTCATAGCGCGTGGCACCGACTCGTGGCAACGAAACCGCCTTGCGGGACGGCCCACCAAACGATTCCTGCCCCAATTGTCGGACCCAACAATCATATACCTCCCGGCCTGAAGAATCAAAGCCGTGCTGACGGGAGACTCGCTATTCACCCGTCTCCTTCAATATCGTAAAACCTCCAAGCGGAAACGACGATAATCGACGGATGGGCATGGAGCGTGTGGCTTAACGCCCCCACATGGTTCAAGGGGGTGGACACAATATCGCCCAAGGATCATATCGAGACGACCCAGAACGGTTCCCAAACAGCTCAAGGCGGCTGCAAGACGACCCCCGAGGACCCCTCAGGATGGATCCTCTCTCGATCGCTCTCTCTCTCTCTCTCCCTCTCTCTCTCTCTCTTTCTCTTTCCTTCTTTCTCAATATAAGTGCTTACGTCTCTCTCTCTCTCTGTCTCTCTGGCGAAACGCATATGTTAATATATCTATATATACATATGCATAAGGAGGCCGAGCAGTCATTCACTATCCCTGGGCGCGTGGCTGAAATGAGGTTTCTCGGTGTGGATTGTTGTTGAGCTCTCGCTACTGACGAATCATTATTGTTGATCCCCCCATCCGGGGCACGATTTGAAGGTCTCATGCCTCCTCCACCTGAGGATCGCCCCCACTATTGGCAGTCCCAGCAGTCCGAAGCGAAACCACCACGCGGACAGCAAACATATGAAAAGACGGGCGAGCCAGAATCCTTCACGTCGGAGCAATTTTCGTTCTGCATGATCCTGAGGTTCAGGGCACTGAAGCTCCTGCCAGGGCCGCCCGCGAGCGAGACGCAGACGCGACCGTTCACGAGCTTCACCACTTTCCCCGCTTTGCAATTGAAGAACATAGGCCGACGGTCAACACCAGGTCGTGCATGAAGATCGGTTTTCCATCGACGTCCTGGAGCTTCAGGACTCAGCACCCGGGGATGAGTGGCACGGTTCTCAGACACGGCGGTGTCGTCGGAGGGGTGGGCCACGCCACTGGGCACAGCGGGCAGCTCGGTCGCTCCAGGCTCCTCGAGAACAATATCGCGCTTGCACGTGCGAGGCTCGATCTCTTCCTCAAGGGCGGCGAGCCTGTCCAATACCACCTAGTGCTGTTTTGTCGGCTCCATAACCACTGCCTGGGTCGGGCTCTGGAACACCGAGTAAGGCTCGACGCGGCATGGTGCCTGAAGGAATCAAACGCCCCCTCAATGCTCGACAACATCTCAGCACGAACGCCCGCTAAGTCCGGAATGGCGGCGTCGACCGTGGTGGAGATCATTTTCTGCGCGTCTCCCTGGACGTCCGTCCTGAGCGCTTCGAGCTTCGGCGGCAGCCGCTTATCCAATAAAGCTTCGAAAGAAGAGCCACAAGTAGAGGCAAGGTCAACCGCCCTCCTGTCCAATTTGTCCAGGCTTAGGTCTTGAGAGAAAAAGTCCGTTGCAATATGCACAACGCGGGCGTCACGAAGGGCATCACATTGTTGCATTCAGAATACAATCGTGGCATTCCGGGTGCCGTAATTTGTCTTAAAACCCACCGAAGCGACATCGGTCGCAAGGGGACAGAATACTGGTGAGGCTCCGTCAAGCCCTAGACGAATATCTTCGCGTGCAGTTGCAGCGGGATGCACGCGGCCTCCAACAGCAGCGTCGGAGCGAATCGAATTATCCGAATAAATTGGCACACGGGTGCGGGGAGCGACCTAATGGATGTAATAAGCAAGACGCAGAATGAAAATCTCGTCAACGCAATCCTGGAATTCTAAACTATCTTCACTCAGGCTCCGCCGAGGCCTTTCCGTACGTCTCCAGAATGGCGGGATGCACGACAAGAGCATCGCCTGCTCGGCCACGTTCGCACCAGCGCTGAGGCGCCGTCGCGCCAGAGATGGCCACCCGTGCGGGATCGAATTGGCCGGGTGCGAGATCGCCGCGGACTCGCACCCGTGCACGTGGACCAGGAAGAAGTGCAGCGTGAGGTGCGCACACACGAAGAAGCAACGGGCGATCAGCGAGAAGACAGCAGCAGCACCGCGGAAGGGCGAGGCAGGGCCCATCATCATCTCAGGCTTGGAGCCGAGATGGGAAGCATCACGAACAGCGGGCAGGCGAATTGGCGCAACCGATGGCAAACATGGCTTGAGCCAACATGGCTACATATCTATACGCATACATGTGTATACGTATCTCTGTAATCTAAACATGTGCAAACATCATATGCGGCGTCTCTATATGCATCACCCCCCTCTAGTCAATGTGCGTATGTAGATACAACGAAAAATGTGCATGCACACATCTATATGCACTCTCTCTCGTACTCTCTCTCTCTCTTGCTCTCTCTCCTTGTTTTGTTTGTTCTGTCTACCTCTCTTCCACTCTCTACCCGTGCCTCGCTTACGCTCGCACTTTCTCTCTCTCTCTCTCTCTCTCGCACCTCTCCCATGCAGGAGCGGTGCGCTGACCGACAAAGCGCCCACCGCCGCGTGGGCAGTGGCGCAGGCTCCACGGACCACCGGCTCGGCCTCGGGCTCCAGGGGGCGCCCGACGTGCAACAGGCGCACGCCTCTGGGCCGGCGGCCCCGCGCCCTCGGCCCCGCCTGCTGCCCCACTGCCTCCTGCCCGCCCTGCCCTCCTGCTCTCCCCCGTGCTCCTGCTCCGCTCCAGATCCTGCATCCCTTGCCGCTCGTGCCCCGCTCCTGCTTGCACGTCCTGCTAGCCCCTGCTCTTCCTGCTCGTGTTCATCGTCGTCGTTGTCCTCCTCCTCCTCCTCCCCCTCCTCTCCTCCTCCTCCTCCTCCTCCCCCCTCCTCCCGTTCCCGGCCCTCTCTCTGCTACTCCCCTTCCCCGCGCTCGTCATACTCATGCTCTCCTTCCCCCTCCTCCCTCTCCATTTCCCACTCCTCCCGCTCCTTCTGGTCTTCACTCCGTCCTTCTCCTCATCTCTCCGCTCTCCCTTCGCTCTTCCCCTGATGATCCTCCTCTTTGTGGCCTGCCACTTCCCGGCATTCACCCTGGGCTCTGCTAGGGACCCCCCCTGCACGGGCTATGCAACATATTCTTCTCGCAACGACCTGCGAGATGCTCGTAGGACTCTTTCAAGACTACCGCAAGATGCTCTCACACAAAAAACCCATTTGCCTCTACCGCGCCCGCGCCCCACCCGTAAGGCAGCGGCATCCCCAATCCATCGCATACGCCACATCCGAGACAAATATTGTAGAACACCGCGGATCTAGGATATTCCGCTGTAAGAGCATCCCAACAAAGCGGACGCGTTGAACATTTCGGGCGATTGCGAGTGGGAGCCATGAGCTGGGTTGGCAAGTGCATGCGCAATATGATCCGCCACCGTGCCCCTGCCGAGACGTGGCAGAATGCGACGGGCTGCCTGGTAGGGTTTCGAACATCTTTTGCGGGACGCCTTTCTGGCCATACTGAAGCGTATGCATTGCCCCCCTGTGGTTCCGCGCTCCCCAGGGCACACACCCTTATTGAAAAGTTCGCCAATGTAGGCCCCAAACAGTAAGTTATTTCACACTGGATGCGTAGGCTATCGGATATAAGCCATGTGTTGGAAGCTATGTGGTGCACAGTATGTTGGGTAAGCTTGGTGCAACCTGCGTGAGGCAATCGATGTGGTATAAGCAATGTGGTACCAGCCATGGTGTAAAATATGTGGTGTATATTACGTGGTGTAAGCTATGTGATGCAAAGTACGTGGCGAGGACTATGTGGGCCAGTATACGTGGTGCAAGCTATGTGGTGTAAGCTATGTGTTCAAGCTATGTGGTGTAAGCTGCGTTGTGCAAACTACGTGGTCTAAAACATGTGGTTTACGTTATGTGGTCCGAACTGTGTAGTGCGGCGACGGACAGGGCCGGGCCGGCAAACGGGCCATTCATTGAGAAACAATTGGCTGCGACGGACGAGAACGGGGCCACCCGGCCCGCAAACGGGCCCCGTTCCTTAGAAGAATAATGAGAAACCCCGTGTGGGAACACTGTCAAGCGAAGCATGGGTCCGCACTGCTGAGGCCGCCATCCCTGGTACAACAACCAATGGATCTGTGCATCCGACGCATCGACTCTTCGAACAAGGACAAGGGGTCCGCGCTCCCGAGCGTCCAAAGACGGCCGAGGTTGGCAACAAAGCCCGCCAAGATGACCCAAGTTGCCTCCCAGGCGGCCCACAGATGGCCTCAACGCGGCGCAACATTGGCCCACGACGACCCACGAGGCTCCCAAGACGGACACAAAAAGGACCTCGAGCGGCGCCCGAAGAGGCCCTAACCATCGATCTCTTCATTTCCCCCGCATCCTGTGTGGGGCTCGTGTTTTCCAGAAACATCCTCTCCCTCCGTCCTTCATTCCTCTTCCTTCCTTCTCCGTCCCCGTCTCCCGTCTTCATCCTTTACAAACAACTCCTCTCTGTCGTACCCCCCACACGTGTTTACCTCGGACGTTTCGCCTCACCACTCGTGAATGCTGCAACACTTTCACGGGTGGAGGGCTGGTCTTTTTCAAACTGTAGCTTGCAGTCGCGCCACGCACACTCGCCTTAAAAAACGTCTCAACGCTTGTGCGGATGGAGGACGGGTCCTTTTCCACAATGCTGGTGTCGCCATGGCGGCTCGCAGATCCGTCCTAAAAAAAAGCTTGCAGCACAATCTCAAGCGTGCGGAGCAGGTCCTTTTCAAGATGCGGTTCCTGACTGAGCGATACTCGGATGTTTCTGCAAGGTGTGCAGCGGTTTCGAGAATGGAAGGCCCATCCTCTTCAACGTGTCCTTCTCGCCTTAGCGCCGCGCACAATTCGCCCAACAAAGCAGCAACGACTCTGAGGACGGAGAGCGGCTCCTCTTCAGGATGAGGCTCTCGCCCGGACGCCCCGCGCACAGCAGTCTTTGAAGGGGCCCCAGGACACACAAATAAATACACACAAATAACAATGTTCCCCATATTTTCCTATATTTTCTGGGTTTCTGTCTTCCCCCCCACTTCCCATATTTTCCTATATTTTCTGGGGGATCGACGATTAATTGTGTCTGTGTGTTTTTTCCCCTCCTGATGGACGCCGCGCACAGCAGTCTTGACATGTTGAACTTGTTTCAAGGGCTCGCATGGCACGGTTTGGAGCCGTGAGGACGCGACGGTCACGACGCTTCGCGGTGCTATCAGGGACCTTCTGACCCAAGTCGATCCAGACCCGGGTCAGTCAGGCCTGCAGGATCCTGCAAACTCCGGCAAGATCCTGCACCCAAACCCGGGTCAGTGCGAAGGATCCTGCAGGATCCTGCACCCCAAACCGGGGTCAATGCGACCCTTGCCCTGCAGGATCCTGCAAGATCGGGCGCTCTGGCTGACCCCCGTTTGCTTTGACCCCCGTCTCAAGGCTCCCGATGTTAAACTCCGAGGCTATTAGGGGGAAAACAAACCTACCTCGCTTTTGACTACCCTCGCTTCCGAGAGATACCAAACGATGCCAAACTACGGCCTGTACTGGTCAGGCCGCTTGACGAGGAGGCGCGTGGTATGGCTTGGCTTTGCCTGGAAGCGAAAGCGGGGTAGGTCATTCACGCTCTGAGCTATCCTGGCCCGCGGCCCCACGTGGTCCTGTGCCCGGGACCCGCCTGTCTCGTCGGTCTGTCACCCGCTGCCGGCCCTGTGGATGCCACAGGGCCGCCAGACCTTCTCCCGTTGGCGGCCCCCGAGCGCGTGGGGCACACGTCCGCCCCCCAGCGGCGAGGGGCCGCGCCTCGCAGCACGTCCAGCGCTCGCCGCGTGTGCGCGGGCAGCGGCGCCGACACGAAGTCGCCGGCGGCCATGTAGCCGCTGCGGTCCTGCAGCTGCCGGCACTCCAGGAACAGGTCCGACACGGCCTTCGCCTGGCGGGCGGTGCTGCGACGCACGCGCCGCGCCGCGCCGCGCGGCGTGCACCCCCCGAGAGGTTTCCCGCGGCTGCGCTCGAACGTATCCGCCACCGTGCTCCCTGACCCTGGCGCGTCGAGGCGCGGTAGAGTGCCAGTGACTGCCTGAAAAGGTTTCTTCTGCAAATCTTCAATGCCTCCCCCTGTCATCATACAACGACTCCCGACTCCTCGAACAAAGCGAGGCGCCCGGGTTCCTGAGGCCGCGATCCCTCGTAAAACCAACCTGCGCTCTCCGAGCGAAGATCCTTTGTAGCAAACTTTGGATCTGCGCTCCTGGGGCCACGCGCCCGTGTAAAAATCTGCCAGGCGAAGGACCCAACCATATGCACTTGTGAGTACAACAGTTGTCAGTATCATCTTCGGTGGAGCTCCCTATGGGGCCACGACGACGCGTGCAAGGGTGTGCCGAAACGGTTGCGGTGGCACCATGCGATATCCCACTGGGGCCGTCGGTGGAGTCCCATACGGGGCCACGAAACGTGTGAAGGGTGTGCCGAAATATGTGCGGTGACGGCATGCGAGCCCTCCCAGTCGGGCCTTCGGTGGAGCGCCCTATGGGGCTACGAAACGCGTGACGGGTGTGCCGAAGTGGGCGCGGAGGTCGCGGTGGCGCCATGCGAACCCTCCCATTGGGGCCTTCGGTGGAAAGCCCTATGGTGCCACGAAGCGTGTGAAGGATGTGCCGAAAAGGGCGTTGTGGCGCCATGCGAAACCTTCACATTGCGGCCTTCGGTGGAGCTCCCTGTGGGGCCACGAAGCGTGTGAGGAGTGTGCCGAAACGGTTGCGGTGGCGCCAGGTGAACCCTCCCACTGGGACCTTCGGTTGAGCTCCCCATGGGGCCCCGATGAATGTGAGAGATGTGCCGAAATGTGCGCGGTGGCGCCATGCGAACCCTCCAACTGAGGTCTTCGGTGTAGTTCCCCTATGGGGCCACGGGACCTATGAAGGGTGCGCCGAAACGAATGCGGTGGTGCCATTGGAGCCCTCCCACTGGGGCCTTCGGTGAAGCTCTCTATAGAGCCACAACGCGTGTGAAAAATTCGGCGAACTCGGCGTGGTGGCGCCATGCGAACCCTCCCATTGCGGCCTTCGGTGGAGCTTCCTATATGGCCACGAACCGTGTGAGGGGTGTCCCGAAATGGATGCCGTGGCGCCACGCGAGCCCTCCCACTGGGGCCTTCTGTAGAGCGTTTCGTGGGGCCACAAAACGTGTGAAGGATGTGCCGACATGAGCGCGGTGGCGCCGTGCTCTCGGTGGAGCCTTCTGTGGGGCCACGAAGCCTGTCAGCGTGTGCCGACATGAATGCGGTGTCGCCATGCGAGCCCTCCCACTGGGGCCGTCGGTGGAACTCCCTATGGGGCCACGAAGCGCGTGAGGGTTGTGCCGACATGGGTGTGGCGGCGCCATGCAAACCCTCCCACTGGGGCCTTCGGTGGAGTTCCCTATGGCGCCACGAGACGTGTGAGGGGTGTGCCAACATAGGTGCGGTGGCGCCATGCAAACCCTCCCACCGGGGCCTTCGGTGGAGCCCCCTATGGGGCCACGAAACGTGTGAGGGGTGACCTTCGGTGGGGCCCCACAATGGGGCCACGAAGCGTGTGAGGGGTGCCGAAACGAATGGTGCGGTGGCGCCATGCGAACCCGACCATTGTAGCCTTCGGTGGAGCTTTCTAAGGGGCTGCGCAGCATGTGAGGAGTGTGCTGAAATGTAACTGATGGTGGTGGTCGTGATGCTGAAGCAGGGAAGGGAGGAGGGAGGGGCAGCGGGAGGGAGGTGAGGTGAATGAGGTGAGGTGAGGTGACGCGGGGCGTTTTCTCTTCAAAACAAAGGCCCAACATCACAACATGATTGGGGACAAATGCTGGCTTTACGGTCCTGGCGCAACAGTCACTGGTAAACGCTATTGATCCGCAATCCCGGGGCCACAACCCCTTGTACAAATTATCCTGGCGAAGGGCCCACCCGCATGCACTTGTCAAAACCACTGTTGTGAGAACTGCCTTCGGTGGGGCTCCCTATGGGCACGAAACGCGCGAAAAGTGCGCCGCAATGGTGCAGGGCCGCCACGCGGGCGCTGCCGCTGGGGCTTTCGGCGGAGTTCCCTATGGGCCTATGGGGCCACGAATCGCATGCGGGGTGTGCCAGAGTGGACAGGGGGCGGCAGGCAATTCATGCTGCTCGGACCTTCAGTGGAACTCCCTATGGAGCCACGAGGCGTGCGAGGGGTGTGCCAAATTGGACGGGGAGCGGCACGCGAACCGTGCCATTGTGGCCTTCGGTAGAGCTCCGCGGCCACGAAACGTGGGACGGGTGTGTCAAAATAGGGGGGGGGCGGCGGGCCACGAAACGTGTGATGGGTGTGCCAAGGTGGAGTGGGAGCGGCATGCGAACCGTAACACTTGGGCCTTCGGTGGAACTCGAAACGCGTCAGGGGTGCGCCAAAATGGAAGGGGGGCGGCATGCGGACCACGCCACTGGGGCCTTCATTGGAGCTCCAGGTAAGGCCGCGAAACGTGCGAGGGGTCCGCCAGAGTGGACGAGGGGCGGCCGGCGAACCATGCCACTGGGGCTTCCGATCAGCTCGCGATGGGGCCACGGAACGCGTGAGGGGTGTGCCAAAGTGGAGGGGGGGCGGCATCCGAACCATGCCACCAGGGCTTCGGTGGAACTTCCTATGGGGCGACGTAACGTGTGAGGGGCGTGCCACATGGGAGGAAAGGGGGGCGGCATGCGAACCATGCCACTGGGCCCTTCGGCGGAGTTCCCTATGAGGCCGCGAAGCCTGTGAGGGGTGAGCGTAACTGGAGGGGGGCGGCATGCGAACCGTGCCACTGTAGCCTTCGGTGGAGCTCCCTGTGGGGCCGCGAAGCGTGTGGGGGGCGTGCCAAGGTGGAGGGGGCGGCATGCTAACCATGCCACTGGGGCTTCGGTGGAACTCCCTATGGTGCGACGTAACGTGTGAGAGGCGTGCCAAAGTGGGGGGTAACGGGAGGAGGAAGAGGAAGGAGAAGATTGAGGGATGCAAAAACGCCCGTACCCTGGGTTGCAAGTGGGCGGTCCGTAAACCTCCTAAGGGCTCCCACAGGCCAGAGAGCCGCCAGGACGTCGCGCGACACGCGCGATGTGCAGGGCCTACCCTGGCAGCCCAGCAGGAGGTTCAGCGCGCAGCGCCTCGTAAACCAGGGCAGGGGCGTTTTTTCTACGCCCTCGAGAAATGGGCGCGAGGCGACCGGCGGTTGGCCCCCTCGAGACCGGCGGGCAAATTTACCCTTGACCCCCCCATCTCCGCGAAGTTGCAGTCCCCCGCCCTGATCGAATCGGCCTTGCGCGGGTCTCCCAACGTGCGCTTCGTCCTCGCGGAGATGCCGCGGATCTCGCGGGTGCCCGTTCAGGGTCAATGTGGGCGTTCGCGATGGGCAGCGAGCCCATCGCCCCGCGCAGGCGCGGTGCGCGAGCGCGGCCAGCGATGGCGGCCCCGACCTCGCACTCGCGCCATCATTAGGAGGAAAACAAACCTTACCTCGCTTTTGACCACCCTCGCTTCCAAGAGATACCAAACGATGCCACATTGCAGCCTGTACTGGTCAGGCCGCTTGACGAGGAGGCGCGTGGTATGGCTTGGTTTTGCCTGGAAGCGAAAGCGGGGTAGGTAATTCGCGCTCTGAATCATTCGAAAAAACTGCCGGGACATGAAGAGAAAGTCGCCGCCGGCGGACGGCGCGTCGCAGAACGCGACGAGCGCGCGGTGCGATCGAGTCCCACGCGGCAGATACGGCGCGCCATCCTCTTCGCCATGGGCCGGGCACCGAGGGCCTGGAACTCGCGGAGAAGAGAACGGACATGGTCAGTTTGACATCGGGGGGTGGCGCGACTCGAATACGCAGAACCAAAAACAGCACGCATATTCCACGGGCAAGCGCCGAGCTGACAGGGCGGGTCGCCAGGAAGTCGACGCGTCGAGGAGGGGGGGTGGGGTGGCCTGGCGCGCCACGCGCCCAAGGAAAACAAACTAGGCGCCGGGGGAACGGGCGAGGGAGACAGGACAGGCACAACGTATTCGCTAAGCAGCACATCGTCTTATGCACAAGAAATGCACCCCCCTCCATGAGCCTCGCGTCGCGGGGTCTCGACATCACCGACATTGATGCTCTGAACCCTCCCGTCGCGAGAGGCTCGACGGGCGCGGTGCCTGGCTCCCTGCAGGCCGCGATGGTGAATTTCCGCGTGTTGCTGCTGCACGAGACTGCCCTGCGAGACACCCCTAGTTTTCGCGTCGCGCGGCTGCATGGGCCTCGCTGGACATGCGTCGGGGTCCCCCCCCCGCTGGGAAGTTCCACAGGTTGAGCTCTTCGTGGGCGGCGACGGAGTCCTCGACCTGGGCGGACCTCCTGGCGCGCTTCGCGATGATATGATGTAGGTGTCCTGCGGCGTGACGATCAGCATCTCACTTTTGCAACCATTCACTCCCGACTTGCGGTCGCTGCCCCATTCTGGATGCGAATGAGGCGGGGTTCGGCCAGGGAGCTGGACGCCAACGTGAAGTTATGAGTCACCTAGTGGAAGATCGGCTGCGCGTCCTGCAAGAGGATCTGCTTGCCTGCCAGAGCAGATGGGAACGACTCGCGCGCCGCTAGGTTAAAATGGGCGAAAGACAGCCCCGACGAACCGGACCAATCGATCGGACTGTGCGAACCACTTCCCCAGGGAATCGGCATCCTCGATCCAGTAGATGTCGACGCAAAACTCGCACCACTAGAGAGTGAGTCCTTCATCTCGTTCAACTGATTATGTATGTGTATGCCGGCGTCAAACATCTTGGCGCGGTCGTTGAGCTCTACCTCGGCTAAGCGCGCGCTGACGTTCTACATGGTGGCGTCGTGTGTCTGCAGCGCTGTTCGCAAGCCGAAGGCCATCGGTCTCTTGCGTCATGGACTGCCCCATCTTCGCTATGCTCGAATCTGTGCCACGCACATCGCTCATCATGTCCTGCATTCGCGACGACGGGCGGTCTGGTTCCGCACAGTTCCACACGGATGCTACCACCACTGCTAGGCGACGAGCCCAGGGGGGAAATGAGAAGGAGAAGGCCTTCTCAGAAGGCCGCGGGACTTCTTAGAAGTCCGGGGGGCTTCTGAGACGTTTCCTTGGCCTATTTCGAATGCAAACAGAACTTCTCAGAAGCCCTCTCAGAAGTCCAGAAACTTCTCAGAAGCCTCGGAAGTCCCGCCCCTTCTCATTTCCCCCCCGCGCCCGCCACCGAACTGCGGCTTCCCTTGCCTCGATCCTCGGAGCTGCTGCGTTCATCGAGCCCGTCACGACGGGTGGGCCGTGTCGGCGTCGGCGACGACCTTCTCGCCAGACTCGTGGTGGCATCTATCGCAGCCTTGCTGTGCCTGGTCTTGCCATGCGCACCACGGGCCAGTCAGGGGCATTGAGCCAAGACCTCGCGGCTGCGACCAAGCTCTAGCCGCCGAGGTCCCGCGGTCAGAACTTGAGCCAGAATGGCTAACGGAAGGGGGAGGAGGGGGAGGAGGAAGAGAAAGAGGAGGAGGAGGAGGACAAAGAGGAGGGGGAGGAGCAGGAGGATAAGGAGGAGGAGAGGAGGAGGAGGAGGAGGAGGAGGAGGAGGAGGAGGAGGAGGAGGAAATGAGGAGAGAAGGGGAAAGGAGAGGAGAGGAGGGAACGCGGGACCTCCCTCCAAAACGAAGACCCAACACCACAGGACTGTTGGGAAATAGTTTGCTAGCGTCGATCCCCAAAACAACACGTTATTACACGGTGGGCGCGTAAGCTGCGTGGTGCGAGCTATGTGGTGCAACCTACACGGTGCACGCTGAGTGGTGCAAGTTGTGATGAACATTTTGTGGTGACAACGACGTGGGGCAAGCTACGCATAGTAAGGCACCTGCTGTAAATGATGCAGTGTCAGCAGCGCGGTGCAATCTATGTGTTGCAAGCTGTGGTGCGAAAGCTGTGTGGCCCGAGCGTTGTGACGAACGCAAGGCTGTGGGAGCTGTGTGGTGGAAGCTGCGTGGTGCAACGTGCGGTAAAAGCAAAATTGTGACATGTGTGCGGCCCCCCCCCCCCAGAGCATGAGGCGCTCACGAGGCGGCCACGGGCCAGCACCGGTCTCCTCGGCACGAGGAGGAGGAGGAGGAGGAGGAGGAGGAGGAGGAGGAGGAGGAGGAGGAGGAGGAGGAGGAGGAGGAGGAGGAGGAGGAGGAGGAGGAGGAGGAGGAGGGGGCGCCAAGCGAAAACCCCTCGACACACCCACCCAGCGCACGCGGCGCCCACGGGCGCCCACGGGCGCCCACGGGCGGGCTCCAAGCGAAACCGCGGCACATCCACCCAGCGCACGAGGCACCCACGAGGCGAAGCCTCGCAGGAGGCGCCCACGGGCGGTCACAGACGGGCGCCATGCGAAACCTCGGCAGCACCCGCCCAACGCTGGCGTCCACGAGGCGCCAACGGGCACCCAGCCAACCAGGCACTGACCGAAACCCCGGCACCCATCCAACGTGAGCCAGCGACAACCCCAAACAGTGAGAGAACACTGTGAAAGTGCAAGATTTGCGGTGGAAGCTATGTGATGGAAACCATATGGTGTAAGCAATGTGATGCGAGCCTAGAAGGTAATAAAATCCACGCGGTGCAAGCCGCGTGGTGAAGAATGCGCCGTGCAAGCTGTGCGGGTGTGGAAAATACGGGGCGCAATCGATGTGGTGTAAGCTACGCGGTGTGAACTGCTCGTGCAAACATCCTACCCACCCACCCACAGCTTGTTTGGCAAATCGCACGTTCGGCCACGATTGCGGCACCCAAGTCGGAATTGCTAGCGCGTCTCGACGGCCGCGCTGGCGCGCGCACATTCGCGCGTCGATCGGCCAGCTCTTTGGCACAAGTGATGCGAACGCGACAGCGAATACCGCTGGGTACTTCCAGGCGCGTCTACCAGGCCGCGTTGGCGCGCGGGCACTTCAGAGTGGGTCTGTGACTCGGGCCGGCGATGGTAATAGCGACGGGGGTGGCGGGAGCGATCATGACGACGGAGAGGCCAATGACTGCGCCGATGCTGGAGACGACGGTGACGACGAATGATGTCCATGATTCGGTGATGCTGATGATGATGATAATGGTGATTATGCTGATGCAATCCAATACGACGATGTGACGATACATGCGGTACTGTGATGGCGCTGATGCAGGTAATGAGGAAAGGCGCGCGCAGAACTTCCAGGAATCTGGCAGACTTGCTGTCAAAAACCACTTGGTTGATCATCTGTGTTTGGAGGGGTGCCAATACGCGCGAGTAGCCGCGCGCGCATGTGGCCCGCCTGGTATTCGTGGATACAGGTTCGTGCACTGGGCGCGTGCTAGACCAACGAGGATGCACCGCGGGGTGAGATGATAATGTTATTTCTGGATGAGAATATGAAGCTCGTATGACGGTCCGACAGTTCAACAAATACGCGCGAACGGAAACTGGGTAAACTTGGAATTGGGAAAGCCCGTGGGTGTAATGCTGTTGTGTTGAACTGGTCGGAACAATGATTCATCTGATTTCGGCATGTGCGCGCGCGTGTGGGCGTGTAGTGTGTTGAAAGAGATTCAACGAACTGCGCGCGCATGTTATTATCATGTGACTAAGATGAGGGATGCCGGTCGCGGCTGGGCGGCTTGGCTCGAACAGTCCGGATTCGAGTGGGATGTTTGTGTGGGTCCGAATCTAACTTGTATAAAAACAAAACCAGGTGGTGCAAGGTGAAAAAGCTACGATGTGAACTATGTGGTGCAAGCCATGCATGACAATCTGCTCAATGCAATCTCAGTATGCGGGGGCCCGAACGGTCATTCACAGTCCCTGGGTGCGTGGCTGAATTGGGGATCCACGGCGAACATTTTGCTTGATGTTGCGTCGTCCCCTCCGCGACGCGGCCCGCGACCCACCCCCGCGACCCACCCGCCCGCGACTCACCCGCCCGCGATCCACCTGACCGCGACCCACCCGCGACCTACCCGCGACCCTCCCGCGTCCCACCCGCGACCCACCCGCGACCCACCCCGCAACCCAGCCGCGATCCACCCGCGACCCACCCACCCCGCGACCCACCCGCGACCCACCCCGCGACCCACCATCAACCATCCCCACGACCCACACCACATTGATTATACAACAATCTAAACAAAAAACGGCGCCTGTGGCGAGTTCAACTGAAGTGGTTTAGGGGAGCGTCCGCGACCCACCCCGCGACCCACTCGCGACCCACCCCGCGACCCACCCGCGACCCACCCGCGACTCACACCATGTTGATTCTATCACAGCCAAGAAAGAATCGGCGCCTGCGCCGGGCTTCACTGCATTGGTTTAGGGGAGTGCCACCACCGCGCGACCCACCCGCCGACCCACTCGCGACCCACCCCGCGACCCATCCGCGACCCACCCGCGACCCACCTGCGACTCGACTCACTTGCGACCCACTCCAAGTCAGAGTGAGGGGGCCGAACGGTCATTCACTGTCCCTGGGTGCGTGGCTGAAGCGGGACTTCGCGGCGCGGATTATGTTTGTTATTGCGTTGTTGTTGTTGTTGTTGTTGTTGTTGTTGTTGTTGTTGGTTGTTGTTGTTGTTGTTGTTGTTGTTGTTGTTGGTTGTTGTTGTTGTTGTTGTCGTCCCCCCCCCATGACCTGGCCTGCGACCCACCCCCGCGACCCACCCGCGATCCACCTCGCGACCCGGCCCGCGACCCACTCGCGACCCACCCCGCGACGCACTCCGCGACCCACCCGCATTGCCTTAGTAAAAAAATCGGCGCCTGCGGCGGGTTGGTTGTATGATTTGTGGAAACGCTGCGCCTGCAGCAAGCTTCTTCAACGCCTAGCGAACTGCCGAAGTTCCCGCCGCCCCCTCACTCTTATCCGCAACTGTGGGGTGGTATGATATCTGATGGGAGCTATCGTCTGTAAGCTATGTGGTGTGATCTGTGGAGGTGTAAGCTGTGCGGTGTAAGTTATGTGACGAACGATGTGTTGTGCAGTCGATGCAGATATGAATCATGGAAGTGGAAACTACGCTGTACAAGATGTGGTGTGAACTATGCCGTGTAAGCTATGCTATGCGCACTGGAGGCCAAAACTATGGGTTGTAAGCTACGGGGTGTGAGCTACATTGTGTGAGCTACGCGATGTAAGCTATCGGGTGGAAGCTAGATTGTGTTAGCTATGCGATGTGCACTACGTGGTGAAGAGCTACTTCGTGCAAACTATGGGTTGCAAGCTATACCGTGTGAGCGCATGGCACGGGGCGCCCGCAGGGTAACCCACAAGGCGGTTTGGGCGGCAACGTTGCGCAAACCTCACACCCCAAGCGCAGAGCGCCTACGAGACGGCACGGGCGGCAACGCGGCGAACACTTCGGCCGACCCTCTGCACGTGGGGCGCCCACTAAGCGAGGCGGCACGGGCGGCAACGTGGCGCAAACCCAACATACCACGGGCCCGCAGCGTCGCTAAAACCCGACGCGCCCATTCAGTTCCCGTGTACGACACGAGAGGAACCCTGGGCGCACGCAGTGCTTGAGGAATTACTCAAGACGTGCAAGTCAGCATCCGTAAGTGCAAACACGGTGTGGCAATGTGAATTTCCACACTCTGTGAACTGCACGTTGACTTTGCGGTGGGATTCGCACGCCGAAGCAGCTCTAGGATCTGTGAGCGCGGCGATCGTCCTGCTCGCGACGTAGGCATTCACACGCCAGCGCGGCCAGGCGCGCAACTACAGGCTCAGCAAAGCTTTCTCCGAACGCCGCCACACGCGCCCCTGCCGAGCCGCAACGTGTTGGGAATGTCCACGCCCATTCCACCCGTAATGTTGTAGCGCAGTCGTACTTGATGTGGACCGCATTGGGATTCCATTACACACCATGCCCTTACTTGTGAATTACACCCACCCACCACGCTCCGTGTACGTATGTGCATTTGGTTGTATTCGGGCCATGCCCACGTCTTGGAACGGGCGAATTGCGATGATTTCTCTTGTGCGATATGTCCTTTCGAATCTCCACCGATCATTGTTAGGACTTGTCAGGCGGAACGCGGAACGTTGCGAGGACGTCTCAAGCGGAACCAGCGAAACGGGCCCAAACCAGGCTATACCAATGCCAAACGAAGTATCTAGTGAGGACGTCCTAAGCGAAAGCGGGCCCAAACCAGGCCAAACCAGGGCCAAACCGGGCAATGTCGAAGACGTCTACATGAGACCAGACTCAAAACGGGCGCCAAACCAGGCGTCAAAGATGGCAGATTCTGAGGATGTTTGAGGCGGGATGCGCGGCCAAACCAGGTGAAACCAGGCGCCCAGCCAGACGCACCACCCTAGGGACCCCCAGCAGGCGGATGCCCCTTCAGAATTCTATGGGGGGGGCGCTTGGACCGCGCGTCCGCGGATGCGGGCGAGGTGGCGCGCAGAAGCCTTCCTTTGTCTTTCGGGTGTGTTGTTTTGGGACTTTGGTGCGGCGTCCGGAGAGCTACTTCTGAGCCTGTAGCTCTCGATTCATGCGTTTGTGCCACGCGTTGGTGCCACTGGTTCGGGAGGGATCGGGCGGGAATGGCTGGAGCCCCGGGCACTGGTGCGAGATATCTGCTTGCATAACCTGCCCCGCCCGTCCCTACTCTACTCTACCCATGCCCATCTTACTCTAGCCTGAGCCTGCTCTACTTGCTTCTGTACTCCACTCTACTCCACGCTTAATGCTGTTAGAGAAAGGCCAGACCCGCAAGACACCGGAGAAGCGCCTCGCGCGCGATGGCCTGCAAGCCAGCCTGCTCTTCTGTCGGGCCCCACTCGGCGACCTCCTGAAACAAAGCCACCGTGAAGTCTGACACCTCTCCGCGCAAAAAGCTGCAGACACACATACATACACGTATGCACACATCCATGCTTTAAGTGTATTACACCAGCGGGAAAACCAATCAAAGGATGGTTTGAAATGGGATCGATACGCAAATCGATACAGAAATCGACTGGGAACCCGGGAATCCGGAACCCACCGAAATCGAACCGGAACCAATGACCAGGAACCCGGGAACCCAGAACGGGGAACCCAGGAACCCAGCCGGCTACCAAAATCGGCGGGAAACTTTCGCAAAATCTTCCAATTTCCGCTAGGACCCCTTCAGTGAAAGGACTGATTGGATAATCTATGTCTATATACATACATATATACATATACATACATATATAGGTATGTATACAAACATACATACATACATACATACATACATACATACATACATACATAAAGACAGACAGGCAGACAGACAGACAGATAGACAGACATACATACTTCGTGCGCGCTTATCGTCATCGTCATCGACATCATCATCATCACCATCACCATCACCATCACCATCACCATCACCACCAACACCATCATCATCACCATCACCATCAGCAACACCATCGTCATCACCGTCGTCATCATCGCAATCGTCATCATCGTCACTATCGTCACCCACATCACCATTATCATTGTCATCATCGTCATCGTCATCGTCATCATCATCATCATCATCATCATCATCATCATCATCATCATCATCATCATCATCATCATCATCGTCGTCGTCGTCGTCGTCGTCGTCGTCGTCGTCGTCGTCGTCGTCGTCGTCGTCGTCGTCGTCGTCGTAGTCATCATCACCATCGTCATCGTCATCGCCATTATCGCCGTCGCCTTCGTCGTCGTCCTCGCCCTCAGCATTCCTCTCCAAGACCGAGCGTCTTGGTAACTGGGGTTGTGGACCTGAGGCCGCCATACCTGGGTGATGGGCCAGTGGCCTGCTGGATGCATGTTCGGATATGGGTGGTGGAAGTTTTTTCGGAAGCCTCTTGGAGAGCTCTAGGGGGGCTCTTAGGTACTTCGTGGTTGCCTCTTGGGGCCCCGTGGGAGTCTCCTGGGGGCCTCTTGGGAGCCTCTTGGGGCTTCCTGGGGGCCTGACCGCAGGGGGCTTCCCTAGGGGCCCCTTGGGAGCCTATTGGGGCTTCCGGGGGATCTCTTGGGAGCCTCACGGGGCGTCTTGGGAGCCTCTTGATGGCCTCCGGGGGCGTCCTAGGAGCCTCTCAAGGCGGAGACCTTGAAATGTCGCGCTCTTCGGGCCCTCTTGGGTCGCTCTTGGGGCTCTCTTCGGGCGCTCTCGAGGCCCTTTTGAATTACCTGGGGAGCCTCCTGGGCCGTCTCTGGGCTTTCTTGGGAGCCTCTTGAGCCGTCTCGGAGCGATCTGAAGGGTCTCTGACGCCTTCCGGAACCGTGGGGAGGTGGAACATACGAGAGCGCAGAAATGCTTCAAAAACCAACGGACAATGTATGATTTTCGGCTTCTGGGGCCATTTGGAGGGGCCTCTGGAGGCGCTCTTGGGGCGTTTTGGCGGCGTCGTCGGCCGTCCTGAGGCCATCTTCGGCGTGTCCGGGGCCTCTTGGGGCTCTTGGCAATCTTTAGGGCCCTCTTGGTGTGTCGTGGCGTGTTTGGGAGCAGCCCCGGGACCCCCCAATGCACCCATGGGGGGGTTCGGCACTGGCCTGGCCCCCCCTGGCCTATTCCGATATATATATATATATATATATATATATATATATGTGTATATGTATATACACACATGGGGAAAAAGTACCAGCATGGCCCATGGGATCTGTTTGTCGTGCACATGTGACATGCATCTTGGGAGCCCTTCGGGGGCTTCTGGCGGCGTCTTGGGGGCCTCCGGGGCGCTTCTTAGAGGGGGCTTTTTTGGGGCCCAGGGCCCGTAAAGTCCGTGCGGATTCCCTGTCTGGGCCCCTTCTTACAGCCGTCTTGGGGCCCTCTTGGGCCGTCTTGGAGGCCTCCTGGGCTGTCTTGGAGCCCTCTTGGGCCGTCTGGGGGCCGTCTTGCGAGCCTTTTGGGCCGTCTTGGGGCGATCTTGGGGGCCTCTTCGGCTATCTTGGAGCGTCGGGAAGCCGCAAAGGTGAGAACCACAAAAAGTCCGCCAAAACCATCCACAAAAACAACCATTTTTAGCCTCATGTGGCCCTCTTGAAAAAGCCTCTTGGGGCGTCTTGGAAGCCTCTTGGGCCGTCTAGGGACTATCTTGACTGTCTTGGACCGATCTTATGGCGTCTCGGAGCCCTCATGGACATCTTGGGTGCTTCCTGGGGCTGTCTTGGAGGCCTCCTGGAGGCCTCCTGGGCCGTCTGGAGGCCCCTTGGAGGCGCCAGGGCGGGGGTATTAAAAAAAGGGGCCCGATGGTTGCGATGTGGGCGGGGCCCCCGGGCTGGGGACCTAGTATTCATCCATAATACACATGGTCGCACCCCCCCCAAGACCATACCTCTCTCTGGTTCTGTTCTGTGTCGGCCTCTTCTGATTCCCCTGCTGGCTTCTTCTGTATTCTTCGCATGATTCGTCCTGCTCCTCCTCCTCCTCCTTCTCCTCCTCCTTCTCCTCCTCTTCCTCCTCCTCCTCCTCCTGCTCCCTCCTCTTCCTCCTCCTCGCAGCGCTCTCGGAGCAAAGAACCCCTGTGTATGTTTGTTCTTTCTGTTTTTTTGGTCTGGGATGCAAGGAACGCTGTGTATTTTTGGTTGTTTGGAATTGTTTCCCAACCAATGCTTGCACTGAAGGGGTCCTAGCGGAAGTTGAAAGATTTGGCAAAACGCCCCGCCGATTTTGGTGGCAAGCTGGGTTCCCGGGTTCCCGGGTTCTGGGTTCCCGGGTTCTCGGGTTCCGGGCCGATTTCGGAGCGCGGCAAGGTTCCCGGGTTCCCGGGTTCCTGGTCGATCTTCTTATCGATCGGTCTCGCCATCGATCTCATTGCCGACTTCTCGATCGATCTCACAATCGATCTCACTATCAATATCACAAGTGATCTCACTAGAGATCGCATGAGCGATCTCGCGATCGATCTCGCTGTCGATCTCATTGAATCGATTTTACTCTCGGTCTCACGATCGACCTTCCAATCGACCTCGCTATCGATTACACTATCGATCTCACAATCGATCTCAAGATCCATGGTACCAACTTTCAAATCATCCACTGATTGGGTTTTCTCAGGTGTATTATTCTACGGCGGAGGGGGTTTCGGTTATCAACTTTACAGGATGAGCCCTACGCTGTCTCGCGCACTCCCATCAACTCTCCGCGCGCGCGGGCCCCACTTAACATGAATACAACTCTCTACTCCGGGTTGCTGTAAATAGCTCGTCTGGTCACTTGCTGCGCGAACTCCCAAAGATACTTGGAACATGATTATTCCTCTGCGGCGGCCACTGCTGATGATCGGGGGGGACCCCTGATGGTGGTGATCATGATGACGCTGATGATGATGATGCTCTGATGATGATAGTGATAATGATGATGATGATGATGATGATGATGATGATGATGATGATGATGATGATGATGATGATGATGATGATGAGGATGATGAGTGGACGGGCTGGAATGGGAAGGGCGAACTTTTACTCGCCAGACGAGAGCTTAGGGGGGCCAGAGATCATTTAAAGACCCTCTGAGGTTAGACTCACGAACAATTTGTATTGGCGCTTCGCGCCATGCGCCTAGGTTCTTGAGGCTTGGCATGCAGGCGGACGGTGAATATTGCAATAACTTAGTGATGACATTTGCGGCATTTGCTGCATTATGTCTTAACATTTGCGGCATGTATCGTCGTCATAATCATGTTATTCCTTCTCCTTCCCTCCTGCGTCCTCTCCTCGCCCTCATTCTCGACCTACCCTACCCTGCGAACCCTTCCCCACCCTCCCCAGCTCTTCTTGCGGAGGCTGCTCCCTGGAGAACCTGCTGCGGGTTCTCGCGGACATGTCTGAAAGCTTCGTAGGGGCCTTCTGGGAGCCTCCAGGGCGCCTTCTCGGGTCCCCTGGGAGCTTCATCGGGCCACACTGCTTCCGATCGCGGTCTCCCTGCACGGCCAGGTCACGATTGCGAGTGCCTCGGGGGGCATTTTGGTGTCATCTTGGGTGGTCATGGGGTTCTCTTCGGGCCATGCTGGGGCCCTGTTCTATCGTTCTGGGGCACTTTTGGACTGTCTGGGAGCCCTGTGGGGTCGTTTGTGTGAGCCTTTCCAACCTCGTGGGCGGCCTCGGACGCTCAGAAAACAGAAGAACCGAGTACTTCCACAATCGTGCAACAATGAAATCAATGCTCCTTTGCTCTTCCAGGGCCTCTTTGGGATCTTCTGTGGGTCGCCTTCGGGCGTCCGGTGGGTGTCCGAGGCCGCTCGGGGCTCTCGTCGGGCCATCTGGCCGCACTTCTGACCGATTTGGGCCCGTTGGCGCGGCCCAGCAGGGGCGCCCAGGAGCTCTGGAACTTCTTGGGGGCCTTCTGCACGGGCGTCGAGGGGGTCCCAATTGGCCGCGGGTCCGGAGTGTCCCGTTTTTGGGGAGGGGGGTCCACGCCCCTTCGGATGGCACGAAATAATTCGCTGGGAGGCAAGCCCAATCATGCGCAGATGTGATTACCGCAATTGTGGATGTCCTCTGCGGTGGCGCGGACGAATGGGTGGGGGGGGTCGCGCCGAACATGGGTGGCACGGACGCATGGGAACGTCGCCACTAGGGCCTTACGTGGAGCTCCGTATGGGGCCACGAACCGTGTGAGGAGCGTGCCGAAATGAGTGGCGCGGCCGAACATCGCCACTGGGGCCTTCGGTGGAGCTTCCTGTGTGCCACGCACCGTGTGAGGGGTGCGCCAAAATGGGTGGCGCGGACGCATGGGAACGTCGCCACTGAAGCCTTAAGTAGAGCTCCTTATGGAACCACGAACCCGGTGAATGGTGCACCGATGTGGGTGACGCGGACGCATGGGAACGTCGCCGCTGGAGTCTGAGGTGGAGCTCCCTATGACGCCACGAAACTTGTGAAGGGTGTGCCAAAGTGGATGGCGCGGACGCGTAGGAACGTCGCCACTGGGGCCGTAGGTGGAACTCCTTTTGAGGCAACGAACCGTGTGAGGGGCGTGCCCAAACGCATGGGAACGTCGCCACTAGGGCCTTAGGTGGAGCTCCCAATGGGACCACGAAGCGTGTGAGAGGTATGCCACAATGGGTGGCGCAGACGCATAGGGGACGTCGCCACTGGGGCCTCAGGTGGAGCTCCCTCTGGGGCCACGAAACGTGTGAAGGGTGTGCCAACATGGGTGATGATGACGGCAATGATGTTGATGATGGTGATAGTGATGGTGATGGTGATGGTGATGGTGATGGTGATGGTGATGCTGATGCTGATGCTGATGATGATGATGATGATGATGATGATGATGATGATGATGCTGACGATGCTGATGATGATGCTGCTGCTGATGATGATGATGATGATGATGATGATGATGAGGGAGGAGAGGGAGGAGGAAGGAGTGAGTGAGGAACGCAAGGCGCTGTCTCTTCAAAACGAGGACCCAACACCACAGGATGGCTGGATGGAATGCACGTGTAGAAGAGGGAGGCGGAGAGAGGGATGAGGGAGGAAGAGACTGAAGAGAAGAAAACACAACGTGCGCCGACGAGGGGAACATCCCGATATTGATCACAATCCCTCTCTCTCTCTCTCCTACAACTCTTGGGGAAATCACCCCTTGAATGCCTTGTCGGCGGGCTGCCGCATAACCAGGCGTGCGCTGGAGACGGCCCTCAGCCGGATGAGCGCATCACCTGCAGGTCCAAGGAATAGAAGGCAATGTGAGAGTCAATGGGAAGAGGACGATGAGGTGGAGCAGGATGAGACCTCCAGACGTTGCCAGAGGTGCTGAAGAGTCCTAAGAGGCCTGATATGCTTTGCAAGTCCCCTCTTGTTCTTCCTCCTCCTCCATCCCTTTGCCTTATAACTAATTCCTCCCTGTTGCACCCCCAGACGTGTCGGTAGGGCGGGCCGGGCGTTTCGCCTGAGGTATCCTCACCATTTATTGCCCTGAAGCCTGAAGTTGGAAACAGCCTCAAGGATGGAGGGAGGGCAATTTTCAAACTATTGTTCTTGCCTTATCGCCGCGCACATTATTTGAAACATGCAAATCCTTCAAAGACAAGGAGGGCGGTTCCTTTCTATAATATAGTGCTCGCGTCAGCGCCGCGCGCATTCGTTAGAGTTCCAAGCTGTCGTAGGAATGCAGTCCAAATAATTGCATTCAGGCGCGATGTAGGCTTGGCAGGACGCACCAGTTATCTTGATTCGCGGCGTTGAAGTCCCAGTAATCGTATTCTGGGCTTGGAAGTCCCAGGCACGATTGAAGATTACACCTATGAGATGGGAACTTGGAGGGAGGCTTTTGTTACATCGCCGATGCGTCGTAACTTTGAACTGGTCCCTCCGCCTCTTCCGTTTCTTTGTCCCCTCCTCCTCCTCCTCCTCCTCCTCCTCCTCGTCTCTGCCTCCTGTATCCTTCGCCCTTCGTCCTCTTCCTCCTTCCTCTGTCTCCCCCCCCTCCCGAAAGAGGTGAGAAGGACGGGGGAACTGGAGGGGGAGAACATTCGCTCCTTCTTGCCGGTCTGTTCGCCAGGAGGGGAGGAGATCAGCAGCGTGTCCCTGCTTAGCTATCCTTGGGGGCTACTCTGGCTGAAACCAGCTTCGCCTTGACTGGTGTCCCCCCTCTCTGCTTCACGGACAGTCCACCACTGCCCTTCTCAAGACAGCTCGCCTGGGAATGGTTGCTGGGTGTGAGTGTACACGCGAAACGTCCATAGCAGAACCCGCTCTTCCTGACCGACGTGAAAGTAGACAGCCTGAGCTCGCACAACTCGTCGCGCGCCTGCAAACTGACTGGATGCTAGCTGACCCGTTCACTGAAATGCAGGCTCCTCCCGAGTCTGGAGGCGTTGAGGGGGCATCGCAGCTCTGGGAGGAACCCGCCTGGATCGCGGTGGGCTCGGCCCTCGGGGTCCAGGAGGGGGCTGGGTTGGAGCGCAACGGACGGACCCAACATCATCAATGCGGACTCGGTCGGGCCCGCTGAAGACGACCTCCCCGATTCTTCCTCTGCGTTCAGTGTGGAGCCTCGCTAATGTAGCACGTCGGCCCAAGCAAAGCTCGATCCGACGCCGCTTGCCAAAGCTCGCCAGATCCCAGACTCTGAACGCAGCGCTTCGGTCACCGTAGATGCGTATATCCAGGCTCACCCGAAGCGTGCCCATCATGTGAGCGGCGCATGCTGTTGTGGAAGCTGCAGGGACGGCTGCCGAAGGGTGCAGCATGGGACTTCAGGTGACGTATCTGAAGCTGGAGGTCGTGGCGCGCCTGCACGGCCCCGATTCACCTAAGCCGGCTGTCGCCCGCCTTTGAGCGAGCCAAGCGCAAGACGGTACACGATAGGCCGTGGTGGCCATCATTCAGCCTCTGCGGCGACGCCAGACTTCTGGGGCGCGACCCCTGGGGCGCTGCGGCCTTCAAGAGCTGCAGGGTGTGCGGCCCTGAGGCACCGCGGCGTCCAACGGGACGGTGGGCCTATGAAGGACTACGCTTGTCTGTTTGATCCCGCGCTGGGCTGGGCGTGTTCGCTTTACCGAGGTTGGGCCTCCTCTTCCTCCTCCTTCTCCTCCTCCTCCTCCTCTTCTGCATCACCCTCACCTCAACTTACTATGCATGGGGGTGCTCCAGCACCTCACCGCAAACCCTAGAACCCAATCTCAATCCCAACCATCCTGTAGCGTTCGGTCCTCGTCCCGCGTCCCCCCTTCCTCCCACTTCCGTTCGTCCTCCTTCCTCCTCTCTCTCCCTGCCTCTGAAATCCGCGTGTCCATGTCCATAGGGAACTTCACCGAAGGCCCTAGTGGCCGAGTTCGCATGCCTCCTCCACATCATTTCACCAGCTCTGTGGCCCCATACGAAGCTTCACCGACGGCCCCAGTTACTGCGTTCGTAGACCTCCTCCACACTAGTTGGGCGCATCCCTCACTCGTTTCGCGGTACCATGGGGAGCTTCACCGAAGGCCCAAATGGCCGAGTTCGCATGCCTCCTCCACACCTGTTCGGCACACCTCTCACACGTTTCGTGGTCCCGTAGGGAGCTGCACCGAAGGCCCCAGTATCTGCGTTCGCATACCATTTCGACACCTGTTCGGTGCACCCTTCACGCGCTTCGTGGCCCCATCATGAGCCCCACCGAAGACCCCAGCGGTTGCGCTAGCATACCTTCACCACACCATTACTGCGCACCTGTCACCCACCGAAGGCCGCAATTGCCTCCGTGGCCCCATAGGGAGATCCACCGAAGGCCCCAATGGCTGCGTCCGCATGCCGTCTCCACACAATTCCAGCGCATCCCTCACAAGCTTTGTGGCCCCACAGAGAGCTCCTCCGAAGGCCACCAAGGCTGCGTTCGCATACCTCCTCATACAATGCCGGCGAGCCCTTCACACGTTTTGTGGCCCCATAATGAAGCCCACCGAAGGCCCCAGTGGTTGCGTTCGCATGCTTCACCGTACCATTACAGCGTACTTGTCACACGTTTCGTGGCCCCACACAGAGCTCCACCGAAGGCCACAGTGGCCTCCGTGGCCCATTGGGAGATCCACCGACGGCCCCAATGGCTGCGTTCGCATGTCGTCTCCACACAATTTCGGCGCACCCCTCACAAGCTTCGTGGTCCCATTGAGAGCTCCTCCGAAGGCCACCGAGGCTGCGTCCGTATACTTCCCCATGCAATGCCGGCGCACCATTCACAGGTTTCGTGGCCCCATAGTGAGCTTCACCGAAGCCCCCAGTAGCTACGTTCGTATGCTTTCTCCACGCCGTTGCTGCGCACCTGTCACACGTTCCGTGGCCCCACAATCCACCGAAGCCCCAGCCGTTGCTGCGGTCGCACACCTTCGCCACACCATTTCCGCGCACCTCTCACACACGTTGTGGTCCAATCAGAAACACCACCGAGGGCCCCAGCGGTTGAGTTCGCATGCCTCCACACACAACTTCGGCGCACCCCTCACACGCCTCGTGGCCCCATAAGGAACCCCACCGACGGCCCCAGTGGCTGGGCTCGCAGACCTTCTCCGCATCATTTCGGCGCACCCCGCGCGCGCTTCGTGGCCCTGTGGGGAGCTCCACCGAAGGCCTCCATGGCTGCGTTTCGCATACCTCCTCCACACCTGTTCGGCGCACCCCTCACACGCTTGGTGGTCCCATGGGGTGGGACCACCGAAGGCCACAGTTACAGGAATCGCATGCGTGACCGCGCCCATTTCGGCACACCCCTCACACGCGTCGTGGGCCCACAGGAACCTCCACCGAAGGCCCCGCCGCCTGCTGCCCCAACAACGGCCGCGCCGACAGACGCGCAGATCATCCGAAACGTGCAACATCCAGATGCAGCCCGTTTCGGCTGACCTCTGCGACCCCATCTGCCAATGTCGTTGCGCCCCTCCCACGCATCCCGTTGTCTCTTTGCTGACTCTTTGTTTCGTTTCCACCGGGCTTGCGGTTGGGCCCCTCGCCTGCATATGATCGGGACCCTCGCCCGGATAACGTCTGGCATCACCACCGTCGTCAGTATCATCACAAGTGAAATCGCCGCTCTCAACCCCACCATCACCTTCTCATGTGAATAATCATTCTCACCTGGATCTCCACATCCACCTCCGCGTTCGCTTTCACCGTACACATAGCTGACCTCTTAATCGAGCCAGCGTATGTGCAACACCGAGTTCTATGGCGGTTATTGGCCCGAATCGGGAAGCTTGACCAGAGGCGGCACACTTCACGCCATGAAAACCCACTTCCATTCATGAGATCTTGCCGACGCTCCACCCTCGCCTCGGCGATCTGCGTTGGCGCCAAGCAACCGAATCGCGATGCTCTTATCTGGCCCATCCCGATGCCACTTCTCGTGTGAAAGTGAACAAAGAAGAAACACCAATCAAAACACCACACGCCACTTAGAAAAAGAGACTGCCACTACATGCTGGGAGGAATAATCAAATACGACAATGACCAACACTGTGTACTCTCTACGTGCCGTGGGTTGGGGCAGATGAGCACACAACATACGAAATGGATTGGTAGAAGTCGTCTCGGGCTTCACCACAACATCTCAGGAGCCACGTCGAGGGGAAGAGGCGGCACAATGCGAAACAAAACCTGCGTCCCCGAAGCGCACGAAATCCAGAATCTCTACGAGCGTCCCGCCATGCGGGATGCCGATTGCCCCCTCGATGAGCGGCACGCAAGCCATGATGCCGCCACTTCGTTCTGCGGCCCACCTCAGTTGTAACGCTTGTGGCTGGTTAGCGGGGGCCTCCAAGCAAACGTCTACAATGTATGCGAAAACTGCCGAGATCACGGTGCCATATTTCAAAATATGAACGTCTCCACACTGCCGCTCCCACCCAATGATCGCCCTTGTTGTTTTCATTCGGGCCATATTGGGTTCTAGATCCCTCGGTTGGAACAGCCAACCACCAGCTAGAAAAACGAGTGCATCGCGCGCGTTTAGAATCTAGTTGAAGGCGCTCGCCAAACTATCGGCAGCATCATCCGCAGCGTGCGCATCCTCAGGACCACCACAATCGCCATCACCAACATCCTCATCCTCATCGTCCTCATCAGCCTCCTCATGCTCACCGGCATGCTTATCCTCATCCTCACTGTCCTCCTCTTCCTCATAACCACCATGGTCACCATTACCATCAGCATCACCATCGTCATGATTAGCATGATCATCATGATCATTATGATCAGCATCATCACCATCGTCATACTCATCATCATCAGCAGCATCAGCATCAGCATCAGCATCAGCATCAGCATCATCATCATCATCATCATCAGCATTGTCACCATCATCATTTTCATCACCTTCATCACCATCACCACCAGCATCAGCATCATCATCACCATCATCACCATCACCATCATCAACACCATCACCATCAATACCAACACCACCGTCTCCAGCACCATCGCAATCATCGTTGTCATCGTCATCGCCATCGCCATCGCCATTGACATCACCATCGCCAGCAACACCATCACCATCATCATGTGGCGGTCTCCTTCCCCACTCTACTCCGCACCCACATTCGAACCGTCCTCCTTGCCTCCCTGAAACAATTTTCAAGGCACAGGAGAACGCCACAACATAGCAATGCCAGCATGTCGTGTTGCCTCTCGGGGCTACTCCTCCTCCTCCTCCTCTTCTCCTTCTCCCCCTCCTCCTCCTCTTCCGCTTCCTCCTCGTCCTCCTCCTCCTCCGAGCCGCCGTGAGGGATTCAGGAGGTGTGCTCGGCCGCAACAAGCACAACTACTGTACCTCTCGGCACGCTTCCCCCTGCAGAGCCAGGTGGAGGGGAGGCGGGTTTCTGCATCACACACACTGTACACATTGTTCATGTATGCGTGTTATATCTTACAATCCTCTCTCGGCCAGCACAGTAGAGCGTCTCTGCGACATTAGCCTGGAACTGCAGAAGTGGGACGTTATTCTAGTCAGTGGTACATCGGAACTTACAACAGCTGAGCCAGTACGAACGGTGCAACTGCCCCACCACTGGTGTCTACGACTAGGGGGACGGAAGGGGAAATACGTGACAAAAGCGTGCGGCCTGGCCTTCCTGATCCATAACAAACATCCGAGGACTTGCCTGCGTGAAATATTTACCCCCCCCCCCACACTACTGCAGGGAAGGGTAGCGGGTGTAAAGCTTGCGTTTACGACGTGCGATGTAGCCCTCTTCACAGCGTACTATGCCCCTACACATGTGAAGCAGTATGCAGAAATAGGACGACGTATCAGCGAGTGGCTGGAACACACGACGGACAAACTAGGTGCACGCACACTCACAATCGTAGGCGGCGATATCAACACGGACTTCGGTATTCATCGAGCGAGTGACGGCACACTACAGCGTACCATCACAGGTTGTCTCGGCCCGTATGCGAAGACCGTCGAGAATGAGAATGGCAAGTGCTTCCGACAGTTCTGCCAGACTGGCAACTTTGCGGTTGCCACCACGCTCTACGACGTCGGCCCAACCTACTTCGGTCCCAAGGGAGGTACAAGCAAAGTAGATCATTTTGCAGTGCCAATGGGTGCGTCACATCTGATAGAAAAATGTTTCGCCCTACACACTGCAGGGAAAAGGCTACAGCTGATACGTGCCAAAGGATCTAGAGACCACGTCCCGATCGGTCTTGTGTTCTCGACTCGCCTCAAGCACGCACCACGGCGCCTCCCCAGGGACAAGGTACGACTGGACAGAGACATGCTCATGCAGTGCTTGCGTAAAGGGTTTCGCAGACAAGACGTCTTGGACAGTATCGAGGAGGAGCTAAATAAGAGACCTGATGCAGCATGGAGAGACCTCTTGGACCGACCGACACCCGACAGGGCGTGGAAACAGTACGGAGATGCAGTACGGAATGCCACCCACAGGATCTTTGGACCACAACAGCGATGTGAAGACCCCTGTTACACGGCGCTCAAACAACAGCGAATGGAACTCCTGGAAAGGCGACGCAATACCAGACAGCTCCTCGGGCCCGACATATCCGACGAGACCTTGGAGACCGTGAAAGCGCAGCTCAAAGAAGTTACCAGTGTGCTGAAGCAACTTAGGGAGGGTTACGAAAAGCAGCGTAAACACAAACTGGTAGAGGATATCTGGGAGGCGTCGGAGAGGGGGGACTTTGCGGAGATGCACCGACTTAGGATCCAGTACCAGGCTAACGGCCGAGGCCCGAAGAAGCGATTCTTTTTCGCCCCGCGTACCCACTGGTCGGCTGAGACGTGGACATCGGAACTAGCAAAGCACCCACACGACGGAGGTCTCAGTGCGCAGGCGATCGACGTAGAGCAGCAGTTGCAAGAGCGCGAAGAGAACTTCTCGGACCGCCTCCCCTTGCCTATCGACCGCGACCTTAGGCATCGAGCAGCAGAGGACCACGCATCTATGCTACGATACTGCAAACGAGCCCACAAGAGACGTGCATGGCCAGCTTGGGGTCTACCTGTGGAAGTTACCCTACTATTACTCGACCCACACATTAATCTCGGGGATCCTAGTGATAGTGGTGCACAACGCCGAGCGCAGCGCACAGGGGATAACGACGAGGAGGTAGCACGGCATGCAGTAGAGCATCGGCTTAGAAGGGGGAGGGAATTGCTGGAGAGGCTGGGATGGACAGGCGGTGGACTGGGCAAGAGAGGGGGAGTACCTACCGACCCTGCTTCCCTCATCAACAACTACACGGTTGGCAGGGGGACGAGAGCGGGGCTTGGGACTGTGCCATGCGGGACCACCCACCAGACAGCACTACGTCGACTCACAGATATCTTGGTTATGTGCCGTAGTACTCAGACCACACCGCTCAGCTGGCATCGATCCCATGCGTTCGGGGCTGACAAGGGGAATTCTAAACCAGGTATCCTTGGGAAGCGCATTATGCATGCGTATTGTAGTGTTGGGATGTCGTGGTTCTCGGGAATCCACCGGCGGGGTACACCGTACTTGCACCCACCGTGGGCTCAGGGGGGACTGCCCCACCGCTGCCGTGAGAATGCCATTACGACGTTACTTACTACAAAATGGAAAGCAGAGCAGATGGGCTACAGTACGATTATGACGAATTACGATTGCTCCAACGCCTTTGCTTCAACAGACAAGAGGCTCCTCGAAGCCGTAGCATTCCGACAGGCAGACGAATGGGACAAACCACACACGGTCGGTGCCATACATATGACGACGATGACAGTGGAGACGCCCAGCGAAGATGTTTCTCTCGAAACTTTATCTGGCGCCCAAATGGGCTTTACACTTGCGCCTCGACAATTTAACGACGGGTACAACATCTACGTTAACCGCTGGAACGACAAGATGAGGGCCGACCCAATGCAAAAACTGCACGACACGCCCCACCCCATTACTGGCGCTGTCCACGATCTCGCCATTAATACTTTTATGGGCGACATCACAAAAACCCACACCCTTCAAGAAGGAGCATCAGACACGCAGGTCATCGCGCACCTCAACGAGGCCACTACCCAACTCGAGGAGGCCCTGGCACCAGGTAAATGGAAGCTCAACGCATCCAAAACCAACCACCTCCTTTGCCTACGTGGCGCAGGTAGCTACGGCTGCACGCGCAAAGTTAGGAGGAGCAAGCACCTCAAGGGAGTAGCTCTCCGAGAAATGAGAGTGCTTGGGCCATATCTGCCATCGGACCAGGGCCTCACAGGCGAAATCACAAAAAGATGCCAAGCCATACGACTCGCATGGCGTCAAGAAGGCACGTTCTGGAGTTCCAAAACCAGTTTCGCTACCAAACGGATGATGTTCATTGCCTTTGTGTACGGAGCAGGTCTGAGCGGGCTCACATGTATGGTTCTCAGCAAAGCCCAGACGGACACTATTGACGCACTGCTAGGCAAATACTTGCGTACGCTCGCACGCGGGCGTATGTCTTGGACACGCGAGGACGGGACCGTGCGCTGTTACACTACGGCCAAAGTATTTCTGGAATGGAGGCTTGAACGCACAGCAGTGGCCCTACGCACCAGAAGACTCAAATGGTACCAACAGTGGGCGAAGTTCCCCGAAGCACACGGCAATGTGATTGCAGCTACGTTTGGAACCAGTGCTATGGAGCGGGCAGCAGGTGTCTCCAGACTATTACCCAGAGATTGGATAGGACCGTGCTCTACCCCAATGGCCATACAATTCCGAAACGATCTCGATGCTCTTGCCGAGGCCGATGAGAACATGCGCAGTTGGTACGCACACCGTACTTCCGACCTAGCTATCCTAACGCCTGGTACAGCGGAGTGGCAGCAGTGGGTATGTGTAGATACGAGCATCTTGCGCAGTGCAGCACAGCGAGGGAGCGGAGATGAGGGAGAGAGAGCGCTTGAGGAGGAAGAGGAGGAGGAGGAGAAGCTGGCCCGTCCCTACTGGTGCGATCATGCATGTGTCGACGATCAGGGACACGAGACTATCTGTGGGAAACGGTTTGCTACTGCCCAGGCCCTCCAGGCTCACAAGAGGGGGGCCCACAACATCAGGACTCTGTTGACACAACTGGTCGTTACCAATCAGTGCCCTTGGTGCCTCAGCACATTCCTTACCAGAAAAACGGCAATCGACCATTGCCACCGTGCAGTCGAGAAGTATGGAGTGTGCCACGTGGACCACAGCAAATGGTCACACGACCTGCAGGTACCACAATCCTTGGTGTGCGGTGTCTGCGACTATGAGGTCCAAGACTTACTCTCACTGCAATATCACGTCCGCACACACCACGAGGGGCCGCATTCTGTACGAGAAAGGCGCAGGGACGGCGGTGGCGCTGGCGGCGAGACCAGGGTGGCAGCTGCACGGCAAGCGAGGAGCCGACGACCAACGGGGAGGAGCGCCAAACGCAAGGCCTGGCACAGCGGCAGGCTCAGGCGGCGGAGGCAGGCCACCACCACGCGGCGCAGGAATGTTCGAGTCCGACTTCGACCCCCACGAGGAGCGCCTCCAAGTGACGATGAAACTGGCGTTGCGCAATGCGCAGGACATGCGAGACGTCTTCCACGCGACGCACGACTTCTGGCTGGTCCCCGCCCAAGCGCCACCTTTCGTGGCAGGACTGCAGACGGGGAAGTACTACGCGCAGGAGGTGAGGAACCTTGGCAAGAAGCACAAGCTCGGGCCGCCCCACGTGCACGTCGCCACCGAAGTGCTGAGAGAGCTCCACAAGACCATGGACGGAACGACGGGCTCGGAAATGGAACGCCAATGCCAGAATATCCTCGGAGAATTCATCAACTCGACCGCCAACGAATTTGGTCCCCTCATGATTCAAGAGATCTTCACGACCTTCAAGGTGGCCGAGACGTACAAGAAGGACGACGAGTCCGAGGAGGGCCGCATGGGCAAGCTGAGCTACAGCATGAACCCGCATCCCGTCCTCGGCGCCATCCTCCAGCAGAAGGAGATCGGGGAGGCAGCGCTCGACTGGGTCCGCACGTTCTCGCCCTTCAAGCTCAAGGAGGCCATCTCGGTCGCCCTCCTGGGCATCAACGCCACGAAGGGGCGCAGTGCAGGGCCGAAGACAGCACTGGAGAGAGCGGTCGAGTCCTCCCTCAGGCGCAGGGGCTAGAAGCAGGAGAGACGGCCTCAAGTTCACAATCCAGCCTACCAGCACCGCCGGCAGATCGGGGAGCGCCTGATGCTCCTCATCCTCCGACGTCGGTAGCCCACGGTACGCTGAAGCCTCCTCTTTCCATGACTGTTGCGCCCTGGCCCCCAGAGAGAGAGTTGGAAAAGTTTGCTAATGCCATTAGCTTGGATCCGCAACAATACCAGAAGCTCCGCAACCAACAGCAGATTAGTAAGCGTTTCCAGGAGTTGTATGACCTTGCCACGCAATACCGACAGAGGCGTCGTGCTCTTGTGGAGTCTTACACGCGAGGAACTC
Organism: Prorocentrum cordatum; assembly: GCA_963575745.1. Taxonomy (NCBI): domain Eukaryota; class Dinophyceae; order Prorocentrales; family Prorocentraceae; genus Prorocentrum; species Prorocentrum cordatum. Next base: position 136,647 of record CAUYUJ010020448.1, read on the forward strand.
AGCAGGCCACCAGGGAGCCCCCAGAGACCTCCACAGGGCCTGCAGGTTCCACCAGTGAGACCCCCACCACGCCATACGAGTATGAGTACGAGTACGATTACGACTACAAGTACGAGTACAAGTACGAGTACGAGTACGATTACGAGTACAACTACGGCGCCCAACCCAGCCCTCAGGAGGCCACCTCAGGAGGCCCAGGACCATCTACTCGGCGGCCGCACAAATGACAGGATCCTGTGTTTTCACGGCGGCCGCTCAAATGACAGGATCTTGTGTCTTCAGGGGCGGAGACACCAGAAGGCTCACCAGGGATCCCGACGGGGCCTAGGCGATAGTCGGGGACGGATGGGTAACGACGCCAGCAGTACCTTGTGATGCATATTTTTTACGCCGACTTACGTACTTCTCTGCAGTCAGGCTCAGGCTGATTGATTGCTTGCCCTTTTCCTACGTGTTCTTCCAGCTACCGTGCTCCATGCAGGTGCCACCTCCTCACCCAAGCAGGTTTGCGCAGGCCCATGTGGCCCACTTCGATGTGCGATATGCGACACCAATCGGCCGCTTGATGACTGGAAACGAGCGCCTCCGAAGCACTCGCCCCGTTTTCTTGCAGGCCGTCCCCGCCATCAGAGATGCAGCTAATGCGATTCAGCGTCATAAAACACTGATCGAGTTGAGCTACAACCGCCTGAATGTCGACGTTCGGCTTGAGGTTGAAGAGCAGTTGGAAAAGCAGGAGGTTCTACGCCAGCTCCGAGCGCAGCTGATAATCGCTTCCAACGTTGTGAACGCTCTGAGGTATGCCCAGTCGCAATTGGAATCGGATGATGCCTGCTTGATCGAGCCGTGGCCTGACCAGATTAATTTCACCGACGAGCTTCATTGGTGGGAGCCCCCAGTTGAGTAGGCAGCTCTCCAAGTACTGAGCCTGAAGCCAGCAGTCTGTAAGGAAGAGTGTAGCTCTCCAGCACTGCCCAGATCACGTCTGTAACCCCTTAGCGTGGGGTATTGCAACAGTCGCTGCAGGGCTGAAGGCCCGACAGGAGGAAGTATGCTGACTCGAAGTTTTTAGAGTTGCTTCCCAGCTTGTTCATTCCAGTCTGTAATCCTAGAGTGTCTGTTTTGCTTGCTGCTGCCCTCTGCTTCCGCCCCGCCGCTTGGGAAGGGTAGAAGGCCCGACAGGAGGGTATGCCGTATCGAGCATTTCCGACAAGGCGAGCACCGACATGGCAGCCGCGGCCCCTCCTTGTTGCTCCTTGTTTCTTCTGTCTCCGTATCTGGTCGGCCAGCCGCCTCCTGGGAGGCCCCACGCCCCAGGACGGCCTGGGCCCCTCCCCGCGCTGCACGGCTCACGTGCGTTGTGTCTCAGCTCCCTGGCCGCCCTGTGGAACGGCGCTTGCGCTTCCACAAGACAGCAGGGGGAGAGGAGGCCAGCGTATGTAAGCCTTACCTGGAGCTACGTGCTCCACCGCCGTATGGCCACCCCCGTCGAGCAGAGACTCGGCGGAGGGTCGCCAGGCTGGCCCTCGCCAAAGGGACGGGCCAGTCCCCACAACTCGCAGGGGTCTCACACGAGTGCTCGAGTAGCTGACTCAGCAGACCCCCCAGCGCCTTGCCTTGCCTTGCCTCCTCCTCCGCCTCCTCCTCCGCCTCCTCCACCTCCCCTTTCCGCCCCCTGATCCGAAACTGTGGCACAGCCATCCGCGCGTCGTCGTAATCGCCGTTGTCAACGTAATCTTGATCGTAATCGAAATCGAAATCGTAATCGTCCTCGTCTTCAGGGTCGGCGGCACCGGCCGTAAGGCAACCATCACATGCATCACATGCTGTCACTGAAACACTTGTTGTCACACACACACACAAGCGCTCTGCAGCTGCAGCCATCCCCATCGCGCGTTCCGTTCAGAAGGGCTGCTCCATTTGGGGAGTATGCCGCAGGAGCTGAAACCTGGCTCAGCGTCATCGGAACTCAAAATGATAATTTGCTTGCCGTGGCCGCTAGTCGTGGGCAACCTGGCTCGCACGTCCGCAGCTGAGCCGCCCGCTCCACGGCGTGGATGCTCGGCATTCCAGACTCCTGGCAAGGGATGGCTGCCCTCCACTGCCCGCTCCTCTCCATAACGACTGCTTCGCGCTCCAAATGCCCCCTGCTGGTGTTCACCCGTGCTTCTCTGGCCACAATTTGAAGCCCCCCTGGGCCAAGCCCGCGATCCCGCATCAATGCTGAACTCAATAAGTCACCAAGACGTAGCGGAAACCGTAAGAACTACCCTGTCAGCGTTGCCCTGCTATCTGGGTTTGGATTACAGAAGTACCTCGTAGAGCTCAGATGGGAACCGCCTCTACTATGTCCAATGGAGAACAATCTGATCTCCCCAAATCCCCAGACAACCCCCTGGACAATTCGGTCAACCCCTCCAAGATGCATACCATAAGCGTCCCAGCTTGTGATTGTAACTGGCGCTGGAGCGACAACACAATACCCACTTAGGGATGTAGCCGGCGCTGACGCGAGAGCACCGCGCGTAATGACGAGGGATGCGGCCAGCGCGAAGGCGACAGCACCAATCCCAGACGGGGATGTAGCCAAAGTTCAGGCGAGAGCACCATTCCCAATCACGGGTGTTGCTGGAACTCGAGCGGCAACGCCAGACGTACCCAACAAAAGACTTGGCCGGCGTTGAGGCGAGGTTGAACCCAGAATTGAGAAGAAGTCGTGGGTGAATGAAACTGCCTGGAACACCTCAGGTTAGAGCACCTCTGAGCCCAGAGTTGCGAGAACGTCTCAGGCGAACCTTGCAAGACAATTTCGTGTTAGGTACCCTTGAGCCCAAAATCTGGAGGAAGTCTCATGAGGAACTGGCCGGGCCACCTCAGGCCAGAGTATATCGGAGCCCAGGAAGTCGCGAGGATATCCCCTGCAAAACTTCGTGGACAAACTCGTGCGCGGTATCTCGGAGCCCACAGTTGCGAGGATGTCTCAGGCGAAACTAACTGGACAACCTCGTACTCGGAGTGTCGAGTTGCGACGTCGTCGCAGGCGAAGCTGGCCGGACCACCCCTCGCGTGGCATCTCTGAACCGAGAATTGCGAGGACGTCTCAAGCGAAATGGGCTGGATAACATCGTGCGCTGTGTCGCAGACGAACCTGGCTGGATCACCACAGGTCAGAACATAGGAGCCCAGAATTGCGAGGATCCCTCAGGCGGGAAGTGGCTGGAGCATCTCGCTTGCATCATCTCTGAGCCCAGAGCTGCAAGGACGTTTCAAGCTGTCGAAACTGGCCGCAACAACTCTCGCGCGGCATTTGACAATCTTTCCGAAGGGACGATCCGCACCACCTCCGGTCAGGGCATATCGGAACCCAGAGTTGCGAGGACGTCTCGCGCGACACTGGCTTGGAAACGTCACGCGCGGCATCAGTGAGACCATAATTGCGAGAATGTCCCATGCGACGCTGACCGGGCCACTTCAGGTCATGGCATATCGGAGTTGCGACGATAGATTGAGCAACACTGACTGAACAACCTTGCGCGCGTCATCTCGAAACCCAGGAAGGCGAAGGACGCCTCAAACGGAAGTGGCTGGCCAACTTCACACGCAACATCCTGGAGCCTAGAATTAAGTCGGGCGTGTCCCCCTACAGGCGGATCTTCGGCGAACCGTTAAATATACTACAACAATGCCCCAGAATAGTCACACACATATCAAAACATCGTCCTCGTACTATTTGTTTTACTGCTTTTTGAATCATCTAACCGTAGAGGGACAGGTCCGACTTAAGCCTAGAGTTGCGAGGACGTCGCAGGCGGACCTTGCCAGATCACCTCTCGCGCGACTTCTCTTAAATTCAGAATTGCGACGGGCCGCGTGCTCCGTGCAGCGCGCGCGCGCCGCCGCCGAGGCAACAGCCGCCGCCATCACCGACACCGTCGTCGTGGCGGTCCGTCTCCTCTTCCTGCTCCTCCTCCTCCTCCTCCTCCTCCTCCTCCTCCAACCCCTCCTCCTTCTCCTCCTCCAACCCCTCCTCCTCCTCCTCCTGCCCCTCTTCCTCCTCCTCCTCCTCCCCCTCCTCCTCCTCCTCCTCCTCCTCTTCCTCCTCCTCCTCCTCCTCCTCCAACCCCATCCGTCTCCTCCTCGTCTCCTCCTCTTCCTTCCTTCTCCTCTTCCTCCTCCTCCTCCTCCTCCTCCAACCCCTCCTCTTCGTCCCCCTCCTCGTCCAACCCATCTTCCTCCTCCGACCCCTCCTCCAACCCCTCCTCCTCCAACCCCTCCTCCTCGTCTTCATTTTCCGTCGAAGCCGAGGGGGGGGGAATGGAGGAGAGAAGGTAGGAGCGACACGAATCCAAAACGAAGGCGATACGGGGGAGATCGTTGTGGTGTTTGTATCAAGAGTGGATGTTGCGTGGCGGTCGCAGAACAACTCCACGTGCTCATGAGATCCCGTGCGGGGTGATCGTGGCACCTGTGGCTGCGGCCCCCGATCTCATTCCCACGCTGGCGCACCATTGTGAATGCCGTGGCGGCGGTCCTCAAATGGGTTCCCGTCGGAGGCAACTCGCGTGCGGTGCGCCTTGTTCCTCATAGTATCGGTGCGTGGATCACCTCATGCAGGACGTGGTTCGCAAACAGCACGGCGTAGGGATCCTCGAAAAAAGGTGGTCTCTGACATGGTTTCCGCGCGACTTGGCACGCACGCGGCGAACCATGCGAAATTGTTTGCGACGGTCGTCGGCACTTTGCCCGCGAGGTGATGAGGAGGAACATTCGTAGGAGGACGACGAGGACGACTGATGGAGTAAGAAGTTGAAGCTGGACAATCCCATGGACAACCCCATGGACAACCCCCTGAACAACTCCTGGACAACCCCCTGGACACATCCCCATCCAGTTTTCCTGTTTCTGGGTCGGACCCCCTCTTCCTGTACTTTACACCCACGCGTTCTTACTAGTTACGAGGTGTTAGTTTCTCGTCAGCGCTTGTATTCCTCGCGCGCTGCTTCGTCCTGATCCAATTCCCTGTTCGCGTCGGCCGCGTGCGGCCCGCCTCCTTCGCGCCCAAGCGCCCCCCCGCAAACGAAACTTGAAAACAACGTGTCCACTGCAACCCACCAAAAACGCCCGACACGACATGCCGCAGCGGGCGAATGCTGCAAACGGTATCGGCGGAGCAGCGAAGGTGCTGCACTGCGGCCCGCTGTCCCAGGATGCGCCTGAATCTCGCTGCGCGAAGTCTGCGCCCCGCCAGACCATGCGGAAACCTGATCACGACCAGCTCGTTCACGCGTGCAGCCCCCCCGGCTCCCTCCTGGAGCGTCCAAACTGCGATTTGACCGCTGGCCCAGCGGCCGCCCGAGCACACAATCCCGCGGGCATGCGACCTGTTGGTTGGGGGCCAGCGATGCTGCGCGCAAGAAACTTCCCGGCAAGCGTTGTAAACGCGAATGGCCCTCTCGAGTGATTCGAACTGGGGCTTTTTGACAAGCGGGCAACAGGCGCAGCGCGCAACCGCGGGCGCCTGGCACGGCCCCGGTCAGTCGGGGGCCTGCGGGAGCTGCGTGCGGCGCCGCGCAGCGAGACGTGCAAGATCTGCCGCGCTGCCCCCGCCGAAGCGCAAGTCACCGAGAAAGACTCGCGCCTGCCTGTGCGCCAGCAGCCGCTCCTTCGTGCACGGCCCAGCACTGGGGCACTCCGAGTTGGGGCACAGGGCCACGTGCGCCGCAAGCGAGCAGGCACGCTTGGAGAGAGCTCCCTGGCATGCCCCCCAGCGGCCCCGACAGCCCACCTGGCGAAACTGGCCGGACCACCTCGCGCGGCATCTCGGAACCCAGCATTGCGAGGAATGCCTCGAACGAAACTGGCAAGGCCACATCGCGCGCGGCGTCGCTGATGCCATAGTTGCGAGGATCGCAGGCGGAACAGGCTGGACTGCCTCTCGCGCGAGGCATCTCGGAACCCAGAGTTGCGAGGATGTCTCATACGAAACTGGTTGGACAACCTCTCGCGCGGCACCTCCGAGCCCAGAATTGCGAGAATGTCTCTGGCGACGCGGGCCAGACCACCTCGCAAGCGGCAGCTCTGAGGCCGAAGTTGCGAGGATGTCTCAGGCGAAGCTGCGAACCACTGAGATGAGGGCATCTCGGTGCGTAGAGTTGCGAGGATGACTCAGGCGACGCTGGCCGCGCGCGCTGCATTTCCGAGCCCAGATACATGAGGACGTCTCAGGCGAAACTGGCTGGATCACCTTGTGCGCGGCATGTCGCAGACGAACCTGGATAGACCACCTCAGGTCAGGTCATGTAGGAGCCCAGAACTGGACCCCAGAAATGCGAGGACGACTCAGGCGACGCTGGCCGCGCACGCTGCATCTCCGAACCCAGGCATGCGAGGGCCTCCCAAGCGAAACTGGCCAGACCATCTCACGCCCAGCATCTGACGACGTCTCAGAAGGAACGGTCCAGGTCAAGGCATCTTTGAATCCAAAATTGCGAGGCTGTCTCAGGCGAAACTGCCCAGAGAATGCCACGCAACATCTCTGAACCCAGAGTTGGGAGAATGCTTCTGGCGAAACCGGCTGGACCGCCTCGCGCGCTGCAGCCCCGAGCCCTGACAAGATTCAGGGCATCTCCGAACCTAGAATTGCGAGAACGTCTCTGGCGAAACTGGCCAAGCTACCCCCGATGCTGGCGGATGTCTCTGAGCGCCGGTCCCTTTGCCAGAACTAGCTTCTACCGCAACAGGACCCCAGTCAGCACAACTATTTCGGGAAGTGCGGTAAGGGAGGGCGTGCGAACGGGAGCGGAAGGGGGAGACGAGAGACGAGGAACTGACAGGAAGGGAAGAGAGAAAGAGAGGCGACATGTCCAGCTGGGCTTCCTTGGTTCTGCCATGCTTTGATGGTACGTATGATAAAGGTATGCACACGCGCTGGGAAGACAACGCGGTCTGGACAACCCCTTGAACAACCCCACAAAGATCCAGACCCGCCCCCCCCGGACAACCCCCCTTGGACAAGCCTCCCCATGATTTCTTTCCATAAGATATAATAACAATATTTCGGGCGCAGGTTGGAGGTGGTCGGGTGACGGGACCAACATCCACTCACACCCCCTGTCCGCGCTGATCGTTCCTGTCCCTGGCCGCCGAACCCCTTCTTCAAGTCAAGCGAGCACCATCGATGTCCGCCCCAGACCACCACATCCCTCTTGGAACCCACAGCGCTCCAACATTCCCCTGCTCAATGTGGGGGGGGGGGCTCCTTGACTGCCACCCCCGCTCCCGTTGTGCCTCATTTGGCCCCGTAGTGTCCCTCGGCTGTCCCGACCGCGTCTTGGTTCCAAGTCCCCGCGACTCAAAAATATGGGGGGCCGCTTCCCTCCCAGGCGGATCGTCTGAACGAGGGACTTCCGCGAACACGTTGGGAGGGCGCCCGGCGGGGCCCAGCTGGTGGGGCCCGCGCGGCCTGGGGACTTGCAGGAGGGAGGGCGGAAGGGGCCGGCGGGGCCCGCCCAGGGGAAGGTGGCCGCGGAGTCGTTTGGGCCGGGGGGGGGGGGGGGATGCGGGGAGCGCCCGTTGCCGCGCGGCCCCGCCGGTGACACTGGCTTGGACGCGTGTGAACAAAACCGTGCCGGCGGCTGGCTTTGCGCGCCGCGCCGAACCCAGACCAGCACCTCATAGCCTCTCCTATCTGCATCTGCGGGGTATGCGTACATCTCACGACGTGCTCGCATCTCGTATCCAGCCTGTCCCATCCCGTCTCCATCCTGTCTCGGCGTTCCCGTCAGCCTCCCACCTCGCCCTCGCCCCCCTGTCCTGTTCGAGGCGCATCTCCACCTCCTGTCCGACGCAGGGCACTGCCTCGCTGGGAGGGCCAAGGGCGGCAAGGCGCAGCACCACTGGCAGGGACAGAAGATGGGCAACTCGCAGCAAACACACGAGCACCTTGAAACAAACACGTGAATCAAATTCCACGCGACGCTTTACCGACCAGCATGCCTTTACATTCACATCCACGGAAATAATCAACTGCACTGCTACGGACCGCCAACCATGCTTCCAGATCGCATATCAAACGAAACATCCTATATCATTGGTAGGCTCAAGCGTGCTGCAGATGCTCCGAGCGCCTGATCTAATAGTCGGATGGCGTGTGTCTGAGCACGTGCGCTGCGCGACGAGTGATTGCCCAATGCGAATATCTTGCGTATATCTGGCCAAGCACGGACCCATCAAATCAGGTGGTGTAAGTCGTCCTGGTTGACCCCTCCATTCCCCTCCCCCTATTAGGGGGCCACATGCGAACCCTACCCCTACCCCAACGATTTCTGAAGGGGAGGGTGGGGTTCACTTCGCTCGGGAGCTCCCGAACGAATTGAACCCCACCCGACCCCTCAGAAATCGTGGGGGGTAGGGGTAGGGCTCGCATGTGGCCCCCGACCTATTCCTCTTCCCCTTGGATCTGGTTGAAGGGTGTCGCGGGGTAGTTCGTCGCCTCCAAAATGGCACCGAGATGGTGCAAAAGGCTTCTCCCACAGCGGGGCGCTGACCCATCTGGCGATCACGGAACCGACGATGCCCCCAAGAGGCGTCCAAGCGGCCCTGTCAGGCACCCGAGAGGCCCCAAAGCGGCGCGCAAGAGGCCCAAGAAACCCCTTTACGCGCCCGAGGAGGCCTCTACGAGGCTCCCAAGATGCACCCCAACAGAGCCAAGAAGAGAATTAAAGTCCCCTGGCCCACTGAAGATCCCAAGGGTATCCCGAGGATGCCACGCTCTTCCGCTAAGGACAGCTCCCCTGGACATCGGTCCTGGGTGGTCTGGTGACGACACGCGAAGCTTTACTAAGGACAAATCGAAAGTCATACAAACTGAACATCTACACGCAACAATTGCTCTTCTGTGTGAGGCCCCGCGATTCTCGACATCCGCTGATGTGCGTCCTACAGTGTTTAGCCCATCGGGAAATTTGAAAGCACGCCGTGCTGATTGGCAATAGTTCTAGCAGGAGGGCATGGTAAGAAAGTGTGGGTGTTAAAACCGCCAGGAGCCGTTGATCATTATCTGACCTTGAGCTGCCACCTGCACGAACCGACTTGAAGCATGAAGGGTGCATGTATAATTCGACTACTCTTCCAAATCCCTTCTTTCCTTTCTCAACGGGGTTCACCACTGTTCCCGGTTAGTGAACATCCCATCTCAGGCGACCGGCAGCCAACCAGCAGCAATGAGGACGCCTACGCCATCCCTGTCAACAAAAATGATATGAAATCCACTTTGGGGCAAAATCGTGGGTCATGATGGGGGGGGGGCGCGAGCACGCTGTATCGTTTTTTGTTTGACAAGGACGGCGGGGGTGCCCGCATATTGCCAGCTGCGCGCAAGGCCAAAAGCCCTGTCAAAAACCTATTACAAAATACGCTTCGAGGCACAATCTGGATCATGCGCGGTCACCCCGCGATGATTGTGCAGTGGTGTTTGACTGGGGCGGCGGGGGTGCTGGCATATTGCCTGCTATGTGCAGGCCCGCCAGACACTATGATGGCCAACCCGCCGCAATTGCGCACTCGTTTGCGACAAGGGTGGTGGGGGCCGACAGGTTTCCCGATGTGTGCTGCCACGTGCGCATGTGCACCTGGCACACTCTGCGCGCGCCCCGAACTGCGGCTGGAGCATGCGACACACATGGCGCAGGTGGATCACGTGGCGCACCTGGCGCACCAGGCGTGCCTGGCACGCTTGGGCCACAAAAGTGCCTGCAGCACCTGACGCACGTGGCGTGCCAAGCACGCGTGGCGCACCTCGCCCCAGCGTTGCGCACGTGGGATCTTGTTTGGTTCCCGTTAGCTGTCCATCCAAAGACGACCGCTGAACATGCTGAGGCCGAACTGCTACATATGTGTTGGGCGGGTGGGGGTGAGCGAGGTAACTTGCGGGCGGGGAGGTTGTCTTGACCCCTCCTCCTACCCGTCCCCTGCCTAGACCACGGTTTCGCGAGTGGTCCGAGCGTCCAAGATGGTTTCCAGCATGCCTCCAGGAAGCTCCAAGACTGCCCCAACACGACTCTAAATGGCCAACGAGCCTCCCAATGGCATTCCCCAAAAACCAAATTCATGGATCAATCAGTGTGTGTGTTCCATTTCCAACGGGACTCTGAAGCCTCCAACTGGCTCCAAGATAGCCCATGAGAGCGCCGAGAGGGTGCCCTGAAGTCCCCAAGACGGCTCCGAAAGGGCACACAGAAACGAATTGTCGTCCTCCGACGGAGCGACGTAGGAACAACCTTTTTTCTCCGATGGCATGCGCCAGCAAATTCTCCAATCCGATTGGGGCCCCTCGGTTCGAGAAAACCGCTGCCTCATACACAAAAAACAGAAACACGCTTCACGCCAGAGGCGCGCCCCGTCGTCCAAGCTGAACGCCCAGGGGAAGAACAATCAGCAGTCGCAGCGCGCGGCCGAAGGCCGCCTCGGGCTGCAGGAAGAGCAGCGCCGCCGAGTGGAGCGGGACGCCCTGCGCCAGCATACCACGTGCGAAGTCGTCCTGCACGTCGCCCAGGAATGTCTTTGCCTCCTGGCTGGCCGCCAGAACACTTGCCAGCCAAGATTCGCGGGTGCCCCCCGCCCCATGTGAAGCGCAAGTGACTGTCGCCTTGGTTGGCTGCACAGGAACTCACTCTGACCCGCAGTGGTGATGGCCACAGCTGGGTCGCGGCCGCCCCATTGGCACGTAGAGGCGTGGTAGAATGCCACGGGCTGCTTACGTGATATGTTGGACATCTTCCAAAGCCAAACCCCCTCCCGCCCCCCCCCCCCTCCCGGTGTAAATCACAATTGGCCCACGCCCAAGGCCACGACCCCTCTTCCAAAACAAAAGGCCCGCGCTCACGAAACCGTCATCCCTCATAAAGGATAACGGATCCGCGCTCCTGAGACAAGGGCCCGAAAGAAAAACAGTGGATCCGAGCCGCCGAGCCTCCAAGATGGCCGAGGCAAGCAACCCAGGCTGCCAAAATGTCAGAAGATGCCAAGATGTCAGAAGATGCCTCGAAGACGGCCCAACACGGCTCTAGGATGGCCCGTGATTTCCTTAGGACAGCCCAAGAAGCCCCCAAGACAGCCCAGGAGGGCCGCAAGAGCCCCAGTAGGACATGAAACAACCAAACTCGTATGTGTGTCATGATTCATTGTATTGTTGATTTCAGAATTTCGAGTCCTCACCTTTTCGGGGTTCAACCACCAGCAGCACGCATAGTCTTCTTCAACACGCGTGATACATCATACTGGGACTTCTATGCGAACTACGGTACATTAGTACTAGGTGACCTGAATGCACGAGTGGACCGAGCACGTCCTGGTGAAGATGAAATAGTTGGACTGCATGGCTGGGGGCGGGAGGCCGCGTGCGAAATGTAAAGACCAAACAGAGATTTTCTCTTGGAGTTTTGCTTTGCGATACGTTTGGATATTGCGAGCGCGTATGTACACCAAGATCGAACAAACATAACTTTCAGAGAAGCCAAGATCACCGCCTCATCCCCAATCGACATGCTCACGCAAAACATCATTTTTTTTCTTTTGCGCGCTGGGCGCGCTAGATTCTATCAAGTCGCTTCGGTGTTGATTGGCTACTGACCGATTCCTTGTCACCTGCACTATGACGCTGGAAGTGCCCCCCGACGCGAGACAAAACCACGGGCCGCATTGGATGACGAAGAGTCCGGCGAACTTTTCACGGACGTATTTTTGAATAACCTGGAGCCAGAATCAGAAGACGTGCACGACACGAAAGATAAAACAGAACATGCCAAATAATGTGCAAAAAAACACGCAATCGCACCGGGAAAATAAAACGCGACAACCTTGGATATCAAAAAGACTTTGGATTTGATCACGCAAAAGAGCCAGGCATGACTACGGCACCATACGGCGGAGGAACACATGCTGTTGAAACAAAAGCGGAACATATCACATATGTTAGACAAAACGAGATGGATGGACAAATGTATCCAAAGAGAAGACTGGGCATCCGTAAAAAAAAGCCGGTCGAAAACGCGCAAACAAGACAGACTCCACAATCTACAAAGCGAGTTGGTTGATAGAGAAGAGAAAGCGGACACAATGGACGAATACCTGGAACAAAAACAATGGAAAGTCCGGCCATCAGAAGTGTTGGACCGAGCACCATTTGAAGCCCCCTTACCAACAGAAAGAAACTTAGAATTAGAAGTCTAAAAGTTAAGTAGGGGAAAAGCCTCCAGAGCAAGGAAATACCAGCAGAGTTTTGGAAAGCTTTGGCAAAGGACCCAAGAAGGCTAGCATGGATTACTTCATTGGTGAACGCATGTTGGAAGGAAAAACAAGCGCCGACGGAATGGAAACACGCTGGTGTGGCTGCCGCCTACAAGAACAAAGACCCGATCGACCAATGCGACAATTACCGCCCTATCAGTCTGCTGTGCGTCATTTACAAGCTATTGGCGACTCTATTGCTGGGGAGGCTGCAAGAGACCGGGGCCGAGAACAGACTAACAACAAGGAAACTTGGTTTCAGGAGAGGGAGGGACACCTCCGACGCAACTCATCTTGTGCGCAGACATATCGAACTATCTCACGCAGAACGAGGAGGCGCAGTTGCTATGCTTGCCCTCGGCTGGAAGAACGTGTTCGACCCGATCAACGTGACCGCCCACTTGGACGCATTACGTATATTTTGGAGTGCCTCCACACATTCTTTCTCTCATTGGTAGTATATACAAACACTATATATACACACACACGAAAACAAGTGCTTTTGCGTGGCAGACGGGCGACAGAACTCACGCACCAGAAACCAGCAATCGAGATTTGCACATGATTGTCCTCTATTCATGTTTGTGATTGTGATGAATGTGGTTATCAAACAACGCAGGAGATACGTTGGACGAGGCATCAGTAAGGACACTTGCTGCTGGGGATTTGTCCATCCTATCCTATTGCGCGCTGGTAACATCCATGGTTGGGCGGCACGCGGGTCAATTCCAAAACTTGCTGGACGCGACTGCATAAGCGGGAGCCGAAGTGGGGCTGTAACTTCATTGAAATAAGTTTGAACTGATGCACATAAACTGCGGCATCCAACTTTGGGACCCAAGTTGTGACTCTGGCTACTGAACAAATTAAACACCAATGGGCAACTACCTACAATTTCCACACAATGAAACATAATTAGGCAGACGGCTTGGGGCAGCTTGGGGGGAATTTCAGAAATACTCAAGGGCTTGGAAGCACACGTCCATCACTAAAAACAAAAGCTGGACGTATTCGGGGCATTGCTTACTACAGAAGTTATGTACTCTTTAAACTCTGCCTGGCTAAACAAGAACGACATACGACGAATAGGCGGGTACCAAGTGCGCTGCTTTCGACATGTTCTGAACATTCCACATTCTTATATCTTAAGGGTGTCCAACACAAGTGTGATACAACAAGCGGGGGCTACACCGTACAGCGCACAACGACTTCATTCTCAACTTTTGCGGTTTGGTAAAATTGGGCCCAGCAACGTCACTGACGTACTCTGAAGCATAACTTTTCTGTCGGGCAGCATGAGGCCGATCACCGATTCTCTTGCAAGGAAAGTTTGACGCCCCAGACACGAGTAGGCGAAGTGCTTGCACCCGAGAAATCACAACTTTTGTGAATATAATGTATTGTCTATTCCAGTGCGTCGCAGACAAACAACAATGGTGTCGCTTCGATACAAAATTCGTGGACGTAGACGAGTGATTCGGCATCCCGCTTGTAGTTCGCTGATTCTTCTTTTCCTCCCTCTTCCCCCTCTGCGCGTGCATGTTCTGCTTTGCAGTCGTGATGCGCTCTGCTTTTTTGCTTCACAATCGTGAAGCGCTCCATTTTCCTGAGTCGCAATACAATGCAACGCGTCTGTCCTGCCCGCGCGCAACCGGGCGTATGGCTTCTTGATCATGATCTTGACCTTTTCGGGGTTTCTTCCGCTCCACACGGCCCTACGATGCCTCCAAGATGGCCCAAAGACAGTAGAAGATGGCCCCCAAATTGCCCAATGATCGTCCAAGACTGCCTGGCGACATCTCAAGAGGATCCCTAGACGGCCCAGGAGGGCCCAAGCTGGCCCACGAGCGCGACCAAGCCCCGAAACGCCCCCACGACGGCCCAATGAGACCCACCAGGCGGCCAAGATGGCCCCAAGACGGGCCAATAAAGCCTGTAGAGAGCCCAAGAGGCCGGAAAACTGGTAGAGAAACCCCAAAGGCTGCCCAACAAGAGCCCAAGAAAAGACGGAAGAGAAGACAGAAGGCAACTTCGAGAAGAGAACTCCCGACACGACACGGAAACGTAGTTTTCCCAAACCTCGGAGCACGAGGTGCTCCGCGTTACGGCCTCCTGTGCGCCCCCTGGGCAATCGCCGCTTAAGGTGCTAGGCTGGCGCGGTGGCGGGACTTGCCGCAGGCAACTGGACACCCGTGTACGAGGACACATCCACCCCGCATGGCTTCAAAGGGGGTAATGTCGACCATTCTGCCACCAGCGTGTTCGTATGAGAACGTGCGTAAGCCTGTTGCTAACGTCTCTGTGAGGTGGGACTGTAGGGACCACCCCCTCATACTGGCAACGATGCTAACCGTGCTCCCCAAAACCGCGCCCTCATGTTTCGCTCTCTGCCACCCTCAATGGCCCCAAGTCGGCAACCAACTTGCCCAAGGCCGCTGCCAAATGGTTGCGATATGCCGCCAGAACGCTTCAAGACTGCCCAAAGACCATAGAGGCCACAACCAAGGTGTTCTGAAGGTGTTCGAAGAGGCGACAAGAAGCCCTCAACAGGCCCACACGGAGATCTCCACAAGGCCTCTGGACAGGGAACCCCGAATGAAGCAACCAATGGTTGGCCCAATCTGGCTTTTCCCACACTATTGGGTCCAACGTCCTTGTGGCTTCGAGGGATGCCCAACTCGAAGACCGCACCACGGGGCCCGAGGAAGCCACCAAGACGGTCCAGAGAGCATCCCGAGGACGGCTTGCGAGACCCGAGACGGGCCCAGACCGCGCCCAAGATAACCTCAGTGCGTCTCTGTGGCCAAATACCCGACGTGAAAACGCACGGAACGTCCTGCAAATCGGTCTTGATTGGACAGGGCACGCGAGAGAACACAGGACCCTTCCGAGGGCCACATTGCTGTAGGAATGTAGGAGAAATGGGTCGCGAGACACAGGACACAAGGGCACCCTTGATTTGGCAGGGTCGACCTCCTAATCCGGGCCGACTGTACCGACCATCTTCGGAAGAACTAGGCATGGTAGAACAATCCCGTTCAAAACTAATCAATGGCGCTCTGGGGCAGCGCACGCTCGCACGGACATAGTTCAGCCGAGCGAGGGAATAAGGTACGATTGAAAACGCACATGGTTGTCGAGAAATGTCGCTGCTTGCACATGCGTTCGACCCAGGGTGGCACCGGAACGCTAGCAAGACAACACTGTATTTTTTAATGAGCTGCCCTGAGACCCGAACTGACAGCCCAAACTATGGATCTACTGAGCGTCTTCGGGAGAGAGACCAGGTCCCGCCCAGAACGTGCCAGCCACGCGGAGACCTGCGAGACTCGTGGCTCTAACGAACCTGGTCGGGAGAGTGCGGCTAACAGCAAGGAGCCCGCAGGCAACTGGAAAACATTGACACTTTGCCCTCGAAAATATTCCCCCCGTCGGGTAAACTGAAACACGAACGAATGATGCGTTTGGTGGCCAGTTCGGGGTCACCGAGCGCTGGGCGGGGGGAGGTGCCGTCACCGAGAACGACATCAAACCCACGCCAAAACGACGTTCCGAATAGCGCTGCAACCGCATGCCGTGTACTCACGAGGTCAAGGAGGCCCGACCTCGAAACAAAATTAACCAGCACCAGCCAGGAGATCGTGTCAAATCGGAATGTGCATCGACTCGGGGGGCCGTACTGGCACGGAGTCGGATCCGGATCGGATCGGCAACGCCAAAAAACACAACGGCGCCATGCATTTATCGGGCCGCATCGGATCGTCAGACTAGCATCTAATCGGATCGAGCCAATCAAGATCGAAATCGAATCCGCCGACCCTGTTGGTGTGTGTCCGGTCCCGCCGACGGGGAGCCGTCTTCCGTCCCCTTTTTTATTTTCCTCTCCCGTCGGGGGAGAGAGAAAGAGAGAGAGCACCCTTCCTCGTTCGGGGAGCGGGTTCGCGGCTTGAGGGAATTCCATCCACGTCCCTTCGGCAGGGGGGGGTCCCGGGGGGGGGGGTCAGATTCGCATCACCTCTGGGGGTCCTCCTCTCCCACGCTGGTCCTTCTCCGGCGCGCCGGTCCTCCTCGGGTCGTCCTCCCCAGGTGGGGAGGAGTCCCAGGAGTCCCACGGGGGGGGGAGGAACGTCTGATACGCATGCGTCCCTGGAGGTCCTCCTCCCCCTCCCCTCCCCTCTCCCACGCCGGTCCTCCTCCGGTCCTCCTCCCCAGGGGGGGGGTGGCCCAGGGGGGAGTCCTTTTCCTCCTGCTTCTCCTCCTCCTTCTCCTCCTCCTCCTCCTTATCCCTGCCTCCTCCTCCTCCTCCTCCTCCTCCTCCTCCTCCTCCTCCTCCTCCTCCTCCCCCTCCTGGTCGTCGTCGATGTCTTTCAGGGTTGGCGGCACCGGCCGTCAGGCCTTCGCAATCGGATCGATCGGGTCTAAATGGAGCCTGCGAGGTTGGTTCTTCCGCATTCGCTGTGAACACCACGTGCTGTCGACGGCCAGTCTCGGATCAAATGGATGGCACATACACGCCACATGTATCAGCTCCCTCCGTTGAAAGCCTGCGACTGACCCCAGCGAGCGCACAGGTATGCTGGCAGTCAACACGCCAAACTAGGGGTGCGAAACACTTCGTGGCGGGGGGAAACGCAGCAACTCAAGGGCACCTCTGCCGCGGGAAAGGGAGACGGTCCGCGCCTGCTCAGCGAACGCCCGCCAGGAGCAAGCATGTGGAGCAATAGTTTTGCGAATTGGGTACCCCAGCCCCTACAACTTGGCGATTGCGTGCCCTGTCCACCTCAGCTGTGATCATGACGAGCTTTTGCAAGCCCCCACCCCACTCCTTCTGGCGCAAAAAGATGCATCTTGCTCCGCGAGGTGACGTTCTGAGCACCAGGGAACGCCCCTGAAGATCTCGTCATATTTTGCTTTGTGCTTGCGGTATGCTTCATGTCATGTCGGTTTGGACCTCTTTTGTCCTTACGTGTGATCAGTGGGGAAACTTGAAGCCCTTCCCTTCGAACGTACCCCTCTCTGACTATCGCGGCCCGTGAACTCTACGTCCCTTTAGTGTTACTGTAGCTGGGTTCTGATTCGGAACGTCTCAAGTTCCATAGGATGCGTCCGTTGTTTTGTTGTTGTTGTTGTTGCTGTTGTTGTTGTTGTTGTTGTTGAACATTATTTCTTCTTAAGAATAATTATTGTTGGGACCCCTGGTGCGCGACCCCCCTCCAAAACCTAGGCCGCAGCCTCATTTCCTTCATTTTCTAGCGAAAGCTTCAGAAAAGTGGATTGTTACCGGATCCGGTTGTTTTGTTGACGCTCGTTTTCCCTTGCAAAAAACACTATAAAATGAAAATTCTTGTTCTTACTTGATCAAATTGCAAGAATCCCTTGCAAAAAATAAGGTAAAGTGGACATTCGTGCGCGCAAGACGAAATCCTTCCAAAACCTTAGGTTTCGTAGCGATTTTAACATAAAAACATCAAAAACCCAATGGTTTTTTAAGAAAAAATTGTCAAAATGTCCTTCCGCGCGCGCTGTCCGAATCCCACAAAACCAATGGTTTTTCAACATTTATGTTACATGAGCTCGCGCGAGCTACTTTTTCTTGTTCTAACATAATCAAATTTCAATAATCCCTTGCAAAAAATAAGGTAAAGTGGACATTCGCGCGCGCAAGACGAAATCCTTCCAGAACCTTAGGTTTCGTAACGATTTCAACATAAAAACATCAAAAACCCAATGGTTTTTCAAAAAAAAATGTCCAAATTTCATCCCGCGCGCGCTGTCCGACTCCCACAAAACCAATGGTTTTTCAACATTTATGTTACATGAGCTCGCGCGAGCTACTTTTTCTTGTTCTAACATAATCAAATTTCAATACTCCCTTGCAAAAAAAAGTAAAGTGGACATTCGCGCGCGCAAGACCAACAAAAAACACGACGATCTCAGGAACTTGCCCCAAAAATGTGACCAACTCCGCTCTCTCTGTCTCTCTCTCTGTCTGCTCTCTGTCTCTCTCTCTGTCTGTCTGTGTCATGTATTGTATGTCACAATTGCAGGATGCTGGGCACACGCGCGCCCCGAATAAGTGACCAAGTTCTGTGGGTGTGTACCCCACGCCAGTGTAGTAGCCACGGTCGTCCGCACGCCACGAAGTGAAGTGTCCCAACGTCATAGGGCGGGAAGCTGGGTTTGGGTGGTCGCGAAGAGTCGTTTGGATATTTGGTAGAGCTTGAACTGCCCCCCCACGAAGTGGGGGTATTGTCTCGCGTCGCATGAAAACCCTGGCACTGGTGAGAACACTGAGCGTTCGGGTAAAATGATTGTTGTTGTTGTTGTTGGTGTTGTTGTTGTTGTTTATGTCCACCAAGGCAATTTAACTACAGAGGACTCACTTCTAATTCCTCTCGTTTCTAATTCCGCTTCCGCTCAGTTCTAATTCCTCCTGCGGATTGCAAATGCGCTTGCCTCCTAGGCGTGCCGCCTGCTCGCTGCAAGCTGCGGCAACGACCCAACAGGACTTCGCCCCCCTCCGACAGGACCAACGACGCGTCTCAGGAGAGCGCGCCAAGGCGTGCCTCTGGTGATGTCGCCTGCAACGGGCGACCAACGCTGGGTCATTATCATCGTTGGCGTTGCTGTCGTCGTCATCCTGCCAATCGCATCACCCGCGCGTGAAACGCCGACGAAGGTATCTTCGTGCGCCCAGTCTCAAGGACATCAATCTTTGAGCGCTGCTCATTTCTAATTTCTCCATCGAATGAGACCCGCTCAAGGTCCTAGGCTGGAGTCGCAATTACACCGAATTAGGAATGAGCCCTCTGTACCATGTGGAACCACTTATCTCCAAATACTTGTCTATGCGATCAACCCATGGTTCTTATGCATCCTCTTCACTCCAGTGTCTCTTAGAAATCGGTCTGCACACATATGAAAGTATGAACTGCCCTTCCTTGGGGCGCCGTGCGTCAACTTTGCGTAAATGCCGACTCTCACTGGCTACGGCTCCGCTTTGTAACCGCAGTCCGCCTGAAACCAGTTCTGACGATTCGGGAAAACTAATACCAATGAAGCCAAAGGGGTCTGCACTGCTTATCCAGGTCGCAACGGACGGATGCTGGGAGCAATCCGTCTGACTCAGAGCGGGAGGGATATTCTCTCCCGTAGGGCCGTGGACGGTCAGCGATCCTCTGGGTCCAAGGAGCGCCAGATCTCCAGGCCGCACTGGTCATGTTGTTCTCTGCCCTCCAGCGCTGCCATGACGGAGGCAGTCTGCTGCAGATCTGCAAGCTCCTGCTGGGGAGAATCTACTTTTTTAACTATGTAGTCACGTCGAGTGCTATACATGAGCCTGCCATAACAATTCGCTCGACCTTGGTCCTATGAATGTGAGGCAAGGACCTACGCTACCAAGCTACTTTCTTGGTCATCTCGGTTCGATCGAATATTCATCCTCTCGTATCTCCTCCTGTTCTGACAGATGTAAGATGCCCCCCCAAAAACATATACATAACAACATCTGCACACTCTTGTACGCCACCTCGTGGATAATCGAATCTACCCCTGTATGCATGCAGACGCTTTGGATTTGAACACGTGCACAACGTAGTCATAACCCTGTGGACTGGTCGGCGCAGTGTGAACTGATTGGCTCGCCAAGCTGGCCACCTCCACAACGTCACATTTAGAAACTGGCGGCGTGCACAAGCAAGGGGGTAGGGGGATGGGAGAAGGCTTCTCAGGCGGCTGCTTCTTATCAGGCGCCAGTCTTACATCTATAGAAGCAGGTGTTCTTCTATAGATGTAAGGTGGCCCGCGCCCTCAAGAAGTAGGGGTGCTTCGAAGAAACCTTCCCCCCTCCCCCAACACCCCTCTGCGCTTGGCTGATAATTCAGACCGGCAACATGAAACTTCGAATCATGTTGGCAATCATGTATCTCCGTGATGCTTCGCACAAGTTCGGCATTTGATCTCTCTAGCCAGTGCTGGACCCCTCGTCGGCACATCCTGTGCGATCTTCGAGGTCCTGTGGCCTGGCCCAAGACATAACAAATACTGAAAACATGTTTTCTCATTCAGAAACATACGGATGCAACATGCTCGCCGCTACAGTTTTGAGGGTATACGACCCAAGAGGCCCCCAAGGATCACCCGAGAGATCACAAACAGGGCCCAGGCGGCTCCACAACTTGTCCCAAGAGATAGCCAAGAGGGGGAACTCGAACTCACATTTTGACCCCAAGATGCCCTCCAACATCGTCAGGACGCCCCTCGGAGGCACCTATGTTCCAAGAGGCCCCCAAGAGGCCCCAACAGGCAACAACGAGGCGTCCCAGTAGACATGCGATATGCTTCTGATTCAAGCATCAAGCACTGTGGCCAGTGTGGCCGAATGCCATTCGATAAGCTGGCCTCCACTCGTCACTTATTGTCTGGCGGAATATGATGTCTGGCATCCTAAGGCAACAGCGGGCACGACATCACTTGGCCACCGTTATGCAAGGATCAGCGTGGTTGTATGCAGGAAAGGCTAGTCTGGTTGACTCACTCTGATCGCTTCTGATCCAACAATCCTCCTTGTGTGACCCTATCGTCCATGCTTCTGCCCTGCTTGAGTCTGCAACTGCTTCCGATGTTTGTTCTCTCCTGCATGATGACCGCGGCGACGTCGGCAGCAGATTTCTTGACCTTGGAGGCGGCCGGCAAGGAGCGTGGGGAGCACTTGTGGGGATTCATTGACAAGGCTGCTGTGCCACTGCATGATGCGCTGATCAACGCCAGAACTCTGACGAGTACGCTAACACGAAGTGCAAACGCCATGGGCCAGCAGCCCGGGCAGCACGACGACGGCGGCTTTGACGCGGCTCGGCGGCCGCTGCTGGCCCATGATTTCTGGGCGCTTCCAAGCTCGAACCTTGTGGAACGCGCGACCGTTCCCGACATTTCCCAAGCAGCGCTTGCACTTACGAATTCTTACACCGCTTCTAAGGAACTGGGTCAGTCTGCGGACCAGGCGGCCCCGTTCCCGTCGGTCGCTGCCCAATGTTTCCCAATGCATGCAAGTAGCGTCTGCGGCCCCTCGGGCCCCGTTCACGTCTGTCGCCGCACCATCGCCGCACCACATAGCTTACACCAAATTTACTGCACCACATAACTTGCACTACATACCTTGCGCAGCACAGCTTACCCAATATAGCCTGCAACACATAGCTTATATCGCATAGCTTGCACTACGTATATTGCACCAGATAGATTACACCACTAAGCCTGAGGAGGAGGAGGAGGAGGAGGAGGAGGCGGAGCAGGAGGAGGAGATTGCGCCACACAGCGTGCACCACATAGTTTACACAAATCTGCAATGAGCTGCCACCCTGTTTGGGGCCCAGGCTGGCTAACATGTATTGCTCCGGCGTCAGAAGCCTGCATCCTCCTCCTCCTTCTCCTCCTCCTCCTCCTCCTCCTCCCTCCCTCCCTCCCTCCCTCCCTCCCTCCCTCCCTCCTCCCTCCTCCCTCCTCCCTCCTCCCTCCTTCCTCTCAGGATGGGCCCGGCAACCCCCAGCTGAACCCTGGAGGCCCCCAGGGGCCCCCAAGGGGCCCCCACGAAGGCTCCTGAGCAGCTCCAAGCGGCCCCACGGAGCCCTAAAGGCGGCCCACGGAGGCTCCCAGGAGGTCTCCTCCCAAGCCCCCTCGAAGAGCACAGCTGGCGGACCGAGAGCGCCGCACGACTGCTCCAGGGGCCCAGGCATGCCCCAGAAGACACCCATGACTGACAGACCCTCCACAGGCTCCAAGCAACTCTTCAATCTGGACCCCATCTGCTCCCCCAATTGTCCCGACAGCACTTCTGGGAGTCGTAACTCAATCAACGTCGCTCGGCTACACACGGCTCTGTTTGCACACGGGTAGGAGGCAGCGATGATTCGCCAGATGTGTCTTCGATCCGCCGCCCACTGTTTCCATACGGGGTCTGAATGTGCTGGCTCCGAAGCCAGCCTCGGGTTCAATTTTCCATTCCCAAACGCAACCCTTTGGGCCCATCTCGCCGCTACTGGTCCCTCAAATGGCACCGCAACACATAACCCAAACAGCAACCAACACGGCCTGTGAGGGCTCCAGGCATCGCCAATATGGCCCAAACGACGCAAACAAGAGTTTTGAAAAGCCTCCAAGACAGACGACCCAAGATGGCCCTGCTGGGACTAGGACCCCCAGCCCCAGACAACCATTATCGAAGAGCACGCAAGGCTTGCCACTCAGAATGTGTGCATTTCTGGTTTCCTAGCCTTTCGACTCGGGATAATTCGAACCTGATTTCGGACACGCAGTCCAAATAGTATCAAAGCGGGCACCAGGAGCGCCCCATGACAGCCAGAAGACGATTCTAGGACGGCCCCAAGACGGCTCAAGACGACTTCTGGATGAGCCCAGGGCAGGAGCGCTCAAAGGCGGCCCGAACTGGCGCCAAAAGCCCCCAGAGGACGACGAAGAGGTCTCACGACGGCCCAGGAAAGTCAAGGCTCAAGACGGCCCAAGAGCGCTCCACCAGGGCCGAAGACGGCCCCAAAATACATCCAGAACTGCCCAAAGGAGAGCCAACGACGGTCCAAGAGGGAGGTCGCCGAGACCGGCCGACGAGGCACAGACAGGCGCCGAGACGTCGTCTGGAAGGCTCCCGAGAGCGTCTGGTCTTGGGCCGCAAATGCTGGCGGTGACTTGGCAGGCGCGTCTTCGCCCGCTCCCTACTTCCTCTCCCCTGCTTCCCAACTGTGCCTTCTCCTCCTCGTCCTCCGCCCCTCCCTCACACGAATTGAGATTCATCCCTCGTCCTCTTCCTCCTGCTCCTTCCTTCCTTCCTTCCTTCCTTCCTTCCTTCCTTCCTTCCTTCCTTCCTTCCTTCCTTCCTTCCTTCCTTCCTTCCCTCTGCATCGCTTGACTCCACCTCCCAGTCGGGGGCGCGCGCCCCTCGGGACCGCCCGGCGCGGGCTCTCAAGCGTCAGCGGACGGTGCCCGCGTTCCTGCCCTTCCCCGCGGCCGGGGACCTGTCGGCTGGCGCCCGACGCCGAAGCGGGGGGCACCTCACTCAAGGGGCCCAGGGACACACAAATAAATATACACAAGTAAAAGGATTCCCCACATGTTCCAATGTTTTCAGGGTTCTTGTCCTCCCCACCACTTCCAATGTTTTCCTAGATCTTCTGGGGAGGCGACGATGAATTGTGTCTGTGTGTTTCTCTCCCTCCTGAACCTCACCCGAGGCCCCCTGGGGAAGGGGTCGCCCGGCGGCCCCCCGAGCACGAGGCTGGTGGAGCGCCGCCCGGGCGGGACCCCCCAGCAGCCCAGCTCTGGTGGGCCGGGCTGCAAGCTGCGGCCGCTCGCCCGGGAGCGGAGGAGCGGCAGGCAGAGGGGCCTCAGCGGGGCGGGTCCCAGCCAGGGAGGCTCCAGGGATCACGGGGCCAGGGGCCACGGGGCCAGGGGCCTCGGGGCCTCGGGGCCAGGACCCAGGGCTGGCGAGGTCGTCTGGGCCTTGCCCGTCCGCTCCAGCCGGGCTTCTGCTGCGGCGGCGCGGCCGCCTGACGGCGCTGGGCGGACTGCGCCTGCCTTGTGT
The DNA here is from genome assembly GCA_963575745.1 of Prorocentrum cordatum. Lineage (NCBI taxonomy): Eukaryota > Dinophyceae > Prorocentrales > Prorocentraceae > Prorocentrum > Prorocentrum cordatum. The sequence goes on from CAUYUJ010020448.1 coordinate 160,525, forward strand.
AATGAAGTCGGGCGTGTCCCCCTACAGGGGGATGTTGGGCCAAACATAAAACATACCCCCCAAACGCCCCCCAAATGGGCAAACATACTCAACAACTCGTCCCCAGACTATTTTTTGACCAACTTTGAATTTCCCCCCTTGAAGGGGGCAGGCCCGACTTAAGCCAGAAATAATTTCGAGCACCCGGAAAAGTCCCGAAAGAGTGTCGAAACAGTGTCGGGCGAGTGTCTCCCAGGGCCCGACACGAGAAAACCATAGAGTTTCGGTATTGCTTGGTATTCCCAGGATTAGCCTCGACGAAGTACCTGGCTGGGGCCCCAAGAGGGGCCACCCCCAGCAATACCAGCACGCCGAGGCCGTCCTCGGAAAGGGAGGCCGCCACCATGAAAACCACAGTAGCCCCCAAACGACCAAAACGATCGGAAGTAAAAGTAGCAGCTGAACAGAAGAAGTTAAAGCTGCTGGTCCTGGGCCCCTTGCAGTATACATGACACGTCCCTACAGGAGAATGCCACGCGCAAGCTAGCCCAAGACGGATAACCGTTCTCCACGGCTGCCACCTGGGGTCCCAGGGGGGGCCACCCCCAGGAATACGAGCGCCTCGCCGTGGCACATGGCTGGGGCCCCAGGAGGGGCCACCCCCAGCGAAACTGCACGCCGAGGCCGCTCTCGAGGTGGAGGCCAATATCACGAAAACCACAGCGGCCTCCAAGGTCAAAATGGCCTGAAAGTTAAAACAGCAGCTGACATAGAGTTAGAAGCTGCAAATACTGGGCTACTTGCGGGTGAGCATGCCACGCTCCTTAAAGGGAACGCCACGCGCCAACATGCCCAGGTTCTGATGGCCGCAGTGCCCTAGATGACCGCTGCACTCGTCCGCCAGCCCTCTCAAGAAATGCCTGCCGACACAACCGCACTTCAAGCGCGCGCGAATCTGCAGGCAACTGAAGTACGCCAGCAGATGAGATTCATGTATCGGTACTCCTTGCACCAACACCCCAAAGTCACCAACTCGCTGGATACTGCCCTTGACAGCACCACCCAGGCGAGGTGTCTCCATGAACTTCTCCAGCATTCGACCACTGGCGCTGCAGCCACAAGCAGAGCAATGGGAGGTCGTTCCCATAGCAGTGTACACCTGATGCTCCGACATCATGACTTTACGCCGAAAGCACACCGCCATGGAACGCGTTGGCCGCAGTCTCCTTGGTTCAGCCTCCACTGGCGCCAAGAAAGCGTTGGCCAGGTGCTTCCGTGCTGCTCTGCCAATCGCCTCAGCGTGCTCCACAACTGCCAATGCCGCATTTGGAACCGCACACTTCTCAGCCCAAAAGCCCGCAGCTCCATCGGCCATCGCATTGGCCAGGTAATGCTCAACATTGGTGCTAGAATTCGACGCCTCTTCAGCCGACGTGCGGCTCTCGATTTTGGCAACTCTGAGCAGTGACGGATGCGGCAACAACACCTGCTTCCACTTTTACCAGAGGTCCAAACTTGTCGTCGGGAGCCGACCTGCATTGAGCTTGGCGATGCCCTTCACGACGTAGCCCGAGTCCGCGACAAAAGTGATGGGCACACCAAGCCCTGAGTGATCCTCCACAGCCTTGAGCAGAGCCGTCGCCCCCCCCGGTTGATGGTTTGTTTCAAGGGAATGCCACCCCCTCGGGAATACAACAGCTTGACATTAAAGGCAGGTTCGCGGAGGACCTGAATAACTCGGCACGACCAACCAATCCGCCGAAGCTGTGGGTCTCCAGTTTTAGCAACACCAAACGGATCACCTCCGATAAGTAGTTGTCCGCCCCCTTGAAGATCATCCTTGTGGCCCATAACCTCGCCATGCGGTCTGTCGGTCGGCTCGTCCACTTGCGTCCGGGACGAGGTGAGACTCCCCGGAGCCATAGACAAGGTCGCGCTTCATGGTCCTCCTGAGCACGACGGATAAGGGTCTGAGATGGTAGGAAGGAGGCCGTTGCAGGAACAATCCCAGTTGCGACGAAGAGCTGTCTCCTCCTCGCCACAAGCGCATCGCTGGCAGTCCGTGGTGTCCAGCTTTCTGCTACTCAGAGGGGCTATCCTGCCGCGTGTCCAAACATTTCCCGTCATGGCTGCTTCGATGGCACCTGACACCTCTAGTTCACGTTTCTTCCGCAAGAAAGCGAGGTGCCGGCGCGCGCCTCGTAGTTCAGCTCCTTCTGATAGGCCCTTGCCATTCCAGTGCCTCGAAACCTCGCCCCACAATGACCAATCGATGGTGTCCAAGATGGCGTCTTTGAGGGCACTCATGCCCTGGGGTCCTTCCCTATGGTACTGCGTAGTGCCGCGAAGCGCCCCCCAGTATCTGATATCCGCGCCCAAGGACCCACGGGGCCCCAGCCAATGTCCAAAAGCGTGGCAATCGTAGCAGAAACCACTCGAGTGATGGCACGCCATCTGACTTTCTGCGCTCTGTTGTCGATCCTCCTCCTAGACGCGCCACGCTCGTCAAGCCAACTCCAGATCGAACCCAAGTTTGAATATGATAGCCATCCACGACTCAATCAGCCTGTGCACAATCTGGCACTGCGGGCCCTTCCTCCCCACTCGAAGTTGCAACGAGGTGGCGAGGCAAAGACTGGGCCACATCTTGGCCAGGGTCTGCCCGAGCGCCTTCCTCCAGCCGTTAATAACTGAGGGGGCCGCGCCGGACACCTTGTCCGAGTAGTCCGCCATCGGTCAGACACCCATCGTTGCGAGCTTGGCACCTATCTTCTTCCGAACAGCTCCTTGTGTGAAGCGCTTGACACGGTTGAGCCGATTTTGTGCTTCCCGTCGACGCTCAGCTTGCTCGGGGCTTCGGAAACCAAATGTGCCCCGATCAATGCCAAGGTCCGTGACCGTGAAGCCTTCTTTGGCAAAGCCGTTCTGAAGTGCTTTCCCCAGGTCAGCTCTGTTGGTGACGATGGTAGATTTAATCGGACTAACCAAACCCGCGTCGGAACATCCCCTGGCAAAAGTGAGTCCTGCCTGCAAGGCCAGACCAAGGTTCCATTGTACCTTCCTTACACGCGCTGAGAAGCATCGTCAACCCAGGACCGCGTAGTCACCCCTGGCGCACCTCCGGCAACCCGGTCAATGATGTTGTACATCGCACGCCCTGAGAAAACAGTTGCACCTCAGCCCCGCGATCATGCTCTGCTCGGGGATGATGGCGTCGGAGTAGTACCCGCTATCACGTTAGAAGCGGACTCCCATGTGCAGGATCATCTCCACAGCCAGCATGCCAGGGGGAAACTCATGCTCCAGGCCTGATTCAAGCAATAACTTCCGCTTGGGGGCGTCGTAGAGTCCTTCAATATCCCACAACATACTTGCCTGTGCCCAGCCTTGAATCGTAGATAGAGCCACCGCCTCGTCCAGGTAGCTGCGCGTCAGGGACTCGCGTAAGGCAGAAGATCCTGCCGCAGCAGCGTCCCAATGCCCAGCTCTATCGCGAGCCCAACTGGCACGGCACTCGCCTCGAAAACTGGACCATAGCATCGCAAGGTTAGACAATGCCCCGATGGCCCTGTCGTCGCCGGGAGGCTTCCTCGTAAGAGTCACCAGTGCTACTGTGAGCTGCCAAGGCCACGCAACCTCCTCCTCAATCTGCTGATATAATTGCACGAATTCGTGATTGCCTTGCTCTGGGGGGCAAACCCGATCTACCTTGCCCAGCTGCTCGAGGCCCTTGGCCGAGGTGCCCTTCATCCGTCTGATGCCCCCATCCAGCGTCTCCAAATCGAAGGTAGGGAAAGGGGCTTCCCTGAAGCGGTCGGGCTCAGCGCTCAGGAGATGCGACACCTTCTTGACATCCAAGGAAAGATTTCTCCACTTCTTTCGCCAGACCTCCGCTCTGATACCCGTCGCCGCGAGCGGACCGGAGGAGACATCCAGGCCGTCCTCGAACTCGTCCTTCGACGCTGGCGTATCCTTTGGAAAGTCGGAATAGCTTGCCAGGCGCCGTGATGCACTGCTCCTCCGCCCATTGCGACAACGCTAGATACTGCGAGTAGCACTCCATTCTTTGTTGGCTGCTGGCAGTCTTGCTGCAGGCCTCCTTGGATCTGCGGATGGCGCCGTTCGTGGCAGGGTTCAACGTGGGAAACTTCCTGCGCCAGGACTGCTTCTCCTTCCTCGGCAGAGAGGCCAGGGTGGAAGTCGGTGCGCTCGCTGTCGCGCCCCTCAGTCCGTTGATGAGCTTGCTGAACCTGGGGGCCTCGCGTTGCGAGGTGGCCCTGTCGAGCCCCTCTAGCAAGAAGACAATTTGTGGCCCGCCAATCCGCCCCAGGGCCCCGGGTCCGAGTAAAAGGGGGAGGGGGCGCAACTTCGTTGATCCTCGCCGAACGGGCAATGCCGCTACCGCGCTGGGCTTCGCCGTCCCTGTACAACCCCTCACCATCTAATAGAATGCTGGAATCGTCCTCCGCCTTGCTGACCCACTTGCCACATTGGTGTCCCAAGGAGGAAGCACTGTCGGCCGTAAGATGCCACGCGTGCGAGTCCCGAACGTAATGATAAAGGGGTTTTGATCATATTTTGTCGTTGATGATGATGCTCGGGCCCCGCGCCTCATCTCTGTTGCGCAGAAACCACTTCTCGCCCAGCCCTTCATCAACTGCTGGTGGGACTAGGTCTGCTCCTGGTTCATCATCAGGCAGTGGGTCCTCGTCGTCCTCCTCCTCGTCTTCGCACTCCGACTCCTCGCCCAAGTCCGTGGGACCCAAGTAATAAAAATGCGGCGGTGCCTTGGTCCCCAATCTCTTGCGAGATCCCAGCGCAGGCACTGCGGGCCTCGTGGCCGCCAGGCTAGCCACCGCCACCAGCTTCCGTGAGCGCTTACTGTTCGGGTCGGCCTTTTCCTTCGGCTGATTGGGTGGTCCGAAGGCCTTGGGAAGTCCCAGCGCGCGCCCTTCTGCTTCTTTGGCTTCCAACAAGAGATCCAGCCCTATGCCATGATGGGCCTTGTGCCCTTCACCAACCATATCATTATCCGCCTGCGCCCGTTCAATGCGCTCAAAAGCGGGCCCTGATGCCGCCGCGTAGTCGATGGGTGCACCTTGTCCACCAGTGCACGTGTGACCCATACGGTCGGCAACCAATATGTTTCCCTGCGCCGAGTTGAGCCGCCCTGCTGTCCGAAGGGCTTCAGGCGGGGAATTTCAATGGCACAAGATGACCCATGGCGTGGGCAACGATGGCACCAACGACGCCAGATGACGCAACTTCTCCACGCTGGCCCCTGCAATCCCCAGTCCGTTGTAGAGGTGGCCGCCAAGGATCGCGATGCGCGCGCCCTTTGAAAGTACCTGCGCCCCAACCAAGTCTTTGAACAGATCGCCCGCGGTGATGGTCTGGTCCTTCTCGTGTAAAAGGTGCCCCAGACATTAGCCGGCGATGCCGAAGGCGTCCTGGGGGGCAAAATAACAAACATACACGGGAACGGGGCGCAGGGGGCGCGGAGCTCCAAGGCGGCAGGCGGGGGCGAGGAAGAGGAGGGGGAGAACGAGGGGGAGGGGGCGAGCGCACCGAGGGCAGCAGTCTTCTTCCACTGCTCACAAGCCCTGCAGCTTGGGGCACCTCTCCCGATCCGCCGCGCGGATGGAGGAAGACGAAACGGGGGCGACGGCGGCAGGCGACAGCAGCGGCGACGGCTCAGACAGCGAGGGCCCGCCTGCCGCGTCGCACTCGCAGGGCGCGCCGGGGCAGGGGCGGCCAGGCAGCCGCAGATTAGTTTCAACCCGGAGGCATCTTTCATTCAGAGGATGGGGGGGGGGGGGCAGCGGCGGGGGGAGACAGGGGGGGGAGAGACGCAGACGCGCCGGTGGCAGGGAAAAAAACAGGGGCGCCGCTTTTCACCGCAGGGCTCGCACAGCCTCCGACCCGGGTTACGGGTATTAGGTCAATCCCCGGCTGAGGGGAAGGCGCGATCAGATGACCCCTCGCTCCGAGGGCCTCACGCGGGGCGGAGAGCCTCCGATCAGGAGACACAAAGGACTATGCGACAGGAGCCTCCAAGAAAGCGGAAGCCTCAGGAGTGCCTCCAGCAGGAGAGCCGCGCGCACCGCCACCTACAGAAGGCCTCAGGGACCAAGAAGAGTCCAAGCGGACCTCGGAAGGGCCCATCGAAGACGGGGGCCTCAGACAACGCTGAGAGGGGGGCATCCGAGGCGGAACCTGGGGAAGGGCCCCCTCGCCCGTTCGCACTGTCATCTTTGGCGTCGTCGATAGTATCCTGTGCGAAGAAGAGAGGCGCGTAGCAGCAGATGTGATGGCCATCAGGCTCGATGAACTGGTCATCGGTGGTGCAGAAGAGGCCCTCAATGGCGCAGCAGACTGTGGCAGCGGGGGTCGATAAGGCAATCCTCGTCCGCGTGGCCATCGTCGGTCTTGTGCCACCATCCGCAAGAGCGAGACTCGGCTCACAATTTACTCGTGTGAAGGACAAGCTCGAGGAGCACCTGCCTTCGCGTTTTGACAATCCGCCGCGTGGTGCGGCGCAGTCCTCGCTCCGACCGGTCTCGCAAGTTACTCCTGAGAAGGACGGGCTCGAGGGGCGCCCGCCTTCGCGTTCAGACAGTCCACCCGCGGCAGCAGCGTGGACCTCGCTCCGAGGACGTCCACAATCTACTCGAAACAAGGACGGGCTCGAGGAGCACCCGCCTTCGCGTTCTGACCCATCACGCGCAGCACAGGGCAAGACCTCGCTCGGACGCAGCGCACAATCTACTCTCGAAAAAGGACAGGCTCGAGGAGCAGCTGCCTTCGCGTTCTGACAGATTCGTCAATGACGGAGCTGGTGTAGGTCCAGAGGATGGCGAACCTGAGCGACAGCGACGCGAGAGCACCTCATCACCATCAACGTGAGGAAAAGGAAGCGGTGCAGGAGAAGGTCCATGTGCGAGCAGTCCGGAACGACGGCGACGCGAGAGCACATCATCACTGCTAGCTGAGGCATGCCTGGCTGTGTCGTTCGGCACCTCTGGCACGGGATCGGGACGTGGAGCGTAGTAGTGGATAGTGCCGTCAGCGTGGACCGATGGGAGCACCTCGCCACCCGAGTCTTCGTCGTACTCACTAATGGCGAGCGGGACCGTGGGGCCATCAACGCTGAGCAGGTAAGACCTCGTCTCACGCCGAAAGAAACGAAGGGTAGACCAGTGCCAGGCGACGGCGCGCTCCCAAATTTCGTGCGACTCGTGCGACTTCACCCGCCCCAAGTACTGGACGATGCTGTGTCGGCGCTCGGTCTAGCGACGCCATGCTGCAGCACAGATGTCGATGGCCATCTCGGCAAACGTCCGACCAGTTCGGAGTCTCTCGGCCTCCGCCCATTCAAGAGAGCGACGATTGGCTTCAACGAGCGGCTCGCACCAGAGTTTCCAGTCGGTAAGGCCACAATCAGGCATATCTAGCCTCAGTATCCACCGTGAGGCCCTCGAAACCGTGGACAGGAAAAAAACAACTTGAGGGCGCCTGGGGTCGACCTCGTCAGGGGGCATGCACATGCCATGAGGGCAATCATCGTCGCCAGCGTGGGTCTTCTGAACAACACGAGGTAACATCGGAGTCGTGAAAAGAATACGGCCAAATTGGAAACGATACGCACACCGAAATCTGCAGGGCCCCAACACCACTTGATACTGCCATCAAGGTGCAAGTCGCCCGAAGGGCCTGCAGTGGCATCGCAACCATCGGTGCAGCGTCGTCCTCAGATGCTGCAGAAACAATAGGCGTGGAAGGCGTCGGCGGGGCCGACGTCGGCGAGACAACCGGTGTCAACCGAGGCGACGAGGCCGCGGCCTGCCGGCTAGCAAGCGGCCACTGAGCCAAAGCGGCGACCGACGGGCGACAGGATGGGGCAGGGCGACCCATGCCAGGGGGCGAATCGCTGATCCAGCCGTCGGTGGCCGGAAGCGTAGGAGGGACCAGGCCAGGTCGTAGGGCGTCAGAGGAGGGGCCGCAACTGGAGCTCGGCTCGGAGGTAGACGAAAGAGAGATCACAGCAGGTGGATGCTGCAACCGTCGCTGCACTGGGATAGGTGCTGGCGGCACCCATCGTCGCAAGCGATCGCTCGGCCTAGACAGGCGAAGGTTGCAGAGAGCAGCCCCGACGTAGCCACGAAGCTGTGATGGTGTCACGATAGCCGAGCCGAGACGCGCTAGGTTGTAAGTCTGGTACATAACATAAAGGTATTCCAGATGATGAGGGTGAGGAGAACGAGGAGGAGGAGGACGAGGAGGAGGACGAGGAGGAGGAAGACGAGGAGGAGGAACAAAGAAGATGGGGCTCCCTCTGCACCCCCCCGATCAAGTCGTTTGGTTGAACACACTTCCCCCCCTTTGTCCACCAGAGCAAATGCTCTCGGCGGATCGCCCCGCATCGCCAATTTATGGGGGACGCATCGGCGACTCCGCGACAGAGCAGATCGGGTTCCCGATCCCGCCGCGTCGCCGATGCTCCGGACAATGCGGCACGGTCCTCAGACAGCATCTGCTCCATCCAAACGTGGACGGCCCAAGCCCTCGTCGTCCTCCTTCCCTTGGGTAGCAACCCAAACGATACGGGTACTGAGACTTACCAGATCTCTCCCGGGGTGCATTCTGACGGGGGTTCCGAGGCGGCCAGGTCACCGAATGCCCCCTATGGATGCCCCCCAAATGCGAAAACAGACGAACAGGGACGGCATCTGTTTGTCATTCTCCTCTGAACCTCCCGACCCAAATCCGCAGAGCACTGGATCCCAAACCACCCCGCGGGTTCAATCCTGACCCGGCATTCGTCCCGGATCGATCTCCGACGGCCCCAGGGCCCGAACGGGGACCCCGGAGGCCGAAGTCGAGGAAGCGCCTCAGGCGCACCTCCCGCGCGACTCCTTCGACCCCCCTCCTCCCTGGAGCAGCACCGGCAGCCGCCGCCGTCGTCGCCGTCGCTGCAAGCGCTGCGCCGTCCTCGTCGTCGCGCGCCGCCGCCGTCGCCGGCGGGGAGCGGGCCAGCGGGCCGCGGCCTTCGAGGCCGCCGGGCGCGCCGTCGCGGGCAGGGAGCGCACGGCCGCGGGCGACAGGCAGCGGCCGAGCAGCGAGGAGCCCCTCGCGCCGAGGGGGGCGGGTCATCGTCGGAGGGCGAGAGGGGAGCAGAAGGGGGGGAAGGAGGAGGGAGGAAGGGGGGAGGGCAGGTTTGGTGCGCGCGCGTCAACATCTGACATCCTACCCCTCCCTCCCATCCCTTACCATGGCGCTGATTTTCTCTATCTGCGGACGCGTGTCGTAGCGGACCTGTGGCTCCGCGCGCGTGTGCGTAGTGGGTGGTGGTGCGCGTGCGTGCGTGCGTGTGTGCGTGGTTGTGGTTGTTGTGGTGGTGGTGTGTATGTGTGTGTGTGTGTGCGTGTGTGCGCGTGTGCTGTGGTGTGACGTGGTGTGGCGTCTTGGTGGTTTGGTGGTGGGCCAGGTGCGTACGTGCGTGATGGCGGTGGTGGTGGTGGTGGTGTGTGTGTGTCTGTGTGTGTGTGTGTGTGTGTGTGTGTGTGTGTGTGTGTGTGTGTGTGTGTGTGTGTGTGTGTGTGTGTGTGTGTGCGTGCGTGCGTGCGTGCGTGCGTGCGTGCGTGCGTGCGTGCGTGCGTGCGTGCGTGTGTGTCTGTGTGTGCGCGCGTGTGATGTGGTGTGACGCGGTGTAGCGTGGTGGTGGTGGGTGGGGTAGTGCGGTGGTGGTGGCGGTGCGCGGTGGTGGTGCGCGTGCGTGCGTGCGTGCGTTGGTGGATGGAAGTGGCGGTGGGTGTGCGTGCGGCGGGGCGGGGCGTGGTGCGGCGCGGTGGTGGCGGGCGGATGGGCGCGCGAGAAAGAGGCCCGCGCTGGGGCGAGAACTGAACGACGGAGGCAAAACACCGATCCGAAAATGAGGCCCACGCTGCAGCGGGAGCACGATTCGGAACGATTCGGGAGCAGAACTGAGGCTGGCGCCTCAGCGAGAGCAGCATTTTGAAAAAAAACGCAGGCGAAAACCCAACTCCCAGGAATCCTGTGTGTAAAAAACAGAACGCGGGGGTGGGTCGAATATTCCCAGCACGCCTTCAGGGGAAGAGGGAGAGTAGTATTCATATTGAGTAATTGTCAAAGCGGGATGGGTGGGTGGGTGGCTCAGAACAGCCGCGAGGGGAGGAGACTCACAAGTCTGAAGGATGGGGGAACTACGAGAGAGAGGGAGAGAGGGAGAGGGAGCGGAAGAGGGGGATGGGAAGGCAGAGGGAGGAGGCCCCTCTATCTCCTGCTCCTCGGGCCTTTGCTCCGACTCCTCATCGTGGTCGTCCTCTGCCTCTCCGTCTTCATCACCCTCTTCATCAGGCATGGTCGGGAGCTCCGGTCAAGGAACAAACATCTGGATAGCAAACCGAATGTGCGGAGACCCATGTTCCCGACACTCCGAAAATTGGTGGCCCAAGGGATTCCGACTTTTCTTGGTGCACTCAAGCATGTGCCCCCCCACCGGCCCCATCTGGTTGCCCGCTCTTGAACCCGGAGGACGTGTTATTGAATCCAGGGTTTCACTTTTTCGTCACCTGCGGTCCCGGTGCTCCGACTTCGGGCCACGTTCAACGACAACGCGGCCAAGCCAGTGGGTTTGAGAGCACGGGCCCTTCCCGACGCCTTGACTGAATATCGTGTGTGTCTGTGTGCCTCGCGTGTGTAGGCTCACGCGCCATCTTCTGGCGCGCGTGGTGAAACACGCAAATTGCGGCTCGCGGTGCGTTTCGCCAGCCACACGAGTGGGGAGAGGGGACGGGCGGAGCGTCACTTATTGACCACGAGCTGGCATCATACCTCCTCCCCAACCCTGCTTTCCATGCTCTCGTTGTTGCGGTCTCTCCATCGCCCCATCTCGCTCGGCCTCGGCGCCAGGTGGACGCCGTCCCAGTCCCAGACCTCTTGGGCTGCGGGCAGGGAGCCACGACGACCTGCAGACGAGGCAGACGATCTGCACACACAGAGGAGGCATCCAGTCCAGTGGGCGACAAGACAAGTCGTACTCATCCGCTGGCACAAACGGGCCAGAGGCGTGCAAAAATCTCTGGTGAGAGCTTGGCGGCGCGCACAAGGGGGGTGGAGGGAAGGGGGAGGGCTTCTCAGGAGGAGGCTGCTTCTTAGGAAGGCGCCGGCCTCGCATCTACAGGTGAGCCCAGCGCCTTCTGAGGGGAGCAGGGGGGGGTGCTTCTAAGAAGCCCTCCCCCCTCCCCCCCCCCTCTGCGCGTGGCTGAAGAGCTTCAGGCTGTCTCCAGTTCGCGCGCACGCGCGCGCGGTGGCGGCACCTGGGCGTCCCCGGACGCCAAAGGTCCGCCGGCAGGGCCCCGGCGGGTTCCACGCTGGGTCGGGTCCCAGAGGCCAGAGAACTCCGGAGCGCGGCCCTTATTAGGGGGGCTCCCCGGGCGCCCCAGGGAGGCGACGAGTAGGCGGCAGGCCCCACGGCCTCGGGCCGAGAGCGTTCCAAGATGGCCCGAGTGGGCCTCACGGCGGCCCAGGAGGCGCCCAAGACGCCCCAGGAGGGCCCCAAGACGACCACAGGAGGGCCCTAAGATGCAGCATGTATTGATTTTGCTTTGGTTTTCCAATGGGTTTGGCGTTACCGCCTTTTCAAGCTTCCGACCGCCCACGACGGCCCAAGAGGCCTCCAAGATCGCCCTTAGTCAGCCCAAGAGGTTCCGAGGATGGCCCCAAGACGGCCCAAGAGGCCTAGCCTTCTCTGACAGCTTGCACCCGAGACTGCCAGCAGGCCCCCAAGAGGCCCTCAAGATGCCCCTGGAAGCCCAAAAAGAATGCCGAATGCCCCGCGGGGCCCCCAAGAAGCCTCAGGAGGTACCAACAATGCCGCAAAGAGGCTCCCGAGTTTAGTCCCGTGAGTGCTCCAAGAAGCCGTCGAGAGGCCTCGTCCTCCTCCTGCACCCCCCTATCGAGTCCCCTGCCCTCCTTCTCGCCCGCCGTGGGCATCAACATGAAGCAACAGTGGTGCAATATGGGCCGGCGGAGTGAGCGAAACGATGAGATTTGGCGGACCCCATGCGGGTCCACGCCGTATGGTAAGATCCGAGGGTAGGTGATGAGATGATGATGCAGTGGAAGATGATGAGATGGCATGCCTTCAGGCACGTAACATTAAAGTGATGTGTTTCCCCAAATCCACGAAATAATTGATTATGAAAACGTCCGACACGTTTCCTGCCCATACACAGTGGGACATGTAGACGCACACTACTGATCTGCGCTCTCGCACTTCTGGGACGTAAGACAATTCGCGAGTTGGTCCTCGAGGCTCCTGGGGGACGTAAACAAACGAATGAGTTGCTTATCCATGCTGGTGAGAACCTTCATCCGGCACACCCCTCACGCATTTCATGCATGTTATGCGTTCAGCTGGCCCAGGAGACTGTTTCTTGGAACCTCGATTCGGCACACTCCTCACGAATTTCCTGCACCGTGGCTATCAATGGGCGATCTGCTGACCATCAAAAGGGCTGAAGGGCTCAGTCTGACACACTCCTCACGAAATTCGTGCCTCATGGAATCGCAAGGGGCCTCAACTGATCCCTCAATTCGGCGGCACGGGCCCACACCGTGCTGTGGGCTCCATGCTGCGGGGCTTCGCGCATGCCGTTGGCCCGAAGATAATTCGATGCGGTTATGTTTCATCGATTCTCTTGGGGCACGAGAGCCTACAAATGAAATGCGCTCCCAAGGCTATGCCCATGTGCGTCACAGCTTCGGCGGGAGCACGTAGAGTACGAGTGATCTGCGCCCCCCACAGCCACGAATGCCTCGATTCGGCACACCCTCACGCATTTCCTTCTGTCTGCCTGACATCGTCCGGCGACGTGTGAAAATACAAATGAGTAACGCCTTCATGGCTACGACACGCACTACTGGGAAATATGAAGATACTCGTGATCTTCGCTCCGAAAGCCACGAAGGGTTCAATTCTAAACACCTGTTGCCATGTCCTGCGTGACACTCTACTGGGACACGTGAAAATACGAATGATCTGCACTCTCAGGCTCCTGGGACACGTAAGCGAACTACCGATTTGGGCCTCGAGGCCCCTGGGGGACGTCAACGTACTAGTGAATCCCACCAGCCCTCTGGGCGTAGGCGGTCTAGGGCGGCTCCTCTTCCAATCACCTTCTTCCCCTTCGGGGAGGGGTTTATCAGTGTTCCCCAATTAATGCTTGCACTGAAGGGGTCCTCGCGGAAGTTGAAGGATTTAGCGAAAACTTCCCGCCGATTTTGGTCGCACGCTGGGTTTCTGGTTCCGGATTCTGGGCCGATTTCGGAGGGCGGCGAGGTTCCCGGGTTCCTGGGTTCCTGGTCGATCTTCTTATCGATCGGTCTCACCATCGATCTCATTACCCACATCTCTATCGATCTCACCGTCGATCTTACAATCGATCTCACTAGAGATCGCATGAGCGATCTCGCGATCGGTCTCACTATCGATCTGATTGAATCGATTTCACTCTCGGTGTCACGATCGACCTTTCGTCGTCCTCGCTATCGATTCCGCTATCGATCTCATTATCGATCTCACAATCGATCTCAAGATCAAAAGTATTAACTTTCAAATCATCCACTGATTGGTTTTTCTCATGTGGAACTCCATATTAATATACACACCCTCCCCCAGGCGACAGGCAAACAACCAGGAACAATGAGGACCCCATGAGGGCCACTCCCCCACCATTTCTGTCAACAAATACTACAACGTACGCTTTGGGGCAAAGTCCAGAGTCATTTTCGTGAGGCCCGCGAGCACCTTGCATTATTCCTTTGACAGGGGCGGGGGGGTCAACATAATGTCTGCTGCCCGCAAGGCAAACATCCATGACCGAAAACACACAACATGCACCTCGCGGCGAAATCTGGATCGTGCGCGGCCACCCCGCGATCGCTGCCAAGTGGTGGCGTCTGGCCTGCTGTGCGCAGGCCCACCAGACACAATGATGGGTATTGGCTTTCGACATGGATGGTTGGGGCCGACATGTGTCCCGATGTGTGTTGTCACGTGCGCAAGCGCACCTGACTTACTCTGCACGTGCCCAGGACCTGGAGCACCTGTCGCGGCTGGAGGCACGTGGCGCATCTAGCGCACCAGGCCTGCCTGGCACGCTCGGGCCCCAACGGTGCGCGTGACGCGCCTGGCACGCGTGGCGCACCTCGCCCCAGCGTCGCGCACATGTGCCCGGCGTTTGTTCCCAGTAGCCGTCCATCCAAGGACGACCGCTGACCGTGCTGAGGCTCGGGTGTTACTTCTGTGTTGGGAGGGCGGGTGGGAGTGAGCCAGACGGCTTGCTGTCCAGGAGGGTGTCTTGACCCCTCCCCTTGCCCACCCCCCTGGACCTGGACGGGCGGGGCGGCGAAGCGTTGGAGCGTCCAAGATGGCCCAACACGGCTCCAAGAGGGCCCCTGAGTCCCAGATGAGATCCAAGATGGCTCCAGATAGCACACGAGGCCTCAAAGTGGCTGCCAAGATGTTCCGATAGGCCCCAATAACGTTCCGAGATGTCTCCAAGAGGCCTCCGAGACCTTCAAGGAGGCCCCCCAGAAGCCCAAACCCTTCACAACCCTCCAAAAGAATCAATTATTTTTGATGTCTCACCTTTTCGCTTCCGATGGCCATCCGAGGCCTCAAGATGGCTCCAAGATGGCAAAAGGCAGCCCCAGGAGAGGCCCAAGAGAGCCCCAAGACGGCTCCGAGAGCGCCCCAGAGCGCTCCAAGAGCGCTCCAAGAGGGGTCTAAGAGGGGTCCAGGAGGAGATTTTCGGTGCTCCCGAGGGGGGAGGTTAATTGGAGCTCTTCTCTTGTTTGATCGATGTCCTCAAACATGGCCCCAAGAGCGCCCCTGAGGCTCCCAAGAGTACCCCAAGAGGGCCCAAGAGGCGCCCAGACGGCCCCAAGAGGCTCCGGCCACAAGAGCATCCCCCACGTGCCCAACTCTCCCTCCTTCTCCTCCTTCTCCTCCTCCTCGTCCTCGCCCTACTCCACCTCCTCCTCCTCCTCCTCCTCCTCCTCCTCTGCCTCCTCCTCCTCCTCCGACGACGACGACGACGACGATATCTCCTCTATCCTCCCCCTCTTGGGGTATATGGCGGCTTCCCCCATCCCTTTGTTATTCTGCATGTCCCCCTACTTCCCTGATCACCTCAACTTTCCTGGGCATCGTGTCTAGATGGGCTGGTGGGGATGTTTGTTGATCGCGACCGCGGTGAAAAAGGTCGGGCGGCGTAAAGGTACGAAGCGCAGATGATCGGCCTAAGTTAGCACACAGGAAGAGGGAGTCGAACAGAGGAAGAGAAACTGCAAGAGAGGAAGAGGAAGGCGCACAGGAAGAGGGAGGAGAACAGAGGAAGCGGGAGGCGAACAGAGGCTGGTGGGGATACGCAAAGCATCAACAATTACAGTTCCATGTTGATGGGAACCTCAATTCGGCACACCCACCACGCACTTCGTGAATGTTGGGCGCTCAGCTTGCCACCTCAATTCGGTATACCTCTCACGCACGTCGTGCCCCCTGGACTCCAGAAGGCTCTTATCTGGCCTCCAAGCCCGCCTAACCCCGCAAGAGGCGCAAATACACCCCAAAGGAACATTGTAACGGCTGGTACAGACCTCGTCGGAGCAAACTCCCTAGCACCGACTGGTTGCCAAATCTGCGTGCACGCTTCCCCCCTGGGGGCTCGCCGTGACTCCTGCTCTGCGGCGCTCGATGATGGCTAAGAAACGATGTGGCCAGGCAAGTGTCACCGACCCTGACTGTGGGCACAGGCCAGTGCAGGAGAACTCGGGAACACGATGGCCGACAAAGATGGCCGCGGGGCCAGGCTGATCGGCTCTGCCCAGATTGGGGGATGGGGAGGGCAGGGAGATAGAAGGGTAATTCGAATGGGACGGGAAAAAGGAGCTGGATGATTGAAGCAGAGACAATGCGTCAGGAAAGGAGGAAGATGGATGGATATGGTCCTCAGGTCCCTGCACTATGCACTCTCCCCTGGATGCTCTCTTCTCTGTCTCATTTTCTCGCTACGTTCTGTCTCATGCTGCTCTGTCTCTCTCTCTCTCTCTCTCTCTCTGCTCGCATGCCCCATCTCTAAATGTACTGTGTGCCCTCACTACGTCATCTTCCTAACCTCCCAACTCCGTAGGATCTCCCTGATCAATACACTCTCTCCAGAGTGCGCCTTCTACCTGGGGGAACATGTAGCCAAGCCGCCAACCGGAATCGAAAGGGATCTTGTACCAAAATAAATCGAAAGCCGCAACAAAACCGCCCAACGAGTTCGGCAACACACGTTCGCCAACGGGGCATGGAACCTACCCTCCCACAGAAATCGGTGGCACACTCGGAGCCCGGAAACTCGGAACTCCAACCACATACCGAAGTCGGGCTGCCGCTGTCGCCACAACCTTACAAGCTCTGCGATTACTCCTTCAACATAGGGGCTGATGGAGAAATGCCTATCTTATCGTGATATCACGAAAACGCTTATTTCCACAGAGCACAAGGGCTAACATCAAGTCGTTATGTTTACGGACGGCGACGTAATCATTGATCACCCCCATTCAACTATTTAGACTTGCTGGGCGCACTGGGGCCTCACACTCGTCCTCGCCGGGATGCGCAGCGACGTTGCTCTCGCCTCCTCGGACTGGCCAACACAGGAGCGACTTGGACTGGATTCGCGTGAGCAGACCTCAAACTACGTATCAAACAACGCCCTCACTGGGCGCAAGTCTCAAGCCAAGAGCAGCCCCCCGCTACCCTCTGCGTTTGCGAAGGCTATACTCGCAACTGCGACGAACCTCATGTGCACCACCTCATTGTTGGTCGAATTGAACTGGATCCACCTGGATCGATCCGTGAGGGTCCTAGGGACTGAAACACAGCCCAATTGCCTGCCGTGATCATGCTTCCGACGCCAGGACCCCTGAATCCACAAAATTTGACATCTCTTGGGGGCGCATCTTTTACATCCGCCGGCTTCCGCCGGTCCGCTGACGGAGCGGTCCTCGCTTTACTTCTGCTGCTTTGTTCGCCAGGGGATAGAGAGAGAGAGAGAGAGATAGAGATGCCAACTCCTCGGATCATCGAAAGCGAGGCCCCTCCTGGGCGGCCGCACATGCAGCGCCCAGACGACCGATGAGATTCTTTGGTTCCGGGGAAATGAAAAATCTGGAAATGGGGCCGTAAACCGCAGCTGCAATAGTTCGCTGCGTGGAACTACTGCGCGCAATTATCGCGAACTATTGCGCCCGCGGGCCCAAGTATTCCGTCACATTGCATGACCACGCGCAACTAGTGCATCGTGGCAGGCCAACTATTGCAAATTTTTGCTCGCAAAAAACCATGAGCACAACATCGGAGGTTGGGGGGTGATCTCGAAACGGAACGGAGAGGCCCCCCAAAAGGGAAATCAGTTCCGGTTTCGTGTTCGTGCGTGCCGTGCGTGCGGGCGAGGCGAAGCTGCGTGGGCGGGCGAGAGGAAAGTCTCCTGTGGCTGAGGCGCGGCCGGACCAAATCATTCTCCCTCCGGCAAGCGGTGGCGCGCGGTGTCCCGCCGGTGTCCCGCTTGTACGCTGGGCCCCGGCGAGACCAAATGATTCTCCCTCCGGCAAGCGGTGGCGCGCGGTGTCCCGCCGGTATCCCGCCGATGTCCTGGTGTCCCGCTGGTGCGAAAGCGATAGTAAGACCTATGACGAAATCGATTGTGAGATCAATCGTGAGATCGATATCGATCGTGAGATCGATAGTGAGATCGATAGTGAGATGAATAGTGATATCGATTGTGAGATCGCGTGATATCGATAGGGAGATCGTTACTGTGATCGATAGCGAGATCCAGTGTGAGATCGACCGTGAAATCGATCGAATGAGATCGATAGTGAGATCGATCGAGTAAGATCGATAGCGGGATCGATGGTCCCATCGATCGTGAGACCGATAACGACATCGATCGTGACAACGTTTTCAATGGTTCCCGGGGGGGAGAATGATACCAAGGCGCCCAAGAGCGAAGGATGACGTAAACAACTCGACTCCAAGGCTCCCAAGAGCGAGCGGCAACGCAACAATCACCACTGTTGCCCACTGCTGGCCCCCCTCCCCGCCCAAACCTCCTTATCACCCGCAGGGTGGTCGTATAGGTACTGCATCGCAGAGATAAACTATTGCGTTCGCGCGAGCAAACAATTGCACCCCGACTATTGCACGAGGCACGGTACGATGTATGTGATGGTTTCCAACTAGTGCATGAACCATTGCGCGCACGTTTCGCGGCCCCGTTTCCAAAGACCCCGTTCGCCCGATTCTGAGAGATGCCCCCGCCGGCCGGGCTCCGCGTGACCCCGTCCGCTCCGTCCGCAACCGTCGCCGGCACGAGGCCCGCCGGGTCCACGAAGGTCACGCCGGGGCCGGAAGTCAGGTCGCGGGCCCACCTGCGGGCCCCGCAGGCAGGGGCTTTGGCAAACCAGGGCGTGGGCGCACCTGTGGGAACTGCAGCGGTGAGGCGAGACGTCAACCACTCTTCCGTTCCCCAGGTTGAATTTCCAGAGCCCAGATTTGCAAAGTCCTGGTCTCCTGGGCCATCGCCACCTGGGCCAAGTGTCAGTCTGGGAGCTCCTGCCGCCACCGCCGCCTCGTCCCTCTGACTCCCTGGAGCTTCAAACGCGTCCGCCTCCAGAAGAGACGCCTTCGGCCGCAGCCTACCTGCAGACTTCAGGGCCGCCTGCCGCTGCCGCTGTTCATTTCGTACTCAGTCCTTTTGCTCCTGCTGCCCTCTGCATTCCCCACTCCTTCCTGAGCTCGCTTGGGCAGATGAAGGACCTAAGAATAAGGGTATCGCTTTTGACCGAAACGTTTCAGAAACCAGAGTTTGACGGATGCCTGCGGAAAGATTACCCCCTGCGGGTAGCGTGGGGGACCCCAGTATCATTTACACTCGCGGGGGTAGGGTTGGCAGATGGTTGCAGATCGCTGTGTGAGCTTACGTGATTCGCTTTGATTAGCGAATCTGGTGACTGGGAGCTCTGGAATGGAAGCTCCCTGACCCACTACCCCGATCACGATCGCTGGCCTGTTGCACGGCTGACGCTGCGCGGCCTGGGCGCCAAACTGGCATGATTTCGGGCACATCAGAGCCAAACCAAACAAAAGGGCCGCCAAGCCGTTCGTGGCGACAAGGCGGAGGGACCGCTCACGAACTCGTTGTGACTTACACTTGAATGTGGAAGCACCGGTACTGCCCTCCAGGAACCGCGATCGAATGCCGCCGCGTGGCACCCTCCTCCTCGCGATGGCTCCTGGTGGCTCCTGTGTCCGTCCCCGCTTGAGAAGAAAACGACGAAACAGGGGTGAGAGAAGCGGAGAGAGGGTGGCAAATGATCAGCTAGAGGCTGTGGACGACCAAACTTCCCAGACGACTCACCGCCCGGACTCCTTCTTCGAGCTGACGCTTCCCCCTCGCTTGAGTATTAGGGAACTCCTCCGTGCGCCGCTGTCACGCGTCCTCGTCCTCCCTCCGCTTGAGCGCGCCAGTCCTGAGCACCCGGGCGCTGCCGCTGCTGGCGCCCCCTGCAGATGCGAGGCGGGACGCAACTCTCTCAGATCGTGCGGGGCCTGCGCTCGCCTTCGGGAAGGGGCGGCGGGTCCCCCTTTGACTGGAGGTGAGGGGGGTGGGGTGGAGGGAAATGATCCCATTGAATCGAGGAATGAACAAACGCTCCTACCCTGGTTTACAAGTGCGTGGTCAATAAACCTCCTAGGAGCTCCCACAGGCCAGAGAGCCGTCAGGACACAGCAACAAATCCGCAGAAGCCGCATTCTCATCCTCCCAGTCTTCGCCCGTTCCTTCCTTCCTTCCTGCCTCCTGCCTTCTCATCCTCCCTCCTCATCCTCCTCCTCTTGCCTCCTAACTCCTCATCATTCTGCTCCTCTTCCCCTCCTCCTCCTCCTCCTCTTCCAACCCTCCCTCGCCACTCCCCCACCCTGCCTTCTCTTCCTCCGTCCGATTCCTTCTGTTCCGTACCCATCCGACCGTCAAAGATAGCGATCACCCCGCCCCAAGAGGAAGGGTCTCAAGATAATTGCATGATGCCCCCCCAAAAAGACCCCCAAGACAGCCGCTGTGGCATGGGACCATGTGTGAACTCAGTAAACATGTATTCCCGCGGATTTCTGCGTGCTCGACACGCTTATACAGCGGCGGTTCCACTGCGTGCTTCTACGCTTCCCTCATTTGCAAACACTAAATGGAGCACATGTCTTCTCTGAACTCGCGGCTTTCAATGAGGGTCCCCACGATCTCCCCCTCAAGCTGACAGCCGCAGACAGGCGGCCACAGCCGGGAACCTCCACCGAGAAAGTATGTTCGGTTGAAGAATGACTGGTAGTCATACGAGAGATGTCCTGCTTCACTGGTAGGTCTTGGGGTGTGTCGAGAGGCGAGAGGCTCGGGACGTATCCCTCAGGTTGCAATGTGCGGGGACTTGTAGACGTCGAGTCGCGCATTGCCCTCGGAGCTTGCAGCACTTTCTCCAGAGAGAAGGGTGTGCGCACGCAGAGTGTTGAAGCACTCTTCAGTGCAAGGGGGCTTGCGTAGGCCATCGACATATCAAACATACAAGCTTTCGCGTGCAACCATTTCCAGGACACACACACACACACACCAACAACGTCTCTGCAAGCGTATACGGATCCACGCTGAACATGCTTACTGCGCTTGATCCGGCCGCTCCTGCTCGTTCCCCTCTACTGTTTCTGTTCGTCCTGCCCTGTCCCGCTACGTGTCGCGGACGACCCCCCAAAATAGCTGCTGCTGCTCCTCATCCTCTTTTCGCTGGTCCTGGTGCTGGCGCTACTGGTGGTGATGCTGCCGCGGCTACTGTAGTTGCATGAGACAACAGCCAAGCCTATCGCCCTAGCGCTCCCAGAACGCTCCTCTCGGGAACGCGCTGGCCCAGGTCAGCGCCAACCCAAATCCACCACGGCCATGCCATGTCGCGAACCCAGGACAGCCGCGAAGTAGCTCCCATCCCTCGATCGGCGGAGGGAGAAGAGGGCGGTTCGGCAAGAGGGGATCGGCGAAGACTTGATGAACGTAACGAGAAGGGTCCTGATCCTGGCCAACATATCATCCTGCACCGTTGCTGCACGACTCCGGGACACGGAACGGGCCAGGGAGCCCGGAAGCGGAGAGAAGGCTCAAGGCCAAATCGCCTCAAGACCCTCTTTCTTCACGGCGACCTACCACTCCCCAGAAGTGCTCCCCTCCTGTTCCCCCTTTCGCCCGCAGGCCCACCACTCGAGCAGCCTCGCCACTCGGTTCCGCCTCGAGCTGAGGAGCCTCGACTGCAGGTGCTGTGGGCACTCCAGGGGCGCCAGCGCCAGTGTGGGCCTCGTTTTGTAGCGCCGATGAACCATTATGCGTTCGGTGTCGGTGGATGGTGAAGTGAGCGTCCGATCACGACTTGAAACTCCTCAGATGGTCCAGTGGTTATACCGGTGATGCTGATGATGATGATGATGATGATGATTATGATGATGCTGCGGGTGACGATGACAGATGATTATGATGATGAGGGTAATGTTAAAGATGACAATGATGATGCTGATGGTGGTGATGGTCGTGGTGATGCTGATGGTGGTGATGGTTGTGGTGATGATGATGACGACGATGATGATGACGAGGATGTTGATGATTTTGCTGATGGTAATGATGATGAGGATGACGATTGTGATATGGTGGTGATGATTACGGTGGTAATGGTTGTGGTGATGATGATGACGGTGAAACTGATGCTGATGATGATGTTGATGATGATGACGATCACCATCATAACAAACATCTTCTCCACCACACCTTCGCAATCTCCATCCCTCTAACCATCACCCTCATCATCAATATCCTCATCGTCATCGTCATCATCATAATCATTATAATCCTCATCATCATCGTCATTCTCATCCTCCTCCTCATCATCGTCATTATCATCATCAAAGTGAGGGGGGCGAACGAACATTCGTTGTCTCTGGGCGCGTGGCTGAAGTGGGTTTCCGCAGTGCGGATTGTTGTTGTTGCGTTGTTGCGCGATTAATTTCTTGCAGTGCGGAGATCTCAAATCCTAAAGAATAAGCAGTTCCTCCCGGGGCTCGCACCCTGTTTTCTTACTGCGGAGAACCTTGGACCTCGGATTGTGTTGTTGCCCCCCCGTCTACAACAACAACAACAACGGCCCCCCTCTTGATACGTCCTCACAAGTGATTTCGAAATTGCGCTTTCCCGCGGGACTTCCTGCAAATGTATGCAGGAATCGAGCTCTCGCGTGGCCCTTCTTCGCAATGCATTCAGACGCCGTGCCCTCGATACTCAAGAACACGCTCTCTGATCGGCCATGATCAAGGTTTTCTTGGGAATCGAGCTATCGCTTGACTTCCCCGCGATTCATGCAGGACTCATGCTTCAGCGACCCGCCTGCTCGGACTGGCTGTTTGGGCTCGCCTTCACGACCCGCCCGTTGAAATCGACCCGCCCGATCTGCCCGTCTGGTTCTGCCACGCGCTTTCTGCTCCCAACCCCCTCCTGCTAGCCCATCCCGTGTTTCATCATTCTCCCTCCCCCTTGTCCCTTCCTTCCATCCGTCCCCTCTTTCCCTGTTTTAGAGGCTGTGCCAAATACGCTTGGGGGGGCAAGAACGAAGACGAAGAAGGCGGGTAATGATCGAAGCTTTGGGGTGTACCTGTTGGGTGGCACGCGAAGAAGTAAGAAGGAACAAAAATAAAATGATTGCTGTTGTTGCCGTTCTTGCCCTCGCCCGCGATCCGCCCGCGACCCACCGGCGACCCGCCTCGCGACCCACCCTGCGACCCACCGCGACCCACTCGCGAAGCACTCACGATCCAACCGAGACCCACCCCGCGCCCGCCCTCTCACGTATTATCCGCAATTTCTGCGTGCTACGTTACCATCATCATCAACATCATCTCTATACTTTCTTTTGGGCTCAAGGGCCTGCGCGGGCACATGCGCTCAACCGCGTAAACCTCGGTCTCACGTGAATCATGCAAAGCGCTGCAAACGAAAACATGGTGCGCAGCGGAATAGCTACCAAAAATCATCAAACATTCCTCGGTGACCGGGCCTCACGGCAACGGCCCGCGGAGAAATCCAATCTTCCAATATTCGGTACCGTGGGAATGTACATATATTGTGCGCCAGGCGGCCGATAACCACCTCCCGAGAACATCATTTTTCGACGAACCGGAACTCAGCGGCTGTGCTCGGTCTTGGAAAACCTTCAATACCGATCCTGCTAGATTTTTCATCATTGCGTGATTCGTGCACTCAAACAGATTACCTTGCGAACCTTGTGGCAACTTTGGCGGCGTCTGTTGAAGTGTTGCTCCCACCATCCAACCAGGGCGCTGTGCGTGCAGAAGCCAAAGCAATCACCATCTGTCTGACCTTGGCTGCGACCGGACTATGTCGACCTCGGCGTGCGCGCAACGCTTCTTGCCATGCACGATGGTTTCGGCAACGGTGGTGCGTGTTCCCCTCGGAATACCCGGATGACATAGTCTTGCGTCCATCATTGGCATGGTCGCGGATCTCGCAGTGGATACTGAACGCCGACAGTTCGGAGGTCGCCGTCTATCTCATTGGTTCCTACGCGGGGTGCTTTGTTGGCAGGGCCTACCTCGTGCGATCCTCCGGCGCGCGGCACGGCCTAACAGCTTGAGCATTAGAGCACTTGACAGGGACGGCCGTCTTGCAAGGTACGGCGCCCTCAAGAAAAGCGTTGGCTCGTTCTTCCATGTCCCGATCGTTGCAGTGGAATCGGAAAATCGGGCGTTCGCTGAGGAGGCGACCATTGCCAAGTCCGTAAATCCTATTAGTAATCGTGCAGATGAAATTCAATGGCGAGCTGAGAAGCTACCCAAGCAAATTTTACGACCTCAGCGCGGTAAACACCGCAGTCGACCTTTACCGCGAGTCCGCGCACAGCAGCTACATTCATCATGGGCATCTCAAAAGTTTCATCCAAATCTCTCGAAACCTCTCACGCCGAACATTCCTTCATCCATGACTTCAAGGAAAGGGTCCTATGCAGTCTTGTATGGGTGGCTCCACACTACCTGCGTTGTAATGTTTGGCCTGATCGGTCCGCTGTAGAGATTTACACCATGTTTTCCATTCCTGGCCACGCGACGATGCTGGGGCCATCTTGCACCGCGTTGCAGGCAACCTCAAATCAACCATTCTCGGAGCCGCGCCGAACGCAGAAGCTCGCTGCTTGCTTGAAAGGGTTCTTCGTCGGCTTCATCCCCCACCTGCCATAGCTCGTCCTTGGTCACCCAACGACAGTTCAAAGCACATGTTCCTCTGATGCAGCGTCTGGTCTAGCATGCGTTTCGGTCAGCGCGGGTATACTCAGCTCGCAGATGGCTTCGCCAGCATGTGTCAGTGCCCCGTTACCGCTCCTCGTCTTGGTTCGACAACCTGGACTCCAGACATCGTCTTCGTGGTTTCGATTCTGGCAGCTTTGAAAATGTGCCGCCTGAAATCCTGCAAGGAGTGAGTCATTGCAAACGCATGCTGGCCCTTGGAAACTGACAGCGTTGTCGACACCGTGAACGCGGGGCGCTGTCTCTTCAACACGAGAAACCAACACCACAAGAATGTTGGGAATAACTGTCGGGAAGAAAGGGATGTGAGATCCCGGAGGCGAACCAGTGGCTGCTAGCGCAGCCCTGAAAAAACATACATATGACAACGAAATCGGCATAAACATAATTTCATTCGGATGCCAATGCGGATGCCCTGGGTCGTCTCTAGAGGCGCCGCGCCGCCAAGAGGGTCCAGCGCCGATCCCAAGAAGTCCGTACTGCCCTCGGGAAATCTATGCATGTGCCGCCTCATGTTCTTGGCATGAAGCCGACCCTGGTGACGAGAATGTGTTGCGCAATCTGCGCCTGACCTGGGAGGAAGGCAGGCCTGGCCGGATCGGATTGGATCGGGAACGGATCGCACCGCTTGGGCGTGGCGTAATGGGGGGGTCACACATGGGGGGGTCAGAAACGGCCCCCTTTCGTGCCCCTTTCGGGCCCCTCCAGAGCCCCAGGGGGCTCGTTTAGGTACCATTTGGGTACTGCAGGTTCGTGCCGTGTCGACCCTGGCGTTGGTTCCTGACACCGCGCTGGATCGTTCAACCTTGAACGATCGGCCGTCTCCGCAACGTCCAATCGTTCAACATCGACCGATTCTGGGCCGCCGTCGGCGTTCAACGTTGAACGTCGGCGGCGGGGTCGCCGCCGGTCGACACGACGCGAACCTACCGTACCTTTTCGGACCACCCTCGCCACCCCCCCATGTATGACCCTCCCCATTACGCGACGCCCGAACCGCCAGCGAACCGTCCGCACCGGGCCGAGATCAGATCGCCGCGCCTGGCCCTGCCCACCGAACGACGCCGCACCGACTCGGATCGCAGGCGGCCCTGGGATGCCCGAGGCTGTTCTCTCCCGCCCCCTGCTCGAGGAGGAGGAGGAGGAGGCGCAGGAGGAGGAGGAGGAGGAGGAGGAGGAGGAGGAGGAGGAGGAGGAGGAGGAGGAGGAGGAGGAGGAGCGCCGCCCGCCGAGCTCCGTCCGCCCGTGTGCGGGCCCGCCCCTCTGGGGCCCGGGCACGCCGAGGCCGTGGCAGACCTGTGCGGGCGCGGGCCCTGCCCGTCCTCAACTGACTCCCTACCAGACCGCCCCAACCGTACCCGAAGACCCGGATTTCGGGTTGGGGGGGGGGTATGGGTTCCACACGTGTTTTTTCGATGTTCCCCGACCCCCCCCCCACTGGAAGTGGATGGCAAATTGAGGCCTTCGGGTTGGGTTGGGGTGGTTTGGTAGGTGGTGATCAACAGGGCTGAACCTAAAGGGTACTTTTCCTTTCCGTTCTGTTATCGTGTTCCCTCGTCTTGTCTTCAGTCCGCCTCTGACACAACACGACATCGAACCGAAAACGGCCCACGGAAGCGCCAAGACACCGTTTGGGTCCACCCCTGGTCTTTCAACTTCACCCCATCTCCGGCTTCCGACACTCCGCCCGCATCTGCGATCGGGGCCGCCTCAAGCTCACGGACCGGGTCGCCGCCCCCCATTGGTCTGGGAGGTGGGCGGCTCGACGCCGTGGGGGCGAGAGCCCCTGCGCCCTCTGCTCCGGCAAACCGCGCTGCGAGCCCCTCTGCTGCCTCTCGCCTCCCAGGAAGACCGGCGGACTGCTGCTTCCCTTGAGCAGGGACCGACCGTCCCGGCATTCCTATAGTCCTACCACGAAATGTTCCTAGAACCCAAACATGTTCCAATAACAAAAACAATGTTATTAGAACATGAACCCGATATGATAAAACAAGGCAGACTCCGCCAGAAATGTTTTAATAACGTGTCGTGGAGACCACCAAAGGTTCTTAGAACATTGTTTGGTAGGGCTATGGGCGGGCCAGGACGCTTCGCCACTGCTGGATTCCCAGGGCGAACGGGATGGTCCCATGACGCCGCTCCGTCGGCATCATGGGACTGCTTTCAAGTCGCAGGGCCAACAATCTCTGAGCTACCACGAAAAACTGCCCCCACGTGAAAGGTCGAGACCTTTGGGGGCCGCGGAGCGAGAATCAATACATCGGAAGTCTGGGTCCTTTTTGGGGCCTTTCTCTCTCATTCACTCTCTCTCTCCCTCTCTCTCTATGTGTTTGTGTGTGCGTGCTCCAACAATCGACATAGAACGGTGCACGTGGAGCAATCTATGTGGTGCTATTCGCTCGGCCGAACTTGAAACTGTCAACTCCATTGCTCGCGCAAACATCCCATCCACCCACCCGCAACTTGGTTTGCAAAACCCACGCAATTGCGATTGCCGTGAAAGCTTGGCGTTGGTTGGTGCATCTCTGCGGCCGCGCTAGCCCGCGCATGCTCGCGCACGCAGCGACCAGCTGGTGCGGCGCGACCAACGCGGCCGCGGTGGCGCTGACTACTGCGCACTTCCAGCGGGCACTTCAGTGCGAGTCGGTGAAGCGGGCGGGCGCGGTAATTACCATGGCGACGCCGACAACGGTTGGCACGATGATGAATGACGATGAAGGTGACAATGACGACGGCAAGACCAATGATGACGCCGAGGCTGATAACGCCCGCTGATAACGATGACGATGTCCTCGCGTCGGTGATGAAGGTGCAGAACGAGTTCGACATACGCGCGCGGCCAACGCGCGCGAGTGGCCCGCGTGGTACTACTTGAGACGGATCGCGCCCCCCCCAGCACACGCGCAAGGGCGTTTGGATGATTTCGACATGCGGCGCGGGAGGCCCGTTTGGCAGAATTTGATGATGGGCGCCAGAACGCGCGCGCACGCATTCCTTTTTGACAACTGGTGTCGTAACACCATGCGTTGTTTGTATGTTTTCGCGACACTCATTTTTGAACTCCTTGCGACACCTATGGTGTTTGACGGATTTTGGCATGCGCGCGCGACGACGCTCGCGCGCTCACTTCATCCAATTTTCTTGCACGGGGTTCTTGCGACACCACGCGCGCAAGGGCGTTCGAGCCATTTCGGCATGCGCGCGCGAGAAACTCGTTCGGTAACATGGTCAACACGTTGGAAAAAACGTGTGGTTCACGTAAGAATTTGCAGGAACGCGGGCGCAGGCTTTCCCTTGCTGCGAAACCCTGTCTTTTTATATGTTGTCGGGGCGCTCGATGTTGATTTTCCTGCGATACCAGCTTTTTTTTTGTTTTAAGGATTGCGGCATGCGCACCCGACGAAGTGCGCGTGCGCACTTCGTCCTATGTGTTATAAGGATTAGTGGGAACTTGCGATGTTTGATAAACGAGTGCACTCGCATAGTTGCTTGCAAGAAATGAGGGGGGATGCGAACTCCAGCCTGGCTGGGGTGGTACGAACTTCTATTTCGGATGGACGATGGGCCAAGAACATGTAAATGGCACATTCCAGTTTTTAGATGCTCATTCTCATCCTCATCCCCTGCCTCCGCCCTCCGTTTCTCTCTCGTTCTCGGCCTCCTCCTCCCGCTCCTCCTCCGCCTCCTCGTCCTCCTCCTTGGAGTGCCTGCGAAGATCATATTCCCGGGGTGCACTCAGGGAACCTGATGATTTGGGCTGTGCTTCGCCCCTGAAGCGCAACTATCTTCCAGATCCATATTATCGGTGATTGACCAGCACGCGGAGGTTAGGTAGATCAACCGGAAAAAGGCGCCTGCAAAGTCGAGCGGCCTCACGGGGACAGTGGCGTGCAATTTTAGATGCCCGTGCGATTGCCTTCTCTGTGGCCACCAGCGCAGCACAATTCTAGACGCTTCGCGTATCCCCACCAGCCCATCCAGAAACGACGCCCAGGCGAGTAGAGGGTCGTGGTGAGGGGCTTGTCGGCGTCTTGGGTGCCTCGGGGGGACCTCTGTGGGCCGTTCGGGATCCTCTTTGGGGCCCCCTGGGGGCCTCTTGGGGCCTCTTGGGGCCATCTTGGGGCCTTTGGGGGCCTCCTGGGCGCTTCTTGGGGCCATCTTTGCCCTTTGGGTGCCTCTGGGGGGTCGCTTGGGGCATCTTGGGGGTCTCTTGGGGGCCTCCTGGGGGCCTCTTGGGGGGCCTCTTGGGGCCATCTTGGGGCCATCCTGCGGCCTCTTGGGCTCCTCTTGGACCCGTCTGGGCGCCCTTGAAGGCCCTGCTGGGGCGCTCTTGGGGCAATCTTGGAGGACATCGGTCAAGGAAGTAGGGTTCCTTAATTAGAGCCGCCCCCAGGAACTCCAAAACTCGTCTCCTGTACCGCTCTGGGACCGCTCTTGGAGCGCTCTTCGGCGCTCTTGGCGCCGTCGTGGGGCTTTCTTGGGCCCTTCTTGGAGCTATCTTGAGCCATCTTGGAGCCATCTTGACGCCTCGGATGTGCATCGCAAACGAAAAAGTGAGAACACCAAAAACATTGATTTTCCTTAGGGTTTTGAAGCATTTTGGCCTCTTGGATGCATCCTAATGATGCTCTTGTGGGCACTTGGAACCGTCTTGGAGAGTTCTTGGAACGTCTTGGAACATCATGGGGACCATCTTGAGGCATCTTGCGCTATCTTGAGCCATCTTGGAGGGTATCTTGGGCTCCCTGAGGCCCTCTTGGAGCCGTCTTGGGCTATCTTGGGCGCTCCAACGCGCCGCGGAACCCCCTGTCCAGGTCAGTGGGGAGGGGGTAGGGGGAGGGGTAAACCCCTCCCCGAAGGGGAAGAGGGAGGAGTGGAAGAGGAAACTCGTTAAACCACCGACGCCCAGAGGGCTGGTGGGATTCCTGGGCGCTTGTCGCCACCTCCCTTCGCCTCTCCGACGAGACGCTGGACGAAATGGACCGCCCAGAGTGCACTCTGCGCGGGCAGGCTCGAAGACCATGGGCCCCCTGGGGCCCAGCTGCGGTGCGCCGCGGGGGCGGCCTGGCAGATGCACCTCCGAGCTCGCGGGGGCCCGGGGAAGCCGCGCAAAGGGCGGCAGACCACGGCGCGCCTCTCGGGACCCCTCGCAGGTGCACTCCCAGCGCGCTGGCTCCAGAGGGGGCCAGACAGAGGCACGGTCGTCCCAGGCCCGTCTCGGGTGCACTCCAAGCGCGTGTTTGGTCGAGGATGCTGCGCCCTTCCAGGATCTCCTCTTCTATACTTACACGTCGTTCCTCTCTAATCGTGCTCCACTCTAGTTGTGCTCGTTCCTACCTGTTCCTGGCCCCCTAGTGGCCAGGCAGAGGCCCAGAATAGAACAATTAGAGATGAAAGGATCTTGCCCCCCCAAAAAATCCAAGAACTTTCGAATAAGACTTAGAAATGAGCAACGTGTGCATATTCTTGGACCCTGCGAATCCTCCCCCCCCCCTCCGCGGGA
Organism: Prorocentrum cordatum; assembly: GCA_963575745.1. Lineage (NCBI taxonomy): Eukaryota > Dinophyceae > Prorocentrales > Prorocentraceae > Prorocentrum > Prorocentrum cordatum. The sequence goes on from CAUYUJ010020448.1 coordinate 190,479, forward strand.
CGCCTCCGCATCCGTGGCCCCAGGGGCACCCTGGCAGCCCCCTGCAGACGGTCCCCCTCGTGCCCTCTGGGGCTCCTTGAGACCCCTGCGGGGCCGAGGCAGCGGGCCCACACCGGTCGGGAGGGCGGCCGGGCGGCCCCTCGAGAGCCCACAGAGGCCCCAGATTCGCCCACGAGACGCCCCAAGACGACCGAGAGAAGACCCCCAAGAGGCATTCGAAACGGAAAGAAAAGGTGATTTCCTATGGTTTTTGCCTGACGTTGGGGATGCTCAGTTCTTCGGTCTTCCAGGCGTCCGAGACCGCCCAGGAGGCCAGAGAATCGTCCCCAAATTCAACCCAGAGGGCTTCCAGGCAAGGCAGTCCAGGAGGAGCAGCAAGACGGCCCAACAAGGCCTCAAGATGGCCCGAAGAGAGCCCCATGACGGCCCAAAATGACCCCAAAACACCCCCGAATCATTCCAAATCGTGACCCAGTCGTCCGGGGAGACCGCGGTTGGAAGCAGGGTGGCCCAGTGAAGCCCCCAGAGGCCCCCAGGAGGGAACCAGGACGCTTCCAAAGGCCCCAACAAGCCGTTTGAAACCTTCGCGAGGCTTACAAGAGGCTATCCTAGGATGAGCCTCCGCAAGAAAAAAGCTGAGGATGGGGAATAATTCGCATGGTAGTGCGAGAATGAGGAAGAGGAAGAGGAAATCCGCCGACCCTGTCGGCATGTGTGAGACGCTTTCGTCCCCGTCGTCGCCACCATCCTCCTCCAGCCATCCAACCCAGCCGATACGAAACCGAACCACGTCGTCATACAAGGCGAAACCCTTCCCTCTGATCCCTTCCGGGGGGGGGGGTCCTGGTGGGGGGTCCCGGGGGGTGGTCCCGGGCCGTGGTCCCAGGGGGTGGTCCCGGGGGGTGGTCCCAGGGGGTGGTCTCGGGCGGGGTCCTGGGGGTAATGCTATTGTTTCCTTACTAGGGCCCTCTCTCCACCATCTCCCCTCCTCCCCCTCCTCCTCCTCCTCCTCCTCCTCCTCCTCCTCCTCCTCCTCCTCCTCCTCCTCCGCCTCCCCCTTTTTCCCCCCCGCCCCCTCCTCTCCACAATTGCACAATATGAAAATACTCTCCCACTTCCCCTGATAGCGTCCCGAAGATATCCGACACCCCCCCGCGTATAGTTTTTTACACACAGGATTCCCGGGAAACGGGTTTTCGCTTGTTTTTTTTTCTGTTTTTCAAAATGCTGCTCTCTCTGAGGCGCCGGCCTCATTTCTGCTCCCGAATCGTTCCGAATCGTGCTCCCGCTGCAGCGTGGGCCTCATTTTCGGATCGGTGTTTGGCCTCCGTCGTTCAGGATGGCGTTCTCGCCCCAGCGCGGGCCTCTTTCTCGCGCGCCCATCCGCCCGCCACCACCGCGCCGCACCACCACCACACCACCACCACCACCACCACCATCACCACCACCACCACCACAACCACCACCAGCAGCAGCAGCACCACCACCACCAGCACCACCAGCACCACCACACCACCAGCACCACCAGCACCACCAGCACCACCAGCACCACCAGCACCACCAGCACCACCAGCACCACCACCACCACCACCACCACAACCACAACCACAACCACACACGCAAGCACGCACGCACGCACGCACGCGCACCACCACCCACTACGCACGCGCGCGCGGAGCCACAAGTCCGCTACGACACGCGTCCGCGGATAGAGAAAATCAGCGCCATGGTAAGGGATGGGAGGGAGGGGTAGGACGTCAGATATGACGCGAGCGCACCTAGCTTGCCCCCCCCCTCCCCTCCCCCTCCTCCTCTCCTCCTCTCCTCCCTCCCTCCTCCTCCTCCTCCTCCTCCTCCTCTCCTCCTCTACTCCTCCTCCTCCTCCCTCTCCTCCTGCTTCCTCCTCCTCCTCCTCCTCCTCCTCTTCCTCCTCCTTCCTCCTCCTCCTCCTCCTCCTCCTCCTCCTCCTCCTCCTCCTCCTCCTCTCCTCCTCCTCCTTCCTCCTCCTCCTCCTCCTCCTCTCCTCCTCCCCCCCCCCGCCCCCCTCCTCCTCCCCCCCCCCCGCCACCCTCCTCGTCCTTCTGCTTCACCTCCTCCTCCTCCTCGTCGTCGTCTTCCTCCTCCGCCACGTTTTCCTGTACCTCCGACCTCTTATCACGCATCCCGTCGCCCTCGAGGGCCGAGGCATCCAGGGTCGGCGGCACCGGCCGTAAGGCCTTATCAATAAGAGGTAAAGATAACGAAAACCATGATTACAACGACGATGCCAGAAAAGGTAACAACGAATTACCGCTAAACCAAACCTCAAGGACCAAAGTGCATTGCGCAAAGCGCCAATGCATTTTTTACGTATATGTATATACTACAACCCCCTGGATTAAAAAGTGGAGACCGCAGGGGCCGAGGTAGACGTGGTTTGCCTCCCGTTAGGCAGCGGGGCCCCGGGACAATGTTGGATTCGTTGCCAATTCCGGAGTTTCAGGTGACTCCATCATCCCTTTCTATATTATAAAGGCCAAATGGGGCTCCGACCGGAAAGTGGGATTCTGCCTAGGACCTCCTCAAAAAAAGTTCCCGGTCGCCTTCCAGGGCGACCGGAAATTCGGCCATGCCACCAGAAAGTGGCGATTCCGCGTGGGAGTTCCTCAAAAAAATATTCCAGTCCCTTTTGAGGCCGCCAGACAGTGGCGATTTCGCGTGGGACTTCCTCACACATTACTTTTTGTCGCATCTCATGCCACCAGAAAACGACGATTTCGCTTGAGACTTCCTGACATTCGAGTTTCTGGTCTCATGTACGCTCACACAGACGCCGCGGACCTATTCCTCTTCCCACTCTCTCCTCTTATCATCACAGTATTTGATTGTTCCGTGTCGCATGCTCTCCGTGCAAGTCAGATTCCAGTTGCCACAGCCTCGCGCGCGCGGTCCTATCTGCGCCTGGGCGGATGTCCGCAGGGATGGCCGTTGCATCGTTCGGTTCACAGGTTTGTCTTGGAGTCATCTTGAGGCCATCTTGAGGTCGCGTCGGGTCGCAGGCCCCCCTGTGGGAGGTTCGATCCCAGGGTCATTTTGGGGCGACGCGGTTGACCCAGGATGTACGGTCCAGAATCGACGATCCAGGATCGATGATCGAGGATACACGATCGATGACCCAGGACCGACTGTGGAAGAGCGAACCCATATCGATCGGAAACGAGGCTTTGGGTTCCACGGCCGATCAAAGTTCGACAGCCACCTAGCGATTGAGGGTCGGAGATCGAGGGTCGAGGATCCAGGGCCGTTCGGACATCGAGGAGCCAGGATCGAGCGGCCACGATCCGTCGAAGTTCGACGCTGGATGGTTGAGGGTCGGAGATCGAGGGTCGAGGATCCAGGGCCGTTCGGACATCGAGGAGCCAGGATCGAGCGGCCACGATCCGTCGAAGTTCGACGCTGGATGGCCGATCGAAGAGCGACGATCGAGAACCGATGTTCCAGGCTTGATCGAAACTCCAGGCTCCAGAATGCCTGGCCGATCGAACATCCATGATCGAGGTTCGATCGAGGCTCGAGGATCGAGGATCGAGGGCCCCAGATACTTCGAGGGTCGAGGATAGAGGTCCGGTCGAACAGCGACCATCGACTTCCCAGGATCCAGTCCCGATCGAAAGTCGCGGCTCGAAAGCCGAACGACGGACGAATACCAGGATGCGGTTCTTTCGGTGTAGCTCCGATCTCAACTTTTTAATCCAGGGGGTGGTAGAACCATCGCGCGCTTGGGGCGCGCTCAAATTCTAGCTAGGGTCAGGATCATCGTCATCATTGTCATCCTCATCTCCGCCATCTTCATCGTCATGGTCATAGTCATGGTCACCTTCACCATCACAACACTCATCATTATCATCATTATCATCAGCATCATGATCACCATCGCCATCATCGTCATCGTACTTTTTCACATCATCATCCGCATCATCAGCATCTTGTTGGTCGTCGTCGGCGTCGCCGTCGGCATAGTCATCGTCACCATCATCAGCGTCATCGCCGCCATCATCCCCGGTCCACTGCAGTCCCCTTACCCTTCTCCTCTTCCCGTTCTCCCTCTTCCCATCATCTTATACTCATCCTTTTCCTCGTCGGCGTCTCCCTGAAAGGGATCCCTGTTCCTCACCTTCTCCTCCTCCTCTTCTTCCTCCTCCTTCTCCTCCTGGACCTCCTCCCTGTCTTCCCCGCTCTTCGGTGTGTCCCTCCTTGTGTTCCTTCACCTACTTCACTCTTCATCCTGCTCTCCCTCCCTCCTCGTCGTCAGCATCCCTCCCGGAGCCAGAGAATCAGAGAACGAGATAATCTTACAAGAACAAACTCCCTCCTCTTCCCCCTCCTCTTCCCCCTCTTCGTCCTCCTGATCGTCCTCCCCCTCCTCCTCCTCCTCCTCCCTCCTCCTCCTCCTCCTCCTCCTCCTCCTCTCCTCCTCCTCCTCCTCTCCTCCTCCTCCTCCTCCTCCTCCTCCTCCTCCTGCTCCTCCTCCTCCTCCTCCTCCTCCTCCTCCTCCTCCTCCTCCTCCTCCTCCTTGTCGTTGTCCTCCTCTCTTCTCTCAACGCACCCAATACACGGGTGCCTACTGCAACGCGTGCTGGGAGCCTTTTTGGAAGCATTGTGGCAGTCTCTGGAGCCTCTCCGGGACTTCCTTTGGAGCCTTTTGGGGCCTTTGTTGGCCCGTCTGAGGGCCCATTTCGGCCGTGCTGGGTCCCTCTTGGCTCGTCGTGGGGAGCTCAGCTCGTCTTGGGGCCCTCCTGGGGCCCTCTCCGACCATGTGGGAATCCTCTGGTGGCCCCTCAGGCTTCCTGGGGGCTCTCTTGGGCCGTCTTGTAGCTCTTCTGTGCCGCTTGAAGCGCTCTTCAGCCCATCTTGGAATCCTCTTTGGGGCCTCTGGGGCCCATTTTGGCAACCTCTTGGGCCGTCGCGACCGCTGGTAGAACTGAAAAGCGAAGCTCCCAGAAATATACGTTTTTCCATTGGAAATGCTTGACTTTTGCCTTTGGAGGGTCTTCTCAGCGGCCTCTTGGACAGTAGTGGGGGGGTCATTTTGGGCCTTATCTGGCCCGTCTGGGAGCACATTTCGGCTGTCCCAAGCCCCTCTTGGCATGTCATGGGTAGCTGAGCCGTCTTGGGGCCCTCATGGAGCCCTCTCCAACCATGTAGGGATCCTCCAGTAGCTCTCTCGGGCCCCCTGGGGACTCTCTCGGGCTGTTTTGGAGCTCTCTTGTGCTGCTCGACGCTCTCTTGAGGCTGTCCTGGAGCCCTCTTGGGGGCCTCGTGGGCCGCGATTTGGGGAGCCTTTGGGGCCGACGTGGCAGCCGATGGAACATAAGAAGCGAATATCATAGAAATATGCATTTTTCATAAGGAATGCTCGTTTTGTACATCCGGGAGCCTTCTCAGCGGCCTCCTGGACCGTCTTCAGGAACTCCTGGTAGGCCGTTTTTGGACCCTCTGGGGCTCAATTCGGCCGTTCCGGGTCCCTCTTCGCCGGTCATGGGGACCTGAGCCCGTCTTGGTGCCCTCAGGGGGCCCTCTCCAACAATGTAGGGATCCTCCGGTGGCCCCCTCGGGGTTCCTGGGTTCTCTCTTGGGCCGTGTTGGAGCTCTCTTGTGCTGCTTGAAGCTCTCTTCAGGCCGTCTGGGGGCCCTCTTGGGCCGTCTGGGGCTCATTTTGGGAGCCTCTGGGGCCGTCGCGGCCGCCGGCAGCACGGAAAAGCAAATATCCAGGAAATCTACGTTTTTCCATGGAAATTCTTGATTTTTGCGGTTGGAGGGCCTTCTCGGCGGCCTCTTGGACCGTCTCGAATGCCTTTGTGGCCGTCTAGGAGCAGTCTTGGGCTGTCTTCGAGCGCTCGTGGCCCGTCTGGAAGCCATCTCAGTGCGCTCTTCAGTCACCTTCCAGACAACCTGGGGCGCTTTGGGGGCCTCTTGGGCCAGCTTGGGAGCCTCTGGGGGGGTCCGGGGCCCCTTCTGAACCCTCTTGGAGCCCTCAAGGCCCCCGCGGCCCCCCACACGAACCAGAGGTAGCAGTTCTGGGCCCTACATGTACACATATGTGTGTATATATGTGTAAATATGTGTATTATATATATATATATATATATAATATATATATTATATATATATACACATACTTTCCCACCTCGGCGGTCCATAGCAACCCCACTAACACGAAAATTGTCACGTCTACCTTTCAGCATTCGAGGCGAGAGTGGGACGCGACGTGGATCCAGCACGAGAGGACGACATGTTTGTGGCTCCACACTCGGGGCCAAAAGGGTGCCGCCGGGGCCTGCCGCGGCACCCCCGGTGGGAAGGTGACGACGACGACGACGACGACGACGACGACGACGACGACGACGACGACGACGACGACGACGACGACGACGACGACACAGGCCTCGCACTTTGTTGAAGGGGCCCTGGGACACACAAATACATACACACACAAATAAAGCTACGCCCCATATTTTCCAATATTTTCCGGGTTTTTGCCGTCCCGCCCAATTTTCCCATATTTTCCCATATTCTCGGGGGAATCGACGATTCATTGTGTCTGTGTGTTTTTTTTCCCCTCCTGATTTGTTCCTGAGAGTTCCGCCCAGCAGGGCCGTAGTTGCGCCGCGTCGCGTTGATTTCTCTGTCTCTCTCTCTCTCTCTCTCTCTCTCTCTCCGCAGCCTGCAGGGGTAGGCCGGACCCCTGAGTCCCAGCTGCATCCTTCCTGTTTCACTTTCTGGTTCCGGATTGGGGTAGTTTGATCGCCAGTTCCCGCCGCGCAGGTTGGGACGCTCGGGGAAAATTTGTTCCTGAGAGTTGAGCTCCCGCTCGGAGGCGGCGCACGTCTGTCGTTCGCCAGCTCGTCGACGCGCGAGCGGGCGGCAATCATCGCTCGCGCCGCGGCGCGCCGCGGAGCTCGCCGGCAGCGACGCTTCCCCCCCTCGGCGCGGCACATACGGTAGGTTCGCACGGCGTCGCCGCGCGCAGAGGTCTCTGACACTGCGTCGATCGTTCAACCTTGAATCGATCGCGGCCCCGATCGTTCAAGGTTGAATTCAATCGGGTCCAATGGCGTTACCGCGACACTCGGTGCTTCCGCGTCACAGAATTCAACCTTGAACACCTTCGCCGGCGTCGCCGGCGCGCCATCGCCGCACGAACCTACCGTAGGTGAAGGGGCCCTGGGACACACAAAGCAAATAGGCACAAGCAACAGGACGCCCTATCTTTTCCCAGCCAGTTTCTGGGTCGTTGCCTCTCCCCCCCCCCCCCCTTCCCAGATTTGCTCCCATATTTCCGGGGGGATCGACGATGAATTGTGCCTTTTTTTTTTCTTGTTGTTTTTTTTTTCTTCTCCTGACTAGTATTGTTTTTTTTTTCTCCTGACTAGTCTTGACTCGCCAGCTGGTTGGGGGCAGGGCGGCGCGCGGGCGGCCCGTGACCCTCGTGCTCGCTCCGGGGGGGGGGATCTCGCTCCGAGGTGGCGCTCCCGCGAGGGCGCGAGGCGGGTGTCGCCCTCCGCGCGCGAGCGGGCGTAATGGCGTCCTGGCCGACGCGCCAGACGTCGTGTTGCGAAACGTCGGCGTTTCGCCCGAGATGTCCTCGGAACGTGGGCATGTTGAAATCGCTGGTCGAATTCCCATTTTTTTCTTCATATTTTCTGGGGAATCGACGATTAATTGTGTCTGTTTTTTTTTCCCCCTCCTGATTTGCTCCTGAGAGCTCACGCCCAAAATCCGAAGAGGAGGAGGATGAGGAGGATGAGGAGGAGGAGGAGGAGGAGGAGGAGGAGGAGGAGGAGGGAGGAGGAAGGAGGAGGAGGAGGAGGAGGGAGGAGGAGGAGGAGGAGGGGGAGAGTTGAGCTCCCGCTCGGAGGCGGCGCACGTCTGTCGTCCGCCAGTCCGTCGACGCGCGAGCGGGCGGCGGCATCGCTCGCGCCGCGGCGCGCCGCGGAGTTCGCCGGAGGCGACGCTTCCCCCCCTCGGCGCGGCACATAGGTGAATGGGGCCCTGGGACACACATAGAGGAAAGAGAACTATGCACATGCACCGATTCTGGCCAGGCCCACCCTGAGCCCAGGATCGGTGCATACGGCCTCCGACCTTGGCCAGGAAGGCATATGCACCGATCCTGGGTCAAGGACGGGCCTTGCCAGGATCGGTGCATGTGCATAGTTCTCTTCGCCCGAACACAAGCAAATAGGCACAAGTAACAGGATTCCCTATCTTTTCCCACAGTTTCTGGGTCGTTGCCTCTCCCCCCCCCCCCCTTCCCAGATTTGCTCCCATATTTCCGGGGGGATCGACGATGAATTGTGCCTGTTTTTTTTGGGGGGGATTTTTTTTTTTTCTCCTGACTAGTATTGATTTTTTTTTCTCCTGACTAGTCTTGACTCGCCAGCTGGTTGGGGGCAGGGCGGCGCGCGGGCGGCCCGCGACCCTCGTGCTCGCTCCGGGGGGGGGATCTCGCTCCGAAGTGGCGCTCCCGCGAGGGCGCGAGGCAGGCGTCGCCCTCCGCGCGCGCGCGGGCGTCCTATGGCGTCCTGGCCGACGCGTCCGACGTCGTGTTGCGAAACGTCGGCGTTTCGCCCGAGATGTCCTCGGAACGTGGGCATGTTGAAGTCGCTGGTCTACTTCGCGGACCTCCAACTGTGGGCGTTTCGCCCGAGACCTCCTCGACAAAAATGGGATGCGCCAGTGGCGTTCGTGAGGCATCTTTTCGGAGAGTCCTCGGACGACCTCCAAGATGGCCCAGAAGGGGAAAGTATTGAAACAACCATTTCTATACATAACTACAGCAAATTCGTTTGAAAATCAGCGTTTCGCTCGAGACATCCCCTACAAAAAGCTTCGGACGGGTCGTCGAAGGCGAAAGTGTTGAAATACCCCAAAAGGTTGTCAACAGTTCTGTTGACCACAGAACGATTCGCTCGGGACATCCTCCAACGATTGCCTTGTCCTCCTCCTCCTCCTCCTGTTCTTACTCCTCCTCCTCCTAGTCTTCTTCCTCGTCCTGCTCCTCCTCGCCTCCCCTTCCTCCTCCTCCTCCTCCTCCTCCTCCTCCTCCTCCTCCTCCTCTCCCTCCTCTCTTTCTCATCCTCCTCCTCCTCCTCCTCCTCCTCGTCCCCCTCCCGTCTCCTCCTCGTCCTCGTCCGCCTTCTCCTGCCGTTCTTCCTCCTTCTTCTTCTTCTTCTTCTCCTCCTCCTCCTCCTCCTCCTCCTCCTCCTCCTCGTCCTCCTCCTTCTCGTCGTCTTCCTCCTCCCCTGATCCCTGCTCCTGTTCCTGCTCTTCCTCGTCCTCCACCCCCTCCACTGATGCTGATGCTGCTGCTGCTCCTCCCCCTCCTCTTTTTCCTCCGCCTCCTCCTCCTCCTCCCCCTCCTCCCCTGGTAGTCGTCTTCGCCGTCGTCCTCCTCACGCGGAAGAGTGAACAGGATATTCAGGAATATGCTTGTGAACGTCAGGGGTGCGCGTGTCCATACGTATCCCTTGTGAGCGTTCGAAGAGCTCGCCTATATTACATGAGATCGCGATGATGCTGCAATTTATTGCGCAACCCTTCCCTTTCACGCGCTTCATTCGGACTGGCCCTCGAAAGCGAACTAATTGAAAAACTACGGGTTTCCAAGACCAGAGAATTTCGCTCGAGACATCCTCCAACAATTGCCTTCTCCTCATCTTCTTCCTCCTCCTCCTCCTCCTCCTCCCGGTCTTCCTCGTCCTCCTCGTCCTCTTCCTCCTCCTGCTCCTCCTCCTCATCCTCCTCTTCCTCCTCTCCTCCTACTCCTCCTCCCCCTCTTCCTCCTCCTCCCTCCCTCCTCCTCGTCCTCTTCCGCCTCTCTTCGTTTTCCTCCTTCTCCGTTTTCTCCTCCTCCTCCTCCTCCTCCTCCTCCTCCTCTCCTCGTCCTTCTCTCCCCTGCTCCCTCCTCCTCCGCCCCTCCACTGATGCTGCTGCTGCAGCTGCTGCTGCTGCTGCTCCTCCTCCTCCTCCGCCTCCTCTTCCTCCTCCTCCTCCTCCTCCTCCTCCTCCTCCTCCTCCTCCTCCTCCCCTGGTAGTCGTCTTCGCCGTGGTCCTCCTCACACGGAATAGTGAAAAAGGATACTCAGGAATATAATTGTGAACGTTCGGAGGGCGAGTGTCCGTACGTATCCTTTGTGAGCGTTCGGAGAGCTCGCCCATACTACATTTGATCGCGATGATGCTGCGAATTCTTGCGCAACTCTTCCCGTTCACGCGCTTCCCGTTCATGTCAGGAAAAGTTTGCGATATTGCGAGCATCGGCAAGCATGATGCGCCAATTGGATAGTGGGGTGCTGCTCCGTAACTGTTCGCCGCCTATCCGGGCCTATTTGCTACGTTTCGCGCGGTAGCCCTGGCGCGTCCTGCGGCTCCGGCAACGAGCCATGGACGGGCGGCCTCGGAGCAACTCGAGGAAAACGGATGGCTCGCGAGCAGCCTCGAGGGTCCCTCCAAGACAGGGGAGTTGTGCAGCCCCGGCAGAAAGCGACTTGGGCGTCACAAATGGGGGGGTCAGAAAAGGTCCCCTTTGGTGCCCCTTTCGGGCCCCTCCGGAGCCCCAGGGGGCTCGTTTAGGTACCGTTTGGGTACCTTTTCGGACCACGCTCGCCACCCCCCCATTTATGACCCCCCCCATTACGCGGCGCCCAAGCGACACACGCCTCCAGAACTCCGGCGTCCTTCGCACGGCCTCGCGCCGCGGGGCGATCTCCCTGCGGGCCCCAGGGGCCCGGGACGAGCCTCCGAAGCCCACGCTCGGAAGGATCGGCCGACACAGGGAGCGGGTCTTGGGGGCACGGATGCTATCTCGTCGTCGTCCGCCTCGTCGTCATCCTCCTCCACCTCATTCTCATGATCCTCCTCCTCCGCGATCGTGCGAAACGTTGCGCTCCATGCGCGGCCTGGGGCGCAGATAGTGACGCGACCGCACGACTGTTCTTCTGCTTCCTGGTCTCTCTCTCTCTCTCTCTCTCGCTGGCCCGTGCTTTACTCTCGCGTTGTCCATGGCACTCCCTCGGCGCCGTCCCAGGCTGGCCGCCCGCGCCGCCGTGACTGGCGCAACCCGATGCTCGTGGCCCCTTGCGGCCCTCGGACAACGCGCGCTCCTCCCTCCTTCCTGCTCCCTCTCCACCCCTCCCTCTTCCACCCTCCTTCCTCTTCCCTCCTCCTGCTCCTCCTCCTCCTCCTCCTCCTCCTCCTCCTCCTCCTCCCATCATCGTCCTCGTCCTCGTCGTCCTCCTGCTCGTTCGGTCGGTCGGTCGGCCGGCCAGAGCAGGGCCGATGAGTCGAATCCTGACCGCAGAGCTGTCCTCCTCCTCCTCCTCCTACTGGTCGCCCTGCCCCCACGCGAGCAGCGCAGGACGGCAGCAGGCAGGGCCAGGACCCACGACCCAGGGCCGCGGACCTCGTGGAACGCTCGCAGGTTGTCGAGGATGTCGTCGGGGTGGCGAGACGTCTGGGGCCGGCGCGGCAATTCCAGGTCAGCCCGCCCCCGTATCCTGCACAATTCCCGGGCACCTGGCTGACCAGCTCTTCGACTCAGGTCTGACGGTCACCGCAACGAGGGAGCTAGCCAGCGATCAAAAGCATGGAGGCAAGCACGTTGACAACTAGGCTAAAGCGACGACAAATCGCATGTAGAAAGCCTCATTGCCCAAGTGACAGTTCAACTGGCCCACGAGGATGGAATGCGATGACCAATGGCAGATCCCAATCCGTAGGCCCAACCGATTGTGCCCCTGCCTCCTTCCTCTGTTGTTCTTGCCGCTTGCGCTATCGCTGCTGCCAGTGCTGCCGCTGCTGCCACTATTGGTCATGCGCCTCCACCTCCTCATGTTTCTGATATTCCTCCTGCTCCTACTCCTCCTCAACCTCATCATCATATTCACAGCGTTCGCAATTTCCTGGCAGCGGTTCAATATGATGCCTGAGGTCACCCACAGCGCCCTCAAACCCTACGCATACAGGCATATCAGCGCAAGATCGCCTTGTGGCATAGACACATAGAAAGCAACAGCATTCGAACTTGCAAGTGACTATGTCCCTGCGCGCAAGTGCGACATGCAGCAACAAAAGTCTTGGGAACCTCAGCCCTGTGACACACTGACTCAGAACGGTGCTTACGAAGCGCGAACGGCAATCATGTATCGCCGCAGGTGCAAACTGGTGACTTGGATGGTTGACCATGCGGCCATGCGTGGCGCCTACGTCTTCACAGCGGCATCATCATGCAACGTACAGCACACAACAAAGCAACACGAGCAGTAGTTTGCTTGCACGGCTAATGACTGTTTAAGTGGCCAGTGCTAATGGTTGCGGTTTCGTATCGCGAGTTGTATACATTTCGTATGTAAGATACCTCGCTCCACTTACAATGATTTTGATATGTCGAGATGCTGGCGCCAGTCAAACGGTGCGCGCAAGGAAAGCCACTAGCACCTAGCAGTATTACACTTATCTAATAATGTCGTTGTGTGGGTGTGGCCGGCGGCAAGAATGCGTCGCCGATTGGGAACAGCGGCCAAGGGGGCAGATGACAGCCTCAAATCTTGACGTATCCACTCTTGCATATCATATCAGCTTGTCAGTGCACCAATCCTTGCACCTACGTTGAGCAGTTGCAGGAGACTCCATTACATACAGACGCACTCGAGCCAGGGGAACCTGACTCAGGTTCAGGTTCTTGAGACCGCACGAGTGCAATTGTGTAGAGGCTGGCACGAAAACCACATAAACGACATCGTGATCACCATTGCACTTGAAATCCTCCGTCTCGTTTCTTCCTTATCCCCCCACTCTCCGCCTTGGATCCTTCCTATCGTCCCTCACTCGGAAAGGCCGCCATATGCCGCCAGGTCCTGTGCAACGTCCGTTGTCCCTGCCGATATGATAACGAGGTCGTGGCGCGGCTTGGCCTCGGACGCAATCCTCGTGTGGTTTGGGGGCGCCGTGCGACTGCCAACCCCAACATTCTGGGAATGCAGGAATAGCTGAACTGCTGCTTCCTCAACCTCCCGTGGCCCACATTTTCTCTTTTGCCACGTCTCCAAGATTTCCTCTGGGCTCTCCCCATCCTCGAGCCGCCCCCTCTCTGGCAGGGCAGCTTCGCACCCCTACGTAGAGCGTAGAGGTCGCCGTGCACCTGCGAGGACCTGGAACCAACAACTACGTCACACACATGTGAACTCAGCGTGGTCCAAAAAGCTGCTTACACAGTCCTGACACAGCATCCACAGGACGTGCAAAACAATGGAGAAGCACAACTGAGACGCGCGCGTCAACCACTGAGGGAGGAGGCGGGCAAGCCAGCAAGCTTGCACGCACGCGAGCACGCGCGCAGGCTGGCCAGCAATCAAGCGAGCAGCAAGAAAGGACGAGCGCAGGCCAGCCAGCCGGCTGGCTTCAGAGCACCGGGTGTGCCCGAGATGGGGGCCGGGAAGAGAGGGGAGAGGCGCGCATGGCATGTGCGCGGACGAGGGCGGGCCAGGGACTGCACTGAACGAAGACGACGAAGACGACGAAGAACAAGAAGAAGAAGAAGAAGAAGAGGGAACCAAAGAAACCAACACAAATCTGGGGCACTTTCGTGGCCTCGGCCATGGCGTCACACACCCCTGGTCCTCACCCTCTTCTTTGCCTTTGACGCCCTTGAAAGCAAGTGCGCCAGCACAGCACCGATGGCCTGGCCACAGGCATGGTCATTCGGCTAACGGCTCAGGGCCAATTGCATCGAAATCAACAGTTACAACAACACGCATAATAACAACTCCTATCACAAGAAAGGCTGTGTGGACAAAACTGGCACATGACTTGAAACACTCACTTATCCGTCTGCACACCCTCCTGCTGCGTTCTCCTTCCTCCTCCTCCTCCTCCTCTCCTCCTTCTACCTCCTCCTGTCGACCCGCGATGAACGATCCCATGCACTATACCGTTGCTCTGGAGAACAAGAACTAACAATCTGCAAATCTCTAATGGCTCAAACGACCAACTTCTGAAATCCGTCTCAGCGGAGACGAGGGGGAGAGACAAATGGCGCAATACATTCCAGTACGACGCGATCCGAACTTTGGCAAGGCAGATACACCTGGAATGCTGTTCCTAAGGAGGTGGTGCTGCCAGGCCAAGCGTACATATTGCTTTCGGGCTCAAGCGAATGTGTTGCAACTGATGGTGAGGTGCAACTGGCGGAAATGGCATCAACCTCCTCCACGCCCTGCGAGTTAAACACTAAGCAAGCAAACTGGAATCCTTCGAAGTCCTTTGCCAATGGCGCCACAAACATCGATGACGTGGTCGCTGTCTAGATTCTTGAACATCTGATCCGTTGAGTGGCCGCAGTGCCCGCACACCTCAACCTCATTGCAAGACTCAAACTCCATGCCTATGCTGAGCAGTCAGGCATGAGGGCGGGACCGGATGCGGGGTGGCAAGTGCTACCGGCTGCCGAGAGGCTGTGCAGGATCCGAGACGCTCTGACGGAGCCCGATCAATTTGGCAACACACTCCCCAACCAGTGCTTACACTCAGGGATTCTTCTCGACGGGTTCGCCGATGATTTTTTCACCGCTGCCGCCCCGTACCGCCTCGTGGGCGCTCGTGGGCACCCCGTGCACCGGGTGGGCCCGCCGAGGTGGCGCCGCGTGCCGCCTCGCGGGCACTCGTGGGCGCCTGGCGCGCCGAGCTTGCACCACGCAGCTTGCACGGCATGGCCTGCACAACACAGCTTAACCACACGGCCTGCATTCATTTCCAGCCCTCACGACACATATTACAAGGCATGGCTGACACATCATGCACTACACGCTGCCTGCATCTCCATGGCTCACACTGCGCAGCCTACACGACATACATTGCACCACATAGCGTATACCGCGGCGAACATGCTTCTCACTCGGAAGCCCGCATCACTCGCATTGCCAGAACGCTGTGGTGTGCTGAACGGGCCACCGCGACTCAGCACTCAGCGGGCGATACCTGTTGTACACATGCGAAGCACCAGGACTGTGACAGAACGTAGGATCCTCTGGCGGGAGGCACCGTCGGGATCGGATGACGAGCTCTGGCAGCGAAGGCGGTGGCAGCGGAGGCGGTGGCGGGCAGGGGAGGCGGTGGCAAAGGAGGCAACGACAACGGAACCTAAAACAAGAAAAAGCACCATGATTCGGATATCATCCGCTACAGATCGAACGGCGAGGCGCATGCCGATGCCGAGTCTGAAGACTCTGACGACGATGACGAATACGAAAACGACGACGACGGCCCCCACCAACCCAAACCCACAGGCTACATGCCACACCACACCCACAGGGGGGGAGGGGCAGGCCCATCGGGGGAGGGGAGGCAATACCATCAGCATGGTGAGGGGGGGGGCCTGGGACCTGGATCACATATGCGTTTCCAGGAGGGGGCGAGGGTGGTTCGCGGTGGGCGTCTTCGGTATTCTCCACTGCCGCTATCATGCAACAGCCAACGAGGCCCGCGAGCTACAGAGCCTCCAACCCTCCCAACACATGCAGGTCACTCAGCGCGAGGCGCGGGGCATGAGGCACCGCCTCGATGGTCGACCGCAGCTGCGAGGTTGCCCACCAACACAGGGGACTCTTCCAAAACAAAAGAATGGGAAGTGGCACTGTACGAGCCGACTCCGAAACCGAATCTGCCTTGAGCCAGGGCCAACGTGGCGAGACCTCGCTTGGGCGCCCGAGTTATCCGGGGTAACTCGGGTCCGGGGTAACTCGGGTTTGAGTTCCCGAAAAACGAACCCGAGTTAGCCCTGACCCGAATTACCCCTGATGATTCGGGGCTCTGGACGCCCGAGTTATCCGGGGTAACTCGGGTCCGGGGTAACTCGGGTTTGGATTCCCGAAAAAGGAACCCGAGTTAGCCCTGACCCGAGTTACCCCTGATGATTCGGGGCTCTGGACGCCCGAGTTACCCCTGATGATTCGGGGCTCTGAACTCGCGCCACACCCCTGGGATCCCCAGCGTGCGGGGGCCCAACCTAGGGGTCACTCGGCGAGCACCGCCCGCCAGCAACGCCTTTTTTCAAGGCCGCACGAGAGCTGAGGCACAGCCGGGCAGGACTGCATTGGAAGACGCCACGCTAAGCTCGGGGAGACGTAAGACCCGGTCACAGGGGACTCGGAAATCCCCGACGAGGTCGTCAAAAAAATGACGAGGCCGAGCCTGCATTTTGACGAGGCCTCCCGCTGCAGACATCCCACGAAACTCCTCCTCGTCAAAATCCGAGGCGCAGTCGTCAAAAAACGGTGGCGAACCCGAGTCCCGGCAAACCCGGGTCTTACGCTCCCCCGATAAGCAGCCACATGTGAACCCCACCCCTGCATGTCAGATTGCCGAACAAAAAAAAACTAGCCGGGGCTCAGAGCGGGGGTGTCGGGTACCCCAGGGCCGACATGACCAGTGCTGGTAGGGTTCGCAGGTGGTCGCAGAAGCATGCTCCCGCGGAAGCGTGCCCCCGTTCCATGGGGAGCCTCGGTCGCGTGGCCCGTGGCCTCCGCGACGGCCACCGCCAAGGACCTCCCGTAGGGCTCGCAACGACTGCCACCTGCGGGCCGCCGGCGCCGCCTGAGCCGCCCCCCAAGCCCGAGCTCGATGAGGCCCACACCCGCGGTTTCGCGATGAGCGCGCGGACTACACGCCATGCCGCGGTCCAGTGGGGCATCCAGACGACTCAAGATTGAAGGCTTGGGGGCATGAAAGTATCGCGTGCAGCCAGCTTCGCTACGGAAGTCCAGCTTCGAGCCTCTCGCTTGTAGCGCGCGTGGCGTGCGCGCGTGACTCTGTGCGCAAACTCCCCAGCTGCTGCGGCGACAAAGAAGATGCATGGGCCATCGCACTAGCTTGTTGTCGTGGGAGATGTGGCGGTGTGCACAAAACCCTGGCACACAAGCACACGTAGACATGATTGGCGTCGTTGAATCAACCGTATGTTGATAAACACTGTAGATGTGAACGACGCACACGCGTACTTACTAACATACGCCTTCCTCTGAGGGAATAGAACTCAGGAGATCTCGCTCAGGACATCCCCAACATGCCGAAAACCAGGCGCACCTCTCACGCAGATCGTGACATCAGGGTCCAAAGACACCAGATACGTCTGCAGATACCTGGACAGTGGGATCGATGGATCATTGCTGAGACTGGTAGAACGGTCGATCGTGGTAGATCAAGTGTGAGGCAAATGCATCGTGAATTTACCGGCCGATCGATTGAGATTGGGACTGGCAGATTGGTGGTGAAAACGATATAAACAAATAAATGTATGTCCAGTGGTTTTCCCACGTTCCGTAATTGTCCACGGTTGTCCCATTGTCGGCCCGTCCTACATATATCTATTACGCATATGTAGCGAGACCGATAGCATCAGAGGGCTGACACATTGATGATTGGATCGGTGGGTACATTCCAATAGCTATACATCCTGCATCGACCCCTCCCCCCCCGATGGCCAACCCCCCTGCCACCCCCCGAAAATCCCAGGACTCCATTCGGACGGCCCCCCCCCCGCCCCTGGGCACCTTTCCCTCGGCCCCCTGGGCCTCCGCGGCTAGCCGCCCAGACACTTCTGGACTCCGCGGAGGCCACAGAGGCCTCGCTGCGACTCTCAAGATGGACAAGAACTCCCGAGGACGGCTCTCACATGACCCTGGGATGGCCACAACACGACCCAACAGGGTCCCGAGGAGGCCCCCGAAGAGCCCCAAGAGTGCGGCCAGAGGCAAACACCCCTGACTTCCCGTAGGCCCCAGATCGCCCCCAGACGGCTGCCACAGGTGCCCCCGGACACCGAAAAGTGCCCCACGACGGCGCCCAGGAACCCCCACAAAAGCCTAGACGGGGCTCCCGAGACAGCCCCGAGGGACCGTCAGACGGCCCAAGGTGGCCCTGGGACGATGCACGCGGCCTCCAAGACGCCCCAAGCCTCCAAGAATCTCCCAATACTGCCAAACATGTGTTTTCAACGGCCTCCAAAGAGCCCCAAAAAAGGCTCCCACATGGCCGCCCGATGCAAAAACCTTTGAATCCCACTCTGGTTTGGAAGGATCTGTGGTTTCTTTACATTTCGAGCTTCCTGTGGCCCACGCCGAACCCACAGACGGCTGCAGCAGTCTCCAGGACGGCCCCAAGACTGCCAGCCTAAAAACGACCAAAAGTGTTCCAAAACGGCGTCTGGGAAGTCCAACACAGGCCTAAATGGGGGGCCCCGAGACGGCCCCGAAGGATCGCAAAAGGGTCCAAGATGGTTTTCGCATGGTGCGCGCGGCCTCCAAAACGTCCCAAAAGTTCCCAACAGCCCCCAATGCTGCCCTGCATGTGCTTCAGAGGCCTCCGGGAAACCCGAGGACGTTTCCCACGTGGCCCCAAGATGGCCACGTCGCGACCCAACAGGCTCTCAGAAAAGGCCCCAGAAGCGTCCCAATGGGGCTGCCCGAAGCAGAAAACTTTGACCCCACCTAGGTTTTGGAATGATTTGGGGGTTCTCCCCATTTCGAGCTTCTTGTGGTCCACGACGGCTGCAGCAGCACTCAGGAAAAAAGAAACAAATCCTAGCAAGCATAATAAGAAGCAGAGATATTTAAATACTAAAAAGAATAAGCATAATGACAAATTTGTTAATCATAATGTGAAGACTAAACATATAAGAAATATGATAATACAAACCATACAAAATTATAACACAAAGCCGGGCGCCGGACACAGCGAGAGAGCAATCTGTGAAACGTGCACGAATGCGGATGCCTTCAGCCAGCCGCCCATGCCTTGACCACCAGCTCCCACGTGCGAGCTGCACCACCCTCTCGCTCATGGGAGCTGGTAACATTCTCGCAACTCTTTAGCATGATGGGGCCCCATGACTGTCTCGGGCGTCCTTTTGTGTTTTCCCAGGCAGGCGCTGAACCACCAGACCGCCTGGCTCAAACGCCGAACTTCGGACTGGATCCTCGTCCGGCCGAATGATCCATATACAGCTTTTAGTTACACCCAACAAGTGCTGCCCGAGAAGGCCCCCAGACGCCCAAAGGTGCCACAAGACGGCGTCCAGGAACCCCCTTGAACGAGCCAGGCTGGTTCACCAGATCGTGATTCACCCGCTCCGGCTCACTGAGCCCGCGGTCTGGGTGAATTGCGACCAGGTGAGCAAAGCCGGGCGAATTGATGTCTGCAAACGGTTCGAACAATCAATCGAAGTGGGCCATCACCGCAGGAGGATGATGATGAGGAGGAGGAGGAGGAGGAGGAGGAGGAGGGAGGAGGGGGGAGGAAGGAGGGGGGAGGAAGGAGGAGGAGGGGGGAGGAAGGAGGAGGAGGAGGAGGAGGAGGAGGAGGAGGAGGAGGAGGATTCCCAACGCTGTGTAGTGCGCATATGGCAGACAAGAGGAAAACTGGGCAAACAGGACCGCCGGGGACGTCCCCGCGACCGCCCCGGCGCTCCGCGCGCGGGAGCGGAATCCTGCACAGACCCTCTTGACGTCAGGCTACGCCTTCCACGCCCTGCGAGCTCGGCATGGATCGAGACTGCGCTCCAGGACCACCCCCTGTAGGGGCCACATGCGAACCCTACCCCTACCCCCCACGATTTCTGAGGGGTCGGGTTCACTTTACCCCTACCCCTGCGCACCCTCTCTGGGTCGCAAGCGTGCCACACCTGACACGCCCTGCGACCTGGAGTGGATCGAGACTGCGCCGAGGGAGACCACTCCGTGCACATCCTCCCTCACTGGTGCTCAGAAAACGCCGCGCCAGTCTTGCCCTGCGACCTCTCGGCGTCGACAGAACACGCACTCAGGGACCATCCCTTGAGCACCCCTTCTGGTGCCGAGAGGGCCCCAGAGGGGGCTCCGAGATGGCCTCAGGTGCTTTAGGATGGCCTTCGAGATGGCGCAGGATGGTTCAAGCTGGCTCAAGATGGCCTCCAAGATGCCTCCAAATGGCCCAATGATGGCCCCAACACGGGTCCAAATGGCCGCGGAGACCAAGGAGGCCCCCAAGAAGCCAGAATCACACCATAATCTAAAAAGAAAATCAATGATCAGGGAAATCACATGCGTGTATTTATAAATCGCATAGTTCGGTCTCCGTGGAATCTGTTCCAGGGGCGGCGGCTAAAACATAATTACTCGGCGGCGAATTAATAGCAGTCGGGATCCGGGGGGGGGGGAAAGGGGGGGCATCGTTTTTAACAAGCGTGGGTCATTAGGCACCGGGTGGATTGGCCCGAGCGAATAAAGCACACATAGAGTTAGGCTGGCTGAGTACAGCACCGGGTGAAGTAGTCTGGGTGGATTCAGCGCAGGGTGAAATAAGCACAGGGTGAATTATGCACAGGATGAGTTAACCCCGGTGGGGTAAGCGCTGGGTGAGTTAGGGACCCAGTGAATTAAACAGCGGGTGCGCAGCGTGAGTGCTGCACCAAGTCAGGAACAGGGTGGGTTAGGCACCAAATTACGTAGGCGCCAAATGAATTAAGCACCAGGTGTATAGGCACAAAGTGAGTTAGGCACCTGGTGATGTAGGCACCGGGTGATGTAGGCACCGGGTGATTCGGCACCCGGTGAGTTGAATTCCCGGTAAGTTCAGCTCCGGGTAAATTCGGCAGCGGGTGAGTTAGGCTCCTGGTGACTTAGGCACCGGGCAGCGGCGTGCTCTACTGCGTCTCTTGCCTATGCAATTGCGTCCTGTCAAGCGTGGATTCGGCTTCTGTTGATCCACAGGTGCGTTGTCTAGAGAGACATTTGCCTCTGTTGGCGTTTGCGAAGCAGAGGCGACTTGTAGCGCGTGTCTTGCCGCTGACAGTGCGTCGTTTCTTCTTCAATGCCAGTTGGCGTGTTCTCCAAGCAGGGCCGTTCTCTAGCGCCTCCGCTGCCTGTGTCGGTGCGTGCGTTTCCTCTTCGGCATAGCCACGTGGTCGTGGACTCACCTGGGATAGAGCTACTCGCAGCGGCATTTCGTATCGCGTTTCATGCTTGTGCCACTGCTGCCGTTTCTCTCCCACCGTGGGTTATCCTTATCTGCAAAACAGCGAAGTTCTGTAGCGCGTCCTCTGCTTGCGTCCGTCTGGGCGTTTCCTGTTCAGCGTGCTCCTGGAGTCGTCTGGGGTCGTCTCCGAATCAGCGGCGTTTTGTAGAGCCTCCTTTTCTTGTGTCAGTGCGGGCGACTCCTCTGCAGGGTTGTCCTCGAGTCGCCTGGGCTCGTCTCGACAACGGCGGCAATTGCGAGGGTGTCTTTTCTGTGCGAGTCGGCGCTTTCTTTCCAATCCTGGGTTGGCACGCTCTCAAAAACAGCGGCGTTTTGTAGCGCCTGTGTCGGTGTCGGCGGTCCCGCTGAAGCGCTGGGTGCATCAGGCACCAAGTGACGTGCGCGCCAGGTGAATTCGGCCGCGTGAGATCGGCGCCAGGTCAGTTCCGGACAATGTGTTTGGCACGGTGAGGTGGGTACCGGTTGAGCGGGATGAGCCATCACCTCCTTGCTCCTCCGGCACCCCGGGGCCGAGGGCAGCGGCCCCACCGTCGAGGGCCAGAGGGCGGGCCGCCTCCTGCACGCGGGCCAGGGAGGAGAGCCAGAAAAACGGCAGGCACACGCGGACCTCCTCCTCCTCCTCCTCCTCCTCCTCCTCCTCCTCCCTCCTCCTCCTCCTCCTCCTCCTCCTCCTCCTCCTCCTCCTCCTCCTCCTCCTCCTCTCTCCTCCTCCTCCTCCTCCTCCTCCTCCTCCTCCTCCTCCTCCTCCTCCTCCTCCTCCCCCTCCTCCTCCCCCTCCTCCTCCTCCTCCTCCTCCTCCTCCTCCCCCTCCCCCCGCCCTCTTTCTCTCAGCTGGCGCCGTCGTCGGCGTCGTCGTCGCCGCCGCCGCCGCCGCCCGGTGCCCCTGCCCCGCCTTGCGCGCGCGCTCGTCTGCGCGCCCGCCCGTGGCCCAGAGGATGATTACGAGGACGCTCGTGCTCGTGCTCAGAATAGGAGGAGGAGGAGGAGGAGGAGGAGGAGGAGGAGGAGGAGGAGGAGGAGGAGGGAGGAGGAGGAGGAGGGAGGAGGAGGGGGAGGAGGAGGAGGAGGAGGAGGAGGAGGAGGGAGGAGGAGGAGGAGGAGGAGGAGGAGGAGGGGGGGGGGGAGGGGAGGAGGAGGAGGCGGAGGAGGCGGAGGAGGAGGAGGACGACGAAGAGGAGGAGGAGGAGAAGGAACAGAAGGTAGAGCTGGAGGAGGAGAAAGGGGTGCAGGAGGACGGCGGGGACGAGGACGACAACGAAGAGGAGGAGGACGAGGAGGAGCAGGAGGAACAGAAAAACGAGAAGGGCGAGGAGGCGGAAAAGCACGCTCAGGTTCTTGGTCCTGACGCGGGCTTTCACTTGGTTGCTGCGTGGGAGGGGGAGGCGGTGGGCGAGGCCAAGGAATGAATGAACGAGTTAGGCGCTCCCCACAACGGATCACTGACACTCCCATGAGACTGAAAACGTAGCGCGCCGGCAACTTACCCTTGCCACCGGGGTGAGACAGGAGGCGGAGAGACAGGACATGCAAGAGTTGGGGATCTCTGGAGCCGTCGGGGTCGAACGTCTTAGGAGGAGGAGGAGGAGGAGGAGGAGGAGGAGGAAGGGGAGGAGGAGGAGGACGAGGTGGACGAGCTCTCGTGAGTGTCTTTGTTTGTCCTGCTCGCTCGCAAGGATTTCGTGGGCTGGTGGTTGGTGAAACTGTACATGGTGTGGGATCATGACTTCGTGAGGTCTGGGTGGGAGACGAGTGCTGCTCGTGCTACGCCTGCAGATTTGTGTTTATATACGTTTTGTTATCTAATGTCTTTCTTCATCCTGGTAATCTCTGCTGCTGCTGCTGCTTTGTTGACTGCGCGGTTATATCTTGCTGTGCGTTTGGAAGGGGACTTCATGAGGATGCAATGGTTGCGCATCCTTCGCTGAAGACGACTGGATCTCCTGCTTTTTTTGTTTTCGGGGAGAATTTCTCGGCTGGATTGCTCTGCGAGGGCTCGGGTGGATCAAGTAGAGCACTTCCGAGCGAATTTAGAGGGGGAAGGCGTTTGGGAATTTTGTCTTCGTCGTGCATATTGTAATCCTCTTTCTGCTCCTCTTCATTGCCTAGCCCTTTCTTTTGTTATATGTTTCGTTTGTGTGTGGTGTGGGGGGGGGGGGCGAAGCCGGGAAAGACTAAACAAACGGAAACATTCGTTTTGGAACGCGGATCTATTTCAATGGACTTGACCCTTGCGGCCGACTCTGCAGACCTCCAGGAATGCCCCACTGGGCCCCAGGAGGGCTCCCAACCCCATGGACATCGTTCGACACTCACGGAGGGATTTGTCGACTGCACGGCATTGGCGCTGGCGACGGTGGCGGAGCCAGCTTTGGTGGCTGATCCTAGCATTGGTTGCACTCAAGAGTGCGCGGCTCCCTGTGAAGCGGATTCCTGGGCAATTTTGCAATACCCTGGCGGCTCCCCCTTGGGTGGTTCAAGTGCCATGCCTGTCACGTCGCGGTGATTATTGGTCTCTGAAGCAAAAACGCGTTCAGAACATCGAACGAGCGTTTCGTTCATGCCAGCCTCACAATCTGGACGCGAACGGGCCCGTTCAATACACCCAGGCGGCACCCCACTGGATGGTCCAAATGCCATACCTGCTGCATCTCCGTGGTCACGGCTGTATAAGTACAAATAAAGAGAACTGAGTGTGAAATATCTGAACTCGGGTCGGAGTCGGCGAGTTTGTCGGAGGTGACGTCGCTGGCTGAATCCAGCTCTGGTCGGACTCTGTGCAGAATTGAACAGCGAAGTGAGAGACCCCAGCCAAGTTCTTCAGATCGTAATCGCAATAAGAGTAGCTCTTCCCAAAAATCACCGTTAGGCACTCGCCAATCACTTGCATACGTTGTACATCGGCGAGGCTTATCTATGCAATACGTGTTTGCCAACATGTCCGCGTATGCTCCAATGAAGGGAAAACAAACTTGGAATGGGTACTGGCTACGGTGCTGTAACCAGCGACTGCTACAACAATCATGCTACAACCGCGCAATGGAACAACGACACGAAACTGCTTTCCCTGGACCCATGTTGACTGTGCACGGAAACTACTTTCCCTGGACCCATGTTGGATATGCACGGGGCAAGAATATGCTGACGATTTTCAGAGCCTGACAATTACACACACGTGGAGCATAGCGCATGTGCTGCGCGGCTCGTCAACGACAGAGGCTGAGCACGGAGCCTACTCTGCGTGCCGCGTGCAGGAGTTACTGTTCGTGCAGCCCACCGAATGGATATGGCACGAGCTGGTGAGCTGCGCACCTCAAGCTATGCAAGTGTCGGCGAGAACCACATTCAGACGCATGTCCAAGCAGAGGTCACAAGACGAGATCGACAGCAGCTTTGCTTCGGTGCCCCTCACATATGTTGCGCTTGCCCTGTGTCCCCCCCCCCCCGAGCCTGCACAGAAACCAACAGTGAGGCTGTCGCCGTAGCACAAGATGCGGAGTACTGGAGGGCCCATTCGCTGACTTTAATTAGCTTCAATGACACCCTTCAACTTCGCTGTCTCCGTTTAAGTGTTTTCCTTCTGTTCGCTCAATCACTTGCCTTCCCAGTATGTGAGGCCTATGCTCTCCTTGCTGCTCCTTGCATTGTCCCTCCCTCTGCTAATCAAGACCGCTCGTAAATTTCAGGTGGCTCCATCCCTTCTCTCACCCAACCAACTGCGGGCGTAGGAACCAGTAAAGCGCAACTCGTCTCCGGTACCCCGCAGTAGCGGGGACCAGTAAAAGCCCGTTCCCCAACGATGTCCCACATGATCGCGCTCAGGAACATCTCGTGACTCAGTTCGACTGGCCGATCCCGTCTCTCGGGGGAGTCTCCCCAAACAACCCCTCTTCAAAGCAGCGTTGAATCCACTGCGACGCAATTGCGAGCCCATGGCGCAATGACCATTTGGAGGTTCGACTGCACGGACTACGATCTGGGCGTTGGGCACACTGCTGCGACGACGGTCCTTCTTAGCAGGGCGTACGAATTAATGACAGCCTGAGGGGGTAGCAGCAATCTCGAGACGAATATGATGCGTATAGGTTTAACAACTGTCTGCGTTATCGAGTTGTGCACGGCTTCCTGCCACCGTGCCGTAGGCACTGAGTGGGATGTGATCAAGTCCCTTCGAATCATCTGCGCTGCGTATTGTGAATTCTCCCAGGGAGCTCCGAGACCCGAATCACGGGCGCCTTGGGAATCCTCGCGTGACTTGTCCAGAGGCTTTGGGAACATGGCCTGGACCTCCCGCTTCCAACATGGCCTAGGATTGTCCCGAAGCCCGCTCTGGAGTCTTGGAGGCCCTGGGTGCTGCCCCAAGAGCCCCAAGTCACTGAATAGCATACAGAGGTGTCGTGTAAAATCCGCATGCCTCTATGGACTGAAGAGCAGCAAAGACAGGCCTGACAAGCTCTCAAGATCACCCCGAAATGGCCCCCGAGGTCCCCAAGATGGCCCAAAAGGCCCCAAAGACGGCAACAACAGGGGGAACACGAACTGAACTGTCAAGCCTTTTCCTCCAATATGGACCCCGAGATCGCCAAGGAACCCCCAATGTGGCCCCAAACAACTTCCACATTGTCCGCGTGGGCCTTTCCGTGGGCCTTTTTCCACGCAGTCACCGCGGAACAGGTTGTCCACGGTTGCCTTCCCGTTCCATCACCCAAGGCCCCCCAGAGGCGCCGAAGACGGCTAAGATGGCCTCAGGTGGGCTTCAAGACGGCGAAGATGGCCTCCAAGTCAAGCATGCTCGCCCCGAACAAGCCCCAGATGGCCTCAAGATGCAGCCAATACTGCCCAAGGTGACTCAAACAAGGCCCAACATAGACTCCAGATGACAAAAGAGACCCCTAGTTCAAGCGAAGAGGGCTCCAAGAGGAAGTCCAGGAGCCGCCCAGGAGGTTAAGTTCATTCTCTGATCAGGGCTTCCACCTAGTGGTTCTTAGGCGCAAACCGCTCTTCGTGTTTGAATAAAACCTCCAACATCTGGATGCATGCATCATCCTGCTTCTACCGACCTTCGACTTTCGTCAACGTCCGGTGACCACCCCAAGCTCTTCCTGCAGCTCAGTCCGTAGAGCTCCCACGGCCGAATCGGTATGGGCATTGATGCCGCTCTGCATCTGCGAAGCCCATGCTGGCATCTCGGAAGAACCCATGTCGAGAAGGGGAAAGCAAGAAGAGCGCTGGCTATGGGATAGCGTTGAAAGGAGGCAGAGACAGAATACAAGATGTATGCAACCCTACTGCTACTGCTCTACAGTCGGCGCGCTGACCTAAGGAACCCTAAATAAGGAACGACGCCCCTATTTATCCATAAGTTAAGCTTCCGCTTCCCATCGAAATCCAAGGAAAACCTGAGGCAAGCTGTGAAACAATCAAGGAACACCGAGCCTCTCCTCAGCGAAAAAGGGTTCCTCCTTCAGCGCCCCGACTGTACTTTCTCATCTCCTTCCTCCTCATAAATCGTGTGGCTGCTCATCACCCCTGGCCCACCCGCTTCATCCACCTCCTCTGCCGCCCCTCCCTGCCGCCTCTCCCTCGCTCCTCCCTGTCCACGACTGGTCTGGAAGCTGGGCCCCGTGTTGGAGCAGGGACCGACCGTCCCGGCATTCCTACAGGCCTACCACGACATGTTCTTAGAACCCAAGAGTGTTCTAAGACCAGAAGCAATGTTCTTAGAACATGAGCCAGATGTGTTTAAAACAAGCAGACACTCTCGGCCAGAAAGGTTCTAAGAACATCTCGTGGAAATCACAAACGGCTCGTAGAGCATTGCTGGGTCGGCCGGTAGGCACGCCAGGACGCCTCGCCGCTGCTTGACAAACATTAGATCAGATGTGTTAAAACAAGCAGACAGTCTCGGCCAGAAAGGCTCTGAGAACATTGTCGTGGAAACCACAAAAAGGGTCGTAGAGCATTGCTTGGTCGGCCGATAGTCGGGTCGGGCGAAAGGGGGGGATAGCAAAGGGAGGGGTTGAGAATCAGCTCCCGTAGCTGATTTTCCCGGCGCCTCCCGGCGCCGGAGGCGGCTATGTATCGAGGAATGGGCCCCTCGGCGAAGCCGAAACCAGCTGCATGCAGCAAATTTCGTACCCCCCCCTTTCCCAATCCCCCCCTTTCGCCCGGCCCGAGAGAGGCACGCCAGGACGCCTCGCCGCTGCTTCACCGCCAGCTCCGGCCGAGCCGCCCGCGCGGAGATGCGGCGGCCCCGCGCTGCGAGCGAGCGGCGGCTCGCTGCCGCGGCCGCCCCCTGCCCAACAAACGCCCGACAAGCCGACGGCTGCTCCGCTCCCGGCGGGGAGAGGAGGAGGAGGAGGAGGAGGAGGAGGAGGAGGAGGAGGAGGAGGAGGAGGAGGAGGAGGAGGAGGAGGAGGAGGAGGAGGAGGAGGGAGGAGAAGGAGGAGGAGGAGGAAGAGAAACACACAGACACAATTCATCGTCGATTCCCCCGAAAATATGGGAAAATATGGGCAGTGGGGGGGGAAGACACAAAACCCCAGAAACATGGGAAGATATGGGGGATATTTATCTGTGTGTCTTTATTTGTGTGTCCCTGTCCCCCTTCAGTTGGCGAAAACGGGGCCGAGGTGGCCTCGCCACCGCCTCCCTCCCTCCCTCCCCTCGCGCAGGGCGAAAGGGGGGGATGGCAGAGGGGGGGGGTCAAGCTAGGTGCGCTCGCGTCATATCTGACGTCCTACCCCTCCCTCCCATCCCTTACCATGGCGCTGATTTTCTCTATCCGCGGACGCGTGTCGTAGCGGACCTGTGGCTCCGCGCGCGCGTGCGTAGTGGGTGGTGGTGCACGTGCGTGCGTGTTGAGAATCAGCTCGCGGAGCTGATCTTCCCGGCGCCTCCCGGCGCCGGAGGCGGCCACGTATCGAGGAATGGGCAAAGGCGGCGGGGCCGAAACCAGCTGCATGCAGCAAATTTCGAACCCCTCCTCTTTCCCTATCCCCCCCGCTTTCGTCCGGCCCGATCCCCACTGCTCCCCTCCTCCTCCCCCCTCCGCTCCCCACCCCCTCCTCGTGGAGACGGGGCGGCGATCCTTTCCCCCCCGCAGCGCCGCCAGCGCAGAACTTCTCGGGCAGCTGCCCTGGGGGCCCCAACGGCTCGCCAGGCGACCAGCCTGCCACCGCGGAGTCGGGATCGTTGTCGTCACCGTCGGCGTCGTCTTCTTCACCGTCGTTGTTGTTGTTGTTGTTGTTGTTGTTGTTGTTGTTGTTGTTGTTGCCGTCGTCGTCGTCAGAGGAGGAGGAGGAGGAGAAGGATCAGGAGGCGGAGGAGGAAAGGGAGGCAAGTAGAAGCCGCGACCGCCCGATCCCGCCCCCTTTCGCCACGCAGGGGTCATTGACGGTGGCCAGCGTGGCCATCACAGGCCCATCAAGCCCGCGACAACTACCCGGCTCTCTTAGCGACCTACACCGGCCGCGACAACCGCCACTTTCACAACTACGACATGAAGGTGCGAGTTCCCGCAGCCCCGCCTGGCATAGGCGACTTCGGCGACAACGTGTGCTGACGATCAATTTGGCATTACCCTCGGTGACATATTGACATGACCTGTGGCAACGGATGGTCGTTGCTCGCATGGAAGGGGAGAAAACACAATTCTGGTCGGAATTGTCTTCGACTTGAATACAGCCAAGACACGACCGTTCAAGCACTTACATAATACAAGTCGATTCTAAATCGAACTCTCGCCAAACAACTCCTCAATCTTTGCATGTGGGCGTAACTAATCGTGCTTCTAACACCTGTGCGGATGGACGACTGCACCTGCGCGGATGGACGACCGCTGATGTTCGAAACTTGGCTCTCGCCTGAGCAGTCGCCGCAATCACATCCACCAAACCGAAAGTGCCATACAGTGACACGGGTGGGGAGTGGGGCGGCTCCTTTCCAAGATCACGCTATCGGTCGAGGACTCCTGATACCCTACTTCGTCAAATCGCAACGTTCTCAAGGGTCATACGGATGGAACACCTGCTCGCTCTCAACATAGATATCCCGCCCCGGCGTCGCGCACATGCCTGCCCGGCCATCTCCAGTCCTCCTCCTATAGAAACACCGCACCTCCAGCCTTCCCAGGTCCTGACTACCTACCAGACCACCCCAACCCAACCCGAAGACCCGAATTTCGGGTTGGGGGGGTACGGGTTCCATATGTGTTTTCTCGAGGTTCCTCGACCCCCCCCAACTGGAAATGGAGGTCAAATCGAAACCTTCGGGATGGGTTGGGGTGGTTTGGTGGGTGGTGAGGTCCGAAGCGTGCGGGAGGCCCACGGGGCCCTCGAGCTTCCAGCGGGGCCTCGCCACGCCGCAAGGGGCCAGTCGCCCGATTGGCTCCCGCACGGTGGAGGGCACTCGGACACGAGGGCCCGCACGCCGCGGCGCCGCGGGCCTCGCCGGGGAGGGCGGAAGGACGAGGCGCTGCCACGAGCCTTACGTCGGGCCCGTCCCTCCACAGAAGGAATACTCAAAACATGGTCTGCGGACTGTGTTTGGCGTATTTGCTTGGCCATCCTGGATGATTTGTTGAACATGTGTGATTTGTAATTTTCATGGTTCTTTCTCTTTCATTCTTGTCTGGCACATTTTGTATGTTTCGTCGAAAATCCCCCTGTAGGGGGACACGCCCGACCTAACATGAGCCGACCGCCGCAGCGCTGAGCCCCTCGCCATCTCGCCCGGCGTCCTCGAAGTTACCGTCGCCCCAGCTGCCGAGGGCCGTCCGCCTGGGAGGCTCCGGGAGAGACCACCACCTTTGCCGCTCCCGCCTCCTCCAGGAAGAGGGGGGAGGACGAAAGACGGGGGGGGGGAGGAGGGGGGAGGAGGGGGGGGGAGGAGGGGGGGGGGAGGGGGGGAGGAGGGGGGGAGGAGGGGAGGACGGGGGAGGGGGTGGAGGAGGATCTGTTTTGACCATCATGTGGTGTTGGGTCCTCGTTTTGGAATCACGGTCCCCGCGTTCTCCGCCTTCTTCTCCTCCTACCTCTCCCTCCTCCCCCTCCTCCCTGCGTTTCACCCACCCCGTACAGCGCTTCGTGGCCCAATACGGAGCTCCGCCGAAGGCCCCTGTGGCAGGGTTCGCATGTGGTTGAACCCCAATTTCGGCTGACCCCTTACACGTTTCGTGGCCCCATAGGGAGCTCCAACGAAGGCCCCAGTGGCAGGGTTCGCATGCGATTCCACCCCCATTTCGGCACACCCCTAGCACGTTTCGTGGCCCCATGAGAGCTCCATCGAAGGCCCCAGTGGCAGGGATCGCATGCGGTTTCATCCCCATTTCGGCACACTCCTCACACGTTGCGTGGCCCTGTACGGATCTCCACCGAAGGCCCCAGTGGCAGGGTTCGCATGCGGTCCCACCTCAATCTCGACACACCCCTCACACGCTTCGAGGCCCCATAGGGAGCTCCAACGAAGGCCCCAGTGGCAGGGTTCGCATGCGGTTCCACCTCCATTTTCGCACACCCCTCACTCGCTTCGTGGCCCCATAGGGAGCTCCACCGAAGATCCCAGTGGCAGGGTTCGCATGCGGTTCCACCTCCATTTCGGCACACCCCTCACACGTTTCGTGGCCCAATAGGGAGCTCCACCTGATTCCCCAGTGGCAGGGTTCGCATGCGGTTGCATCCATTCTGGCACACCTCTCGCTCGCTTCGTGGCCTATAGGGAGCTCCGCCGAAGGTCCCATTGGCAGGGTTCGCATGCGGTTCCACCTCCATGTCGGCACACCACTCACACGTTTCGTGGCCCCACAGGGAGATCCATCGAAGGCCCCAGTTGTAGGGTTCGCATGCGGTTCCACCCCCAATTTTCGGCACACCCCTCACACGCTTCGTGGCCCCATAGGGAGCTCCACCGACGGCCTCAGTGGCAAGTTCGCAATCTCGGCACATCTCACACACGCGTAGTGGCCACGTAGGGAGCTCCACCGAAGACAAATACTCACCAATGCGGCACTCACAACTTCATATTGCTTATGGTTGGGTCCTTCGCCAGGCTAATTGTTCCCAACCATCGTATTGTGTTGGGTCTCGTTTTGTAGAGACAGCGTCCCACCCACTCCTCTCCCTCTTCCCGCTCCTCCCAACCCTTGCGCCCCTCACACGTTTCGTAGGGAGCTTCACCAAAGGCCCCAGTGGCAAGGTTCGCATGCGGTTCCACCCTCCATTTCGGCATACCCCTCACACGTTTCGTGGCCCCACAAGGAGCAAAGGGTCCAGCGGCAGGGTTCGCATGCGGATCCATCCCCCTTCCGGCACACCACTCATACGTTTCGTGGCCCCATGGGGAGCTCCACCGAAGGCCGCAGTGGCAGCGTATGTATGCGGTTCCACCCCCAATTCTGGCACCCCCTTCACACGTTTCGTGGCCCCACAAGGAGCTCCGCCGAAGGCTCCAATGGCAGGGTTCGCATGCGATTCCACCCCCATTTCGGCACACCCCTAGCACGTTTCGTGGCCCCATAGGGAGCTCCACAGAAGGCCCCAGTGGCAGGGTTCGCACGCGGTTCTGCCCTCCACTTCGGCACACCCCTCACACGCTTCGTGGCCCTATAGGGAGCTCCACCGAAGGCCTCAGTGGCAGGGTTCGCATGCGGTTCCACCCCCCATTCCAGCACCCCCTTCACACGCTTCGTGGCCCCACAAGGAGCTCCGCCAACGGCCCCAGTGGCAGGGTTCGCATGCGGTTCCACCTTCAATTTCGGCACACCCCTCCCCGGCTCCCTTGGCCATGGATCGGACGCTGCCTCCCATCCAAGGCCAAGGAAACAAGTGACAATCGCTGACATGGGCCTCGGATCTGGGGCCTCCTGGAGGCGGCCTTTTGGGGCGCTCTCGAGCTTCAGAAGATGAGACCATTCGGCGATCAAATCTAAAATGGCCACAATGGCAAGGCCCGTCGATCCCCAACTGAAGGCCATCACGGTCGTTGGGCACCCGCCCTGCTCATTTTCCCAGACGGCGCGGGCGGATGCTCGACGCAACTCCTCGGGGCTACTTTGTGGGCCCCCCGAACAATTTGCTGCGCGGCTGGCTCGGGGAACAACGCAGGTTGAAACCACGCGCCTGAGGCGGACGCTGGGCTCGAGGCATCTCGCGGCTATCTCGGTGCCGCGTCGGAAGCCTTGCGCCTACTCTCGGGCCCTCCGGTGCGCCACCTCAAACCATACGTGGGGTCAAACAACACATGCTGCGAGGTACTCGGCTGGCCAACATCCTGCCGCCCTCCCCCGAGAACGGCGTAAGGTTTCGAAGACACGAGGGGGCAAGGCGGTCAGGGCATTTGTGCCTCGAGACCAACTTTACGACCATCACTCGTTCCAAGCTGTCGCGCAAACTGTCTGCATCGCATGCGCCAAATGCGGTGGGCATCAGAAACTCTGCGGCGCTGCCGCTCAAAACCAAACGACGCAGCGCTCGCGCGCCCGCTGGTTGGCGCAGCCTCCGCCCCGCGGGATGGGGCCGATAGCCCAGCAGCGAAAGTAAGACTGGCCAATCTAAGATGCTTTCCTGTATTTGGGCAGGCGAACGATCCATGCCCTGGTCATCTGCCAGGGCCATGCGACGCTGCGCCCCATGCCCGAGCAAATGCCGAAAAAACATCCCAGCGGCGGCATGGCGGCAGCGGGAGGAGATCTCCGGGGCTGACGTCGACGCAGCCTCTGACCTCGAGCCTCGAGATCTCCTCAGGGGTCGCGTCGAAGCAGGAGGGTTCTAACAGAAGGGGGGGCGGCGGGGAAGGGGGGCGGGTGAACAACTCGACGCGCCCAGGCCTGGCCGCAGGCGCCCGCGAGCTCGACTGGCGCGGGGGCCAGGGGTCCCTCGCCGGGAGCTCCGACGAGGCGATGACGAGGATCGGGGCATGCGGAGGTGCGCCCCGCCCGCTCTCTTTTCGCAGCGGCCTTCTGCGCCGCCCTCCTGGATTCGCCCGGGGAGGCGGCCGGGGGCCGTGTCCAGGCCACTCTCGCCCTTGCCCCTGGCGGCAAGCTGGAGCAACCCCTCGGATCTGGCATGGGCTCGGGCCGGGCCTCGGGCGCGGGCGAGGATGAGGATGAGGAGGAGGAGGAGGAGGAGGAGGAGGAGGAGGAGGAGGAGGAGGAGGAGGAGGAGGAGGAGGAGGAGGAGGAGACGGCGCGGGGGCGGCTTCCTGCGGCTGCGACGGGGCGGCGGCCTGCGAGGGCGCTGCGTTGGGGGGCCTCTCCTGCAGCCTCCGCAGGCAGCGGCGCCCGCGGCACGGCCTCCGCTGTGATCTCTGCCGTGTTTCCACGCAGAGGGGACGACGCGTCGGCTCTTTTCCATGGCGTGCGCGTATGTCTTGGCGTGGGTGGACATGGGCTCGAAAGGCCCCTCACGAGAGGGGATAACACATCAACTCTTTTTTCATAGTGCACGTGTGTGTCTTGGCATGGGTGGACATGGACTTGACGTGCTCCTGCACCAGCTGCGGGATGAATGCGCCAACTGTCTCTTGCGCGCGCTCCACTGCTGCATGAGCTCATCTGCACTTCCGAAGTCGATCAACTCGGAACCGTTGTCGGGGTCGGGGAAGATGTCCTTCCGTGATTGCGGCGCGCTCGCTTTCAGTCAATGCCCGGGGGTCAATGACTGCTTCTGGTGCTGCCGTCTTGGCGGTGGCGAGGCAGGGGGGTGCAAGGCTCGCTCTTGCACCCTCCTCAGTGGCCTCCGCGGCCGCCAGGATTGTCACCTCGTCCTTCAAATATGCGGAGGCATCTTCCAACTAATTCTCAATTTTGGTGGCCCACTCGGTGGAGTGTTCGCGTTTGGTCATGGCATCACGGGCTGCCGCAGCAACGCGCTGGAAAACTGCCTCAAACAAGGCTGGGGCGGTCGGCTTGGCGATCGGATCGGGCTCGAGGCGCTTCGATTAACATGCGATCATGTGTTCGAACTCCGTCTCGTCCGCGTCCGCGTCGATGCCGTTATTGCCTGTGTGCGTTTACGTTTGCGCTGCGATATTGTCGTTTAATGTTCGTCGTTTGGGCTGGGTTGTTTTGCTGACTGGGTAATGGAGGAAGCAGCCTCGCGGGCGTCGCGGGGGCGCGCGTGGTCGGTGGGAACGGCGACAGCACGAGCTGGCCGCGGGAAGCCCCGCGCAGGCTGCAGCGGCGACGCTTGACTCCAGCGGCCCTGTGGTGGCTGCAACCCTTTTCCGCCGCTTGCTTCAACACTGTTCCACATCCCAAACATGCCTCGTGCGTGCGCTGAGTTACTTTGTTGGTGCGCTTCTGATCTGGCGCGTACGCTGCTTTGCCTTCGACGTGTCTCAATCAAAGGCTGGTCTGAGAAAGACTGCTCTGCCCGAAGGTCGGGGGGTAGGCGGGTGTTGGGGCGGATCAACAAACGCGAGGAACATCCATGCCGAACAGCCTGGACTGCCGCGGGTCAGCGGCGTCAACCTGGTTCGCAAGGAACCCTGTTCACTTGAGTTCCGAATAGCTTGAGCCCCCGTCACCATCCTGGCTGCCAAAATGGTGACGGGGGCGGGGGAGGCGGGGGGGGACAAGGGCGGGGGGGGGGCCGGGAGGGGGGGTGCCCGTGGAGGAATGACTCAGATGAATGAGAGATGAAAGAGGACCCCTGGCTCTCTCTCTCCGCGCCGTTCCACGCCCCCCCAGCCGTCTTGGCATAGGGCGAAAGCGCCCAGAATGACGGGGGGGGGGTCACAGGCATTTTGGGGGAGGGGTAAAGAGGGCCGATGAGTACTAAGCCCCATATGCTGATCCTCTTTTTTATCCTCTTCGATCTTCAATCCTCCTCCCCTTCCTTGTCCTTCTCCTTCACCTCCGCTTCTTCCCTTGCTCCCGCGCCACTTCTTCTCCTCCGCTTCCTCCTCATCCTCTATCCAGTGGTCTGATCCTCGTCGTCGACCTCTACCGCGCCCTTCTTATCTTATTGCTCCTCCTGAACTCTGCATTATTCATCGTTGTGTTCCCCCTCCTCCTCAACCGCCCTGCCTACTCTTCCTCGACCTCCTCCAGCGCGTCGTCGTTGCCGCCTTCCTCCTCATCCAACTCGTAAGCGCGCCCCCCATGTGTCGCCTCGTAAAGCTCCCCACGGTTCCCGGAAGTATGTGTTCACGGCTTGGGCGCGTCACCCCGGGGCGCGCCTGCGCAACAGCGAAGACGGCAATGCAGCGGGAGGCGGGCAAGAGCAGGGGCGGGAAGGGAGTTGAGGGCGAATAACCCTCAACAACTGCCGCAGGCGCACGACCTCCCGGCCGATCATGCTGCCACACCTCGGACCTGAGATGGTTGCGCAACGGATGGGCGCGCTCCGAGACGGCGGGCATCGCAATTCCCAGAGCAGAGATGTACGGGGCGTTTGGAGACGGCGCGACTGAGGGCACGAGAGCACGCAAGTAATGGGAATGCCATGGGCCAGGATTCCAGAACCAAGTCTACTATATGTTTAACACCCCACCCAGCGTCAATGAAACAATCGGTAGAATCGACTCTGACAAACAGGGGCCTACCTGCGATCCCAACGATTGGAATGCCCACGTTGAAACCGAGGCCGATCCCACGACAGAGACCCATCAAAAACAATGGCGATATGAGGCTGGGCTTTAAACGCGTGGTTAGCGTGGGCAGTAGCTCGAATATCCACAAACATATGGTCCTCTTTTCTTTCATGGATACACGTTGTGCATCTATGCACAGCGCTGCTGATCGCTTTCTGACCCGCTGCATCATGGTCCACGTGGTATGCGGCCTGGGAAAATATGCATCTCAGAATGTACAGGTCGTCGACCCACAGGAGATTACACAACGCTGTGCCACGAGCGACGCCACGGCATTGGACGGCCCATCGGCGCTGCAGGAAGCAACGCACGAGAGCGCAAACGCCAGGGCTGAGAGGACCACCCTAACTCATGCCGATGCAGAATCCAACCAATGTGCCCCAACATTATAACAGCCCAGACCTCTAGCCGAGACGACGCGCAGGCCCGATATCATCTTCGTGAATAACATAATACCAATTGGACTCGGGGAGCCACGTCTGCGTCTGCTGCCCGATGGCGAACGCAACGATGAGAAAGGCGCGACACAATAGGCGGGCGTTCGTTGACGGCGGCCGTCTCCTGCCGAGGGGATCTTTCGACGCGCGACCGCCTTGCCCTGGCGATCTCGGACGCGCCACGGCGAGGCAGGAATAACAAAATGCCGAAGGGCGTTTCCGAAGACGTTGCCGGTATATCGTTTTGAGCGGCGAGTGGAAACGACGCCACCTCGGCGAGTCCTCGCCTGAGCATCCTAATTCCGAACCCCAGCCTTTCGAATTATACTTGCCGCTCTGTTGGCGCCATTCGTTGTCCCCCGCAATTTCAATCGCGACGCGTATAGCCCGACGCACAAAACGAACTAATGGTTTCCTTATGGGTTTGATATGCAAGCCGGGAGAGCGCATTTCAACGTACAGTTTGGGAAATCTTGGCCACCCTGCGCAACGCCCAAACTCATGACGCCCCGCGGCTTATTGCACCCGGGCCCCAATGCAAAATAGGCGACGGGCATTTTCGTCAATCCGCGCGCGCGCGTCGACGAGGCGAGGACTGGCTAAATTAACAAACGAGCCGAGCATGCACAACCTGAACATTCTGTTCTGCCACCCGCGAGAAAACGAGACGCATGGCGCCGATGAATTCCTGTAGATGGGAATCACCGCGTACTTACCTGCTAACATGTATTCCGTCGTGACGAGGCACTGCTGGCGCCTCCCATCCCGCCAAAAAAACCGCAACCGTGGTGGGCCCAAACCACGTAGCCACCAATCCCTGGCATTCTGAGTGGACGCGCGCAGCCACGACTATACACTAGTCTCCACAAGGCACCATGCGCATTTAGATGCGCTTGTTTTGTATGATGAGCACGAAGAAACGACGCGGCTCTGCGCGCCGATGTCACCGCGGCAAACATTGCAGAAAGATGCGGATGCAGAGCTGCCGCGTTCATGCCCGTTGTTAGGGGCATCGACGTCCGACGCCTTTGCGAGACAGCCACGCGCGCGGGAAATCGAGGCTGCCGCCGCCGTCCGCCCCTGCGTCCGGCCACGTTGCGCATGTAGGATGATACTGGTGGTGGCGACGATTTCTACACGTCGATCTCGGCGCCATGCCGCAGGAGGGGGGGGGGGAATTCTGAGAGCGCGCGCAATTTAACGCATTGCCCACCATGTTGGCGCTTGGTAGCGATGCATCATTGACGCGAAGATCCCGCGCATAAGCATTGCCTGGTAAACGACAAAGATTGAAACGCCGCTGCCTGGCCACCATGCGCTCCTTCTCCTGGCGGGGATCCCCAGCGTGAAGGAGCGCGAGCAGCGCGAACATATGCGCGCCTCTTGTGCAAATGTACCGAATGCGCCGTGGGGCAAATTGGAGGCAGTTGCGGATCGTGCCCAGCCGACAAGCATTCGACGCCGCATCATCTGTGTCCTGCGTACGCACCACGGACAAATTCTGGTTCACGCGCCGGAAGCACCGACTCGGTTCCTGTTTCTGGCTACATGGGCGGCGGTTCGCCGCGGCGCAAGGGCGGCCTTGACGAGCCGCGCCCCCTCGATGCGGTCGGGCCTTGAACTGCTTGCAACCTAATGGCGCTTCAACGTTGGATGTGGCGCGCTGCTCAGCCGCCATGCCGGAACTCTCGTGTGATGCGTCGGTGTACAACCGACTGTCACAATAAGAACCACACAAAAGTTGCGAATCCCCACTCGCCTCGTTGCCCCATGAGCCGGCAGCTGCTTGTCAGGTCGGTCAAGATGCACCGCGCCACTGGCGCGCTCGGCGAATGCCGTCTGCACGCCCCAGCTTGGCTGCCCCATGCGTGTACCTGGCGTGCATGCATGGATGATGCGTGTACTTGGAGTGAATGTATATGGGGCCCACATACACGCGACGCGCGATGATGATGAGGAAGAGGATGAAGGACAGATTGCATGACGCAATATGTACGACCCCCCCAGAATACGATGAAACCTGAACCGTGGCCACGAAACAAGCGAACAACGCAAATAACCCTGAGACGTGTATCGCA
Organism: Prorocentrum cordatum; assembly: GCA_963575745.1. Lineage (NCBI taxonomy): Eukaryota > Dinophyceae > Prorocentrales > Prorocentraceae > Prorocentrum > Prorocentrum cordatum. The sequence continues at coordinate 228,628 of CAUYUJ010020448.1, forward strand.
CCATAGGCAGCTCCTGATCCTTGCTTTCGTTCGGTTTCCAGAACAACTCCCACCGTTGCACCTGCTGTGTTCATTGGATGTGCAACATATTGCACACGAGACAGGCGAGCCAGTGCGCGTACAAAACCCATAGAACACATTCCATGACATCCCCATCGCATTTGACCACAACCCTTGCTAATTCGAAACCCACTACAAGATGCAACCAGCCGAAAGGATGATATCTTTGTAACACCATGTGAGATGATCCACGGAACTCGTGGCATCTGGGAACCCGGGTTCACGTTGTTGCGTCACCCATGCGAGCGGCGGATGGAAGAACAATTCGAATATTGCAGAGGTTCTGTCAATGCCCAGCCGGGCAAGTTGCACCTGTGCGATCCGTTTCCCAACATTGATCTGGCAGTCTGCGCAGAACATTCGGGCGCGGAGACGCCTTGCCATGCGAGTACTAAGAACTCGTCGAGGTAGATAAAGAATCCGAAATGCGCGTCGCTGCTGCCTGCGCCATCCAAACCTTGAAGGAAGTCTCGCCCATCCTCCTCTAATCCTGGTACTCCAAGGTCGGCGGCCTTTCCTCCTCGGCGTAGCGCGCTCAACTGCGAGTTTTGGGGTTAGGAGTCACCGCGTGTTCCTGCGGGGGACGTGCCACAGGCGCTGGAGGCGCAAGCATGCCCCGAAGGATGTCCCCGCTCACCTCCGTCGAATCTACGCCAACCTCGCACTGAACACCTGCTGATCTCTGGCCATCTTGGAGCCCGTCACGACGCTCTCCTGGTCTGAAGCGCTTCCCCCGCCCGTGCACGACGCGAGCGTCGATCGGGAACTCAGCTTTCGGCGCGCACGGCCCGTGGGATGGATCAGCTGAGCGGACCCGTTGGCCCCCGGTGGGCACTTGTCATCGTCAGAAGACTCCACACCCACCAAGCGCTCCCACAGAGACTTCTTGCCCAGACGGCAGCGTTGCCGCTATGCCTGGTGTCTTGTGGTCTGATGCTTTAAAGAAAAACGCGTGTTCAACAGCATATGTTCGGCTGCTGTGACCCACCCATCCGCTTGATCGTGGAGTCCACGCCTCGCACCAAGACGCCCTACCTGTCATCTGGAAGGCGCAAATCAATCATGGACTGTAGCTGGAAACGACGATCTAAGGCTACGTCCGGCTCTTCACCACACCTCCTGGGGGCAAGAAGAGCACGCTCTTTCTTGAAATGCGCTTTCAGGCTGGGGATGTCCGTGGCGACCTCAATCGAGACTGGTGGAAGGTCCCTCCTCGGCTGCGGCAACATGAACACACTACCTGCGGGATCGAATGGTTTTTGCGGATACCCCATTGACTGTGGCGGCCTCGTGGACTGCATCTTCGGACGCTCTTGCAATTCATTGCCGGCCATCCTCTTGAACGCTACACGAGACGCAAGTACAATAATCATCATACGAAGCACAAGTACGGTAACTAGAGTATGAACGTGAATGCCAACACCAATCAAAGGGCAGGGATAGGACAACCAGACCTTTCCCCTCGAAGTACCTGGAAGCATTTTTGCCACGGTCTGGGCACTTCACCCCAGCTGTGCCTGAACAACAACGACGGCGGACAGGCAGCGGGAGGCGGGCGAGAGAAGGGACAGGAAAGGAGCAGAGAGCGAAGAAGAGATAAACCACGCATGAGCTGGCAAGGCCTATCCTAATTACCAGGTCCTCAGCCCAATCCTCTTCACCCATCCCACCCGGATCAGGTCTTCCAAGCCACGCCGCCGTGCCCAATCATGGCGACGGGCAGAGAACATGGCGAACGAAGGCCCAAAGGCCAGCGTAAAGAGGATAACGCAACATACACATATACACAAACACCCACACACACATCGCGAAATATCTCAAAACCACAACTCCGCTCTTGAGTGTTGTTCCTGACCGGTCCAGGAAGCGTAAAGGTAGAACCCTCAAGGCAGGACGCCATGAGCAAGTACGCCAGAGCTCGAGGGGACAATCCACCAGGAGGCGAATGCTGAGAGAAAAGCCGCAGCCCAGCGCAAGCACTGCTTGCGAATACTCCCCGAGGCGACGGCGACGACGACAACGACCACCACGAGGGGTGCGGCAACGACCACCACGAGGAGGAGGAGGGGACGAGGAGGAGGGGACGAGGAGGAGGAGGAGGAGGCGGAGGAGGAGGAGGAGGAGGAGGAGGAGGAGGAGGAGGCGGAGGAGGAGGAGGAGGGGACGAGGAGGAGGGGGCGAGGAGGAGGAGGAGGAGGAGGAGGAGGAGGAGGAGGAGGACAACGACAAGCGAGGGGTGCCCGCCGCAGTCCCGAGCCCGTCCTGGCGCGCGTGGCCCAGCCCCGCCCACGCGCGGCCGGGGCCTTCGCCGAGGGCCGCCAGCCCGCCGCGACGCAGCACCCCCCGCCAGGCTCCGCAGCCTGAGGACCCCAAGGGCGTCGTCGTCCTCGCCGTCGTCGTCGTCACCTCGCCGTCGCCGTCGCCTCGCCACCGCCGACCTTCTGCTGATCCTCTCTCACTCTCCCCCTGCCTCTCCGCCACCTGCCTCCCCCCTTGCCCCATCGTCCTCCTCCACCCCCTTTCTTCTCCACTAGCACCCCTGTCTCCAGGAGGAGAAACAAAGGCAAGAAACGAATACCAATCCCCAGCCGCCCATGCGTCCGCGAAGGCTTCAAGATGTCACGGGTGCTCTGGGTCCAAGAGCTATACGGGCGCGTGTTGGGTCCAGGTGCTCCGGGTGAAGATCTGGGTCCGAATTCGGGGTGTTCGGGGCGCCCCCAGGTGGGACTTCCAGGTGCTCAGGCGTCGCACCGAGCTGCCCGCTAGGGTCCGCCCGGCTGACCCGACCGTTATGGCCCGCCCGCCCGAACCGCTGGTCAAGGTCCGCCCGCTGGCTGGCCTGAATGCCCGCTTGCCTGCTGTGATCTCCCGCCCGCCCAACCTGCCTGTTTCGGTTCGCCCGCCCGACTGACCTGCCCACCAGGGCACTGGGGGCTGCCCGACCCGGTCCGCCGGATGACACCGCGAGGACACTGACCCCTGCTAGGTTGGCCAGCATGTTCACCCCTGGTTTCAAGATGACCCCGAGATGGCCCAAGGCCCAAGACTCGGCAGGGACCGGTCACATGATTGTGGTCCTGTGGTCTCTCTGCTCCTCGTCGACGTCGTTATGATTTTTCTTCTTCTCTTGGAGCTGTGATCATTGCACTCTTCTCCATATTGGTGCTGTTCTTGTCCAGTCGTTCGGGCGTCATCGTTGTTCTTCTCTTCGTCGCCTTCGCCGCGGTGGTCGTGGTCGTCATCGTAGTTGTCCGGGTAATCCTGCTGGAAGCCCTCGTCGTCGTCCGTGTATTCGCCCATGTAGGTCCGCCCGTCCGACCCTCCCGCAAATTAGGGCCCCCCCGACCCACCTGATAGGTGCCGCCAAATCCGCCCGTCAGGGACCGCAGGAAGACCAAACGAAAACACGATGACCCCATGATGACCCGAAGATTAGCCCCCTTGCCCCAGGAATGCCGATGGCTGGTTCGCTTGATTGCGTCGGCGTGTCCTTTCTTCTTGGCGTCGTGGTCCTCTTTCTGCATGTGGTGGGATCGCTCTTGTAAATGATATCACGGCTGCCTGTCTTTTGGGTCGTCGTCGTCGTTGTTCTTCCCGTCGTCGCCCTCGCCGCACTGGTGGTAGTCAGAGTAGCCATCCTTGCAGTCGTCCTGGTCGCCCTCGTCGTTTTCGTCCTGGTGGTCGCCGTCTTCTTCGTCGTCATCCTCGTCATTGGTCTCGTTGTTTTCCTCATCGTCGTCGTTGTCGTCGTCGCCGTTGTCATCGTCGTCGTCGTCGTCCGCGACGGCGTCGTCGTAATCGTCGTCGTCATCCATGTTGTCATCCTCATCATCGTCACGGTCGTCTCTGCACGGTCGGCATCGTACTTGCCGTACCCTCGAAGTGGGGATGTGAGCTGTTCCCTTCGGGTCTCGTGGGGCCGATCTTTCCACCTGGCAGGAGGGGAGGGGGGCTGGTGGGGCTGAGGTACCATGCCCAGTGAGGATGGGATGAGGACAATTGTGGCCCCTCCCCGCTCCCACATACACTCCCCCAAAAAAGGCCCTCCCCCTGCCTTCCAGAATTACGCACGTGTAATATGATTCTTCTCGCTCCCTTGACGGTACCGGGAAAATATTTAACCCTCTGCGGGTGGTAGTCTTCTGTTTAAGCCAGGCTTGATGACATGTTGCAATGTGGACTCGTCTTCTATCCGATTGTTTTCGGCATTTCAAATAGATCTCCCGCTGCAGATGTGAGCCTCATTTTCAGATCGGCGCTTTGCTCCCGTTGTTGAGATTGACGCTCTCGCCATAACACGGGCCACTTTTCTGGATCCGAATCATTTTTCATCTTTCTCGCCCCTTTCATTTTTCCCTCCTCCGCCTACCCCGGGTCCTTCTGCTCCTTTCACTCCTTCCACTTCAGCTCCTGCTGCTGTTCGTCCACGTCCTCCCTCTTCCTCTTCATCCTCTTCGTCCTCCTGCTCAACCTCCTGATCATCCGCCACCTCCTCCTCCTCGGCCTTCTCCTCCTCCTCCTCCTCCCCTACCTCCTCCTCCCCTAATGTACGCAGCAACTCCAATTTTCCGGTTGCGCAACAAAACATGGGGTCCTCTTTGGAGCTCTAAGTTCGCTGTGACACGCGCCGGCAGATCTAGAATTATCCTGGCGAAGGACCCACTTATCGCAGTTGTGAATATCTTCTTCGGTGGAGCTCCATATGGGGCCACGAAGCGCTGCACTGGGTGGGGGGGGCGCATGCGGGCGGTAGCACTGGTGGCTTCGGTGGAGCTCCCTATGTGGACACGAAACGTATGAGGGGTGTACCAACTTTGGTTTCTGGGACGCCTGCGGATGGTCCCACTGGGGGTTTCGGTGGAGTTCCCTATGGGGCCACGAAGCGTTGTATTGGGTGGGTGAAAATGCCAAATTGGGTTGACGGGGCGCATGCGGACGGTCCCGCTGGAGGCTTCGGTGGATCTCCCTATGTGGCCACGAGTCGCTGTTGGCTGGGTGAAAATGCCACGTTGGGTTCCCGCGACGCCTGCGGACAGTCCCAGTGGGGGCTTCGGTGGAGTTCCTTATGGGGCCACGCGAAACGCTGTGTGTAGGTGAAAATACCAAATTGAGTTTCCGGGACGCATGCGGGCGGTCCCACTGGGGGTTTCGGTGGAGCTCCCTATGGGGCCACGAAGCGCTTTATTGGGTGGGTGAAAATGCTAAAATGGGCTGACGGGGCGCATGCTTGCGGTCCCACTGGGGGCTTCGGTGGAGCTCCCTATGGGGCCATACGAAACGCTGTGTGTGGGCGAAGATGCCAAATTTGGTTTCCGGGACGCATGCGGGCGGTCCCACTGGGGGTTTCGATGGAGCTCCCCATGGGGCCACGAAGCGTTGCACTGGGTGGGTGAAAATGCCACGTTGGGTTTCCGGGACGCATGCTTGCGGTCCCACTGGGGGCTTCGGTGGAGCTCCCTATAATGGGGGCCACGACACGCTGTACTGCGTGGGTGAAATGCCAAATTTGGTTTCTGGGACGCATGCGGGTGTTCCCACTGGGGGCTTCGATGGAGCTCCCTATGGGGCCACGAAGCGCTATACTAGATGGGTGAAAATGCCAAATTGGGTTTCTGGGACGCGTGCGGGCGGTCCCACTGGGGGCTTCGGTGGAGCTCTTTATGGGGCCACGAAGTGCTGTGGGTGGGTGAATCGCAAGGAGGAAGGAGGAGGGGGGAGGGGGGGGAAGGAGGGAGGGACGCGGGGACCGTCCACCGTCTCTTCAAAGCAAGGACCCAACACCACAGGATGGTTGGGCAAACAACAGCGGGAGGAGAAGGTGGGGAGCGTGTCGAACTTGGCGCGAACGCGCCTGGCTTGCCCCCTCACCCGCTCCTCTCTCCCGTACCCCGAGCAATAATCTGGGTGGCCTGCTCGCGGTCGCCGCCGCGGCGGAGCCGCAAGCCCCACACGCGACCGGGTGGGGCGGCCAGGCGCCGCGGGGAGCGGCCTCCCCAGGCGGCCGGGGCGTCGCTCTGCCATCGCGGCGGGGGGCAACGACGGGGGGGGGGGGAAAAGGGGGAAGAGAGCAGGAGCGCACCTATGCGGCTGTTCCTCTGGGCGTCTCCTGGGGTGCGCTCTGGTCAAGACTTCGGGGTGAATTCAGCCGTGGCGACGAGGGACGGGCAGCGGTATCAGTATCCTTGCATCCTCTGAGGAAGGGGGGTGAAGGGGGAGAGTGCGCGACTCTTGAAGGAAACGGATCACGACATAAGCATACACCTGCGGAGGTCAGTGCAAACTTCTTGGATCGGCGAACGCCCAGATGGTTCCAAATATAGCGAACCTAACATCGTGCGCAGTCACGTTGTAGCTGATTATGTCAGGTTGCGTATCATCGGACACTGTCGCGTCCGTAGGGTTGTGACTGGGTGTCTTGTCTGACGTGGCCGTCAACTTGCGGATAGATATCGGTATTAGGGTTGTGCGTGACGTGCGGCCACGCGGTGGGGAAATCAAAGTGTTGAACTGTAGAATACCAGTTTGTTCAAAGCGTTGGGAGCATAGTGGCTAAGAGCCAGCGCAGTCGGGTACACCACTGTGCCGTGGTAGGTTGTTATGTACTTCGCGATGTAAAAGCCAGCCGCGTGCATATGTATCAGAACCCCTACCACATGACAAAGTATATGTACATGGCTTTGCCACGAAGTAACAAGCTGGGACCCTACTCTTAAGATGACCTCGGAGACGTATCGATGTATCCCACAACTTGTTCCTGGATGGCAAGCAAAGCGAGGAATAAGAGAGAAACCATGGAATGGAGAGATGGGTCATAGATATACGTGGCCTCTGTCTGGTGCGATGATCCCAATCGGGGCGTATAGAGTCGTGTGCACCTAGCAAATAAGGCAGCGCTGCTCTGAGCCAAGACAGCGTCGGATATACCATTCGCTATACAGCCTCTCCTTAAACCTCGTTTAAACTCAAGCTACTCTTATACTACATATGTCAAATTTATACATAATGCTGAAGAATCGCGCCTGTGTTCGGATAGATGATTTACCGATACGTACATGTAGCATACCCCGTTCAGCTAAGTATGGACAACAATGGCAAATACCACAGCTAGGCTTAACCCGCAATATCCATACTTCAGCAACACTTAATAAGCACAACAGCGAAGCCTTCGGGCACGCACGACAATTAGTGTACTCAATGCTGCAAATAGCTTGGACCTAACCGCATTTACGGCACAAATGGCATAAGAGGCTGCAATCTCCAAGCATGGCAGCATGGCCTGCAAACGGCCACCGTAGGCTGAGAAAGGCAGAGCGACAGAAGCTAAAAATGACTTCCCGGACCAGAGCCCAGAGCCTCGAACCTGCCTGACCTTCCTGCTGGCTGGAACTACGTAGGTCTGGGCCACCTCAGACTCCCAAGACAGCTCCAAGGTTGGCTGGTATCCTCCTCCCTCCCTCCCCTCCTCCTCCCTCCCCACCGCCTCCCTCCCCAAGCGCACCTCCTGCGCGCGAGGCCGCCTCGGCCCCCGCCCGGGGCGAGCGGAGCTGCCGGCGGGGCAGGGCGCCGGCAGCGCAGGCTGCATGGCCCAGGCGCCGCTGGCGGGGGGGGGGGGCCGTCGAAGGCGGCCCCCCCCCCGGCGGCCGTGAAAACACTTGGGTGCTGCTAGAAGTGCCCCTGGCCAAAGATGCCCCCATGATGTTCAAGGCCCTCACGGCCTCCAGAGCAAGCCCCACGGGGCCCAGAGGGCACCAGAAACTGTACAGATGAGCGAGACAGCTGGGGGCACACTGGGGGCACCTTGGGCCAGGGCAACTTTCAGCAACCCCCGAAACACAGGTCGGGATGGAGAGTTTGTCCTGGGAAGCGACCCCTGACGTCCGCCGATGTGGTTATCGAAATCCGCGGGCCAAAGGGGTCCCGAAGGCTTCCCGGGTGCAGTTTCTTGTCCGGGTTGGCGTTTGAATGCCCCGGGGCCTGCAGCGGACCCCGCCGAGGGCCGAGATGGAGTCAGATCGTCGGAGATCTGGGCTTGCCTCTGGACCCCTCTCCTTCGTGGCGACGTCGGCTGCAGCGGGGAGCCGGGCGGCAGGGAGCCGGCGGGGAGGGCCAGGGCCAGCCCCTGGGGGCTGAATGGGCGCGCCAATCCCTCGATCAGTAAGCGGGCGGGAGGCGGGGCGAGGCGAGCGTGCGCCCGGAGCGGCTCCCAGGAAGATCGGCGGCGGGAGGGAGGGAGGGCAGGGAGTCCTCGTCCTCCTCCTCCTCTTCCTCCCCCTCCTCCTCCTCCTCCTCCTCCTCTTCCTCCTCCTCCTCCTCCTCCTCCTCCTCCTCCTCCTCCTCTTCCTCCCCTCCTCCCCGCCGCCCACTCTCGCTGGCCCTCCCGCTCCCGCCTCCGGCTTCTTCGCCCCGCCTGCCTCCGCCGTGCCCTCCTCTAAGTTACCGCCACCGCCCTTCACTCCTGGGAGGACGGAGGGGGGGAGGGCCAGAAAGCCAGACGGGGGCGAGAGGGAGGGCCAGAAAGCCAGACGGGGGCGAGAGGGGAGAGTGAAGCGATTGGAGAGTGGGTGAGGGAGGAGGGAGGGTACGGGACGTCACCCGACAGGACGACAGTCGTCTACATGCCAGCCAGCTCTTGCACAATCGGGGCGGTCCCCCAGAGGGCAGACCTGACACCGGGCGAGAAACAGCAGGGGCAGCGGAAGTATGGGGGAGGAGAGGGGAAGGAGTCCATATTCCCTCATTCTCTTTCCTCTCCATCCTCTACCTCCTCCTCCTCCTCCTCCTCCTCCTCTTCCTCGTCCTCCTCCTCCTTCTCTCTCTCTCGCTCTCAGTATCTCTCTCTCTCTCTCTTTCTCTCGGCAACGCTGACGCGCCCCTCGATTCCATCCACAGCCCCAGCACGAAGCCCTTCTCCTCTCTCCTCGTCTTCGTGGGCAGGAGGGGAGGACTGAATGGGAGGCGAGGGGGTATGAGATGTGGACTCCTCGCTTTGCAGCGTTGGCGGAGGCCGCACTGGTTAGATCAGAGGCGCACAGCACTGGCCATTCTAGCACTCGCCCCTCATCATTCAGCACCCCCCCTCTCGCCTTGTCATGATGAACCCCCACGTCCTCTGAGTTCGCGCAGCATGACTGAGCGGCCTGGGACCAACACGGGGGACGGTAAGGCAGGGGTTGTACTGATCTATTGCCCCACCCGTTGGGGCTGCTAGATTTCAAGAGCAGCCCTCGCGACCCGGCCACCCTGTATACCGCGGCCGCCAGATCCCTGGTCCCCCGAGTGTCCCCGAGAGTCCCGCCCCGTGCCACCCTACATGCCGCGACCGCCAGATTCGCAGGTCCCCGAGTATCCCCGAGAGTCCCCGCCCGCGCCATTCTGCATATCGCGGCCGCCAAATCCCCAGGTCCCCCGAGTGACCCTGGGAATCCTGCCTCGCGCCACTGTGCAACCCGGATCCCCATGTCTCCGAATGTCCCCGAGTGTCCCGCCTCGCGCCGACATATCATAACAGAGCAGAATTCGGACATGTCAGACCAGAACACAGCACAATACTAGAAGCTATGACAGAGCAGAACATGACACCGCACCAGCTGGCAAAACATTTCCGACATTTCATAGCACGACAAAGCAAGCACATCGTAACATACACACACACATCGCATACAATCACATACCAACGCAGAGCATGCCACAGCCTCGTATGTCATGTCATACCATACCATGACACAACACAGCATAACAACGCATGCCATGACAGACTGGAGCATCTATCGAACCATATCTCTATCTATTTATATCTCCATGTATACAAATAGATGGAAATACATGCACATGTATGTATATTGGTATCTATATATATATGTGAGAGAGAGAGAGAGAGAGAGAGAGAGAGAGAGAGAGAGAGCGCGCGCGTTTCACGGACGCTTGCCTTGGGAACATTCGGCGGCGCGTTTCGAGACGGGGGGTGGGCACCCCCCCCAACACTCGGCGCCGTCGATCAGAACCAGGGAGACTCCCCTTCCCCCTACCCCCCCCCCCTCCCGACCCCCCCCTCTCCCTTCCTAAACGGGGGGGTCCAACCCCCCCACCACCCCTGCACCGGCGCCGGGGCCGGCGCTGGCGGCCGCCGGCAGCGCCGACGGCGGGGACGCAGCGACGATGGCCAGAGGCAGCCCAAAGGGGGGGGGATCCAAACCCCCCTCCCCCCCCCGCGCTGGCGCTGGCGCCGGCGCCGACGGCGGAGAGGCAACGACAATTACAACCACTACCACCGCCACCACTACCACCACCAGCACCACCACCTCAACCCACCACCACCACCACCGCCAACCCACCCACACCCATAACCACACCACAACCACCACCACCACCACCACTACAACCACCACCACCACAACCCACCACCACCATCACCTCAAAAACCACCACCACCACTACCACCACCACCACAATCTACCACACCACCACCACCACCGCCACAACCACCACAACTACCAGCAGCACGATCCACCACCGCCACCACAAACAACCACACCACCACCACAACCACCACCGCCACCAACACCTCTTCAAACCACCACCACCATACCACATCACCACCACCAACACAAACCACCACCACACCACCACCAAACTACCAACACCACCACAGCCCACCACCACCACAAACCACCACAAACCACCACAAACCACCACCACCAACAACCACCACCATCACAACCACCACCACCGCAACAAACCACCACCACCGCCGCCACCACCACCACCACAACCCACCACCACCACCACCACAACCACTACCACCACCACAACCACCACGATGAACCACCACACCACCACCGCCACCGCCACCGCCACCCGAACCCACTGCCGCCACAAATACCACCATCACCACCACCAGAAACCACCGCACCGCCACCACCACCGCCAACATCACAGCCACCACCACCACAAACTGCCACCGCAACCACCACAACCACCACCACCACCACCAACTACACCACCGCCACCACCACCACAACCACAACCCACCACCACCACCAAAGCCCACCACCACCTCAGAGAGGCCCCAAGAGACGCCCAAGAGGCGCCAAAGAGGCTGCACAAATGCCGTTTCAGAGGCCCCCGAGAGCTCTCCGGCGAGACCCAAGGAGGCATCCATTCGGACTCTGACCCGAAACCAAGGCACGGTGGCAGAGCATCATGGTCGTCGTCATCGTCGTCGCCGTCGTCCTCGTCGACGCTCCCCGCCGCCGCCGCCCGCCGCCGCAGGCGCCGGCGCCGGCCCAGAAAAGGAAGTCGTCGTGCCCACCGCCACCGCCACCCGCCGCCGACGCAGGCGCCGGCCCGAACAGAAAAAATAAGGAGGAGGGGGACGGGAAGGGGGGGGGATTCGAACCCACCCCCTTCCGTCACGGGAGGGACGGGGGGGGGGTTCGGACCCCCCCCCCATCCACGTCCACGTGGGAGGGGGGGGGTCCGGTTCCCCCCCCCCCTCCGAGCGACCACATGACGCGCTCTTTCGCATGTCGAGCCTGCTTTGGGCGTCGCGTAATGGGAAGGCGATGATGGGGGGGAGAAAGGTGTGCTTTGCGGGCCTTGAAAGCACCCCCTCTGGGGCTCGAAAGGGCCTCTGAGGGCCCTACATCGTCGTTGGGTCCGATCGAACAGCGTTCGGCCGCCATGCGGGGCACGGATTGGAACTGGAAAGAAATGCGCGTTCAGGTATCGTTGTACGAGGGGAGGGACGGGGAGGAGAAGAAAGCTAGAATAAAGAGCGAATCGGTGGGTTCCTGCCTCAGAAATCGTCCCACCTCGTGGTAGGGCTCCCTCTTCCCCGAAGAGGGTTCGCCTTTTTCACGTCGCTGCAGTCAGGAGGAAGCCACTCGGCAGCTTGACGTGCGAATGTCGGCCACGATGGCTTCTGCCCGAGAAACTTCCACTTCCTGTCGCGTACCACGTGGCTCCTGTCGAGCACGGGGTAGTTCTCCAAGGCTGCGTTAGGCCAGAATTTCATCCTGCGGCCGCGGTCCTCCAAGGTGTCGTCCGAGTGCGAGATCCACCCCGCCATGCGGCGCAGCATGCGTCGCTGCACGACGTCCAAGCGACGGCCCAGACACTCCGCCAGCGGGCAGGTGACGAGGGAGTAACACACAGTTGATGTAACAACTGCTTCGAACAGCTTGAACCGAAGAGAAAGGCTGATATGCTTATTCATCAGTACGTGATGAAAATCATAGAACGTCATCCAAGCGCAGCCGATTCGGTGCTCGACAGCTGCATGGTCACGCTTCTTCAACAAACCTGCGAAGCATCTGCCAAGGTACTTGTGTTTGGAGTCCGCGTGTGATATGTCTATGGCGCCGCACTCTGTAATCACCTGCGTAACCTGCTCAACGAGCTCCGTCGTCAGAAACTGTGTCTTCTTTACGTTCAACTCCAAGCTAAAACGGCCAAGCGCAACGGACAGTGTTTCGAGCATGGACACAGCCTCGTCCAATGACTGCGCGAATAACAATATGTCATCCGAGTAGCGAATGTTCGTCAGCCGAGCTTCATGCGGGTTTGGTGTCAGAACGAAACCTTTTGTGGTCGGCCAGGATTTCCTACACTCGACTGTCACCTCCCGCGCCGCATTGAATAGGGCGGGGCTGAGCACGTCGCCCTGTCGGACTCTTCGCTGGATGTGAAAACGTCGGCCCCCCACGCGCCAAATCTGCCCATCATGCAGCCTTTGGGGCAGAGATGCATATTCGCCCCGGCCCTGCTATTCCAGCGGGCAGGCGTCATGTTTCACGCGGTCGAAAACTTTTACAAAAAACCAGCGCTCACCACCCAAATAGGAACGTGCCACTCGATCCCCTGAGGGATCACAGACTCGAACACGGTAAAAGCGTGTAGCGTGGAACGCGCAAGTCGGAAACCGAATTGATCTTCAGATTGTGGGGGGTCGGGGCGCCCCCTTATCTGGTCGCATTCGGTCCTCGCGAAGATGTTGTATGCAATGCTCAAAATCGCGATGGGCCTCCAGTTGCTCGGGTCCTCCGCGTCTCTTCCCTTATGCAAAAGCGATAAGAAAATCGCAAAACAACTGTCCTGAATAGCAGATCCGTCCTGTATCTTATTCAGCATGCCCGCCAATCGCCGAGTCACGCCACCACTGGCATGCACAAACATCTCCAGCACGACCCCGTCCTGATCAGAGCATTTTTCTTTGCCGTTTTCGATGTGGTTTTGCGCACTCCTGTCTGTGTGACGTGAGGTACCTGGCATTCCGCGGCGTACTGTGGGAACGTGGGCGAGGAGTGAACTTGCGCCAGATGCTCCGCGCACCCTGCCATGTCTGGACGCACAATAACACGCGTGCGTTTGGTGGGATACATGTGATTTCTTGCCAGAGCGTCGAGACTAGAGAACTCTTGAAGGCGTTCCTTGGCTTGCTGGGTTCCCCGCGCCCTCAACTGAACACGAGTATGCCTGAAAATTAGAGAGACAGGCGCCGCCTCTCATCTGCATTTGATGCATGTTTCCTTCGCCACTTGAGCTCTATAAAATGTTTCGCATCCCACGACCGTGCGGCACCATCTCTGGGGGCACGTAGACAGCCTTCTGCACATTCAGCAAGCTTGGACTCCAGGCCAGGCATGCTGTCGGCGTCATTGGCACCGCTGCAAGGAGCAGCCTGTGAAAACCACCCCCAATCCACACGTTGTAAATTTCGCCGTCTTTTCGTCCATGTGCTCGTGGGCGGCGGTATGGAAACACGGCAATACACGGCACGATCATCGGATCCCAAATCTAAGAATGAGCCCGCCGAAACATGCGCGAACGAGAGACCAGAGGACACTGAAAAAGAATCACATGTTCGCTTTTGCCCTAAGCAGCCCTTGAAAATCCATGCGTATTCTGGGTCCATGTGATCTGGGTCATTGCAGATGTCCAACCCAAGCTCTGTCGAGGCCTCTTGTCACGCATCTCCACGCCAGCCCCGGTCTTTCACTGAGTTTAAGCCACCCCCCAAAAGGCATCTCATCCCATGGCGATGAGCGTCGCAGACAGCAACCCCAACAACCTTCAAAATATGTCAGTCATACCCAGCATGGGGCATGTATCTTGCAAACGGCCAGTACGACCAATTGGAAACAGCAAGGTCCACATACAGAGTACTATCAGAAATCCGATTGTAGCCATGAGCTGCTGGCACCCATCGTTGACGAATTAAAACAGCAACGCCTGAACATTTGAACTCCCCACGGCTGCAAATCAGTCTGTCCACCTTCCACCACCAACCACCACACCACCACCACCTCCAGCAAAACCACCACCACCACCACCCCCACAAACCACATCCATCACCACAACCACAAAATACCACCACACCGCCACCAAACCACCACCACCACAACCCACCACCACCACTACCACCACAAACCACCACCACACCGTCACCAAGCCACCACCACCACCACCTCCCATCACCATAATCACCACCACCACCACCACAACAAACCACCACACCAGCACCACCACAACCACCACCACCGCCACCACCACTACCACAACCCACCACCACCATCACTACCACAAACCACCACACCATCACCACCACCACCACCAACCACTACCACAACCACCACCACCGCATCAAACCACCACAACCACCACAATCACCACCACCGGCACCACCACCACCACAACCATTACCACCACCACAACCACCACGAAAAAACAGCACACCACCAGCGCAACAGCCACCACCACCTTAACCCACCACCGCCACAACTACCACTACCACAACGACCACCACCACCAAAAACCACCGCGCCACCACTACCACAACCGCCACCATCACCATCACAACCACCACCACCACCTGCCACTGCAACCACCACAACAACCACCACCACCAACAACCACACCACCACAACCACCACCATCGCCACAACCACCACCACCACCCCTACCACCACCACAACCCAGCACCAGCACCAGCATCAGCACCACCTCACAGAGGCCCCAAGAGACGCCCAAGAGTCGCCCAGGAGGCTGCACAAATGCCCTTCAGAGGCCCCCGAGAGCCATCCGACGACGAGACCCCAAGAGGCACCCATTAGGACTCTGACCCAAAACCCAAAGCCAAAGCACGGTGGCGGAGCGTCGTCGTCGTCGTCGTCATCGTCGTCGCCGTCGTCCTCGTCGACGCTCCCCGCCGCCGCCGCCCGCCGCCGCAGGCGCCGGGGCCGGCCCAGAAAAGGAAGTCGTCGTCCCCGCCGCCGCCGCCAGCCGCCGCCGACGCAGGCGCCAGCCCGAGGAGAGGGAGAGAAGAGAAGCAAGGGAGGGGGAGGGGAGGGGGGGGAGTCTGGTTCCACCCCCCCCTCAAAGCGATCACAGAACGCGCTATTTCATATATATATATATATATATATACACATATCTATATATATATGCACACATCTATATATATATATATGTATATATCATATCACAATACAGCACCGAATCACATGACATTTCATAATAGAGCATACGATAGCATACCATAACATAACCCATCGCAACACAACGCAAATTCACAGCACACCTTACGTGACAGATAGTGTCGAATCACAGATAACAAATCATAACATGACAACGCGCGACATCAGATGTTACAACACAGATAAACATGACACAGCATACCAGCATAAGCTGTGACAACCCAGTACATACAGACTTGAGCACAGCACCACACCTCATAACAACACATGGCAAAGCATACCATAGCATATCATGACAGACCATAACATAACATGCCATGTCAGAACATATAACACCAAATCACAACATCAAATCACACCGCATGGCAGAGCGCGACATGAAGCATTAAAGCATAGCGTACCAGGTTATAGCATAGCGCCATAACATGACAACGCATACCATTGCATAGCATCCCAGAACAAGACATAGTAAAGGACAAACCATAGCAGCGCATACAGTGACATCATTGAGTATACCGAGTATCACATAACACCATGCATCATCACAACAAAGGACGGAGCTCACCATAACAAAGCATAAGCGTATCTAGCACAACATAAAATAACAACGCATACCATGACACAGCAGAGCATAGTGGGGTATAGCATCACATGTTATAACAGAGCGCATCGGAGCTGCTTGACCCTTGGTACCACGACGGCAGTGAATGTACTCAACAGCTTAGATTCTACCATCTTGCAGAAGATAACAAAACATAGCACAATGTAATGAACAGAGAGCAGAGCACAACTTAACCAGCATACCACACCATCCTTCAATACTGATACTCCTATGGCAATGGGCTCGACGCAAAACAAAATACTATACCTTAATTCGAGAGGTATGCCATTACATAGCAGGGCATCGTATACGGGAATGAATTCACACAACGTAAACAACACCACTGGGCAACGCATATCATGACATACATTGACAGAGCATATCATGTTATAACACGGTGCCGACGAACCTTATTGCATACTATAGAACCACAGAACCCTGAATTGAAGAGGAACGGCATGACAACGTACTGTAATTGTATCAAATGCGACGTGTCGCGCCGAGGTCAGGCTGGCCACTGGACCAAACAGGCGGAGCAACGACCTATTGGACGACGCCAGACTGCCTCTGCTTCTCTGATTACTGTTGCTACTGCTATTGCTGCTAGTGCTCCTCTCCCTCCGACGGATTATTTCAGGTCGTATTTTGAAGTCTCGCACCACGCGTTTCGGAGGTTAGTTTTTCGCCCCAAGGGTTATGTCAGTTTCCTTCGTCACGGATACAAGAGACGTTAGATTTCAGGAGAACGGTATTTGCGACTTGGTCAGACCGCCGCACTGGCCGACACCACCAGGCCACGCGCTCATCGTCCCAATGGGCGCGAACAACACCGGGATCAAACGCCGAAGGTTTCGGTGGGGATCGCTCGAAGCAAAATAATTGTGCTCCCCCGCCTGCCCTTGAACTGAATTCGCGTGAGGAGCCTTCCTCTCAGCGAGTGCAGCAGCAGGACGGGGGACGGGGAGGAGGGGGCGCCGGCGAGAAAGGGGGTTGGTAGCTCAGATTTTGAGAAAGCCTTGAGGGGAGATGCCAGTATGGGGGAGGGGAGGAGGGGTGGGGGAGGGGGGGCGGAAAGGAGGGTGGGGGGCTCATGGGGCGCTTTCCAAGGGGGCTTCTCACGATCCTCTGCCACCCCGCGGTCCCGCGTCAGCGGCGAAATACGCGAGGGCGAGGACGAGGAGGCAGGGAACAGACCTGCGGCGCAAACTCCTTGCAAAAGATGGCCATGCGTCAAAGAAACGAACATGACGGGAAACGCGCGAACGGCCTGCTGAGAGGCGGGGCGGAGGGGCACAGGAGAGTTCACACCGTCCTGGCTGCGATCGCGACGCCACCAACTTTCTACCTACATTTACACCGATCCTAGCAAAGCCTGGCCTGGGCCCGCAATCGGTGGACATAGGAAGGCAGGATCAACCTCGTCCTCACCCCCCCTCCTCCCTCTAGTTCCCATCTCTCCGACTCCAATTCCCATCTCTCCGACTCTAACTCCCAACCGACTCCAGCTCCAATCTCTCCGACTCCGGCTCCCACCTCTCCGACTACGGCTCCCAACTTTCCGACTCCGGCTCCCAACTTTCCGACCCCAACTCCTATCTCTCCGAGTCCACCTCCCAACTCTCCGACTCCGACGCCCGTCTCTCCCACTCCGGCTCCCAGTTGTTCGACTCCGGCTGCCAGCTTTCCGAATCCACACCAGCCCTCCGACTCCAGCGTCCAAGTTTCCCACTCCGACTCCCTACTCCAGATTTCGTAATAAAGGGAGGGGGGTCTCATTTCGGGGGGGGGGGGTCTCTTCCAGGCTATCTTGGAGGGCCTGGGGGGTCTGGGGACGATGTTTTGGAGGGTTCTCCCACGGGGGAGGTCTGAAATGGCTTGTCTTGGAGGGTCCAGACCCCCTCCCTTTTATTACGAAATCTGGAGTACCTTCCTACTTCGGGCAAGTTCCGAGTTCACAACTGAGGCGCCCCGGCGCACCCGCCGTCCCCTACAGGGGACGCCTTCTGGGCGACCTCGGCGGCGCTCCGCCGCCCCGCTCAACCCCTCCTCCCTCCCTCCCTTCCTCGCTCCCTCTCTCCTCTCCTCCCTCCCTCCCTCCCCCCTCCCTCCTCCCTCCTCCCCTACCTCCTCCCTCCCTTCCTCCCTCCTCCCTCCCTCCTCCTCCCTCCTCCCTCCCTCGCTCCGCATCCCCCCTCCTCCCTCCTCCCTCCCTTCCTCGCTCCCTCTTTCCCTCTCTCCTCCCCATCTTCCAACTTGATCGTCCCGGCCCCGCCCCATTCGCTCCTTCCTGGTCGCTCCTCCTCCCTCGTGCCGAGGATCGGCAGGCAGGAGGAGGAGGGGCCAGGAAGGAGCGCATGGGGGCCCACGGGGCCATCTTGTGGGCCCACAGGATCACCCTGTTGGCCCCAAGACCTTCCTGGCCAAGACTGGTGCGGGTGGATACAGCCAGCGCGCCGCTGGAGCCGAACAGACGGCGTCGCGGCATGGCCACGACTCACGTCGGCGTGCTGCGCTTGCTTCCTCCCTGGGTCGGCTAGCGAGCAGCCCCGAGTCGACGCCTCGCCACCACTGCTCCTCCCTCCCTTCCTCCCTTTGCCCTCCCTCCCTCCCTCCCGGTACCTTCCCGCATCCCTCCGCAACCCTCCCTCCGCCCTCTTCGTGCTCCTCTCTGCTCCTGCTCCTGCTCTTCCTGCTCCTCCTGCTCCTCCTGCTTCTCCTCATTCTGCTGCACCCGCCCCTACTTCCCTCTCAACCTTCCTTCTGCTCCTGCTCCTCCGGCAACCATCCTCCTCCTGATCCTCCCGATCCTCCACCTCCTGATTCTCCACCTCGTCCTCTTCATACCGTGCCTACTCGTCCTCCGTTTCTTCTTCCTCCTCCTCGTCCATCACCTTCCTGGATCTAGGACATGCAGAAAACGAATAGCCAGGCCTACTCAGAAGGACTTCTGGCACTAGAGCGCCTGGTACGACGTCGTGGTCCTCCCGGCATCTGGGCTGTCTTCTAATCTCGTGCCCGTCATCATGCTTATCAAGCCCCCGATGACTCCGATCCCTCTCCCTCCTTCATCTCAACCTCTACATCATCCTGCATTCCCGAACTTGCAAAACAACTGATCGACGACTCGCCCCAAGGCTTTCAAAGAGAAAGTATTACGTAATCCCTTTCGTGCTTGACACGGTCTTCATATGAATATTCGCCATCGCTGGCGAACCATACTGCAAGAGCATCACCAAGTATGCGTATGTATGTATCGATACGTCTGTGTATATATATATATATGCATGCATGTACGCATGCATATACATAGTGTACTGTACGGTCGCTCGGAGGACGAGATCGCTATGTTCACAGAGAACCATTGAGGACATCATTGCAGAGAGCGCGAGCATGAACCCGCCTAGGAACAAATACCCGCAATGCAAACCGAGGAGGACGACAGATAACAGTAAGAACAATAACATGTGGCAGCCGCCTGGACTCTACACCAAACCAAGCCAAGTTGGTCAGAGTGAGGGTGCCCGAACTGGATTTCTTTACACATGGGTGCGAGTTGCTTTTGTGGGGCAGTATGGGCCACATGGGAGGGGGGGGTGCGTCACACGGGGGTAGGAGGAGGGGGGCGTTTGCTTGGGGAGATCCGTTCGTGGGGGCCGTACAGGGAGGTCCCGCACTGGGGGGGGCCACGCGGAGAGACCGCACCGGCGTGCACGTGGACGCCTCGTTACTCTTAACCTGTTCCTGCGGGGGACTACGCCCAATACCCCTGGCGTCATTCGCACCACTCGGGCCAGCAAGGGACTACGCTTTGTGTGGTGCAAGCCTTGCTGCCTGGACTGCCAAAGCCAAACGTCTTTGCATCGCCGACCTGGTGCTCATGGCGACAAGGTGCAAAAGAGACATACGACTCTATCCGGCACTCCGACGGCTCCCGTCCCCTCCGCGACTGGCCGGCGAGGATGCCCTCCGCAAATCTCCGCGGGGCCGCTCGCGCGAGTCCCGCCGCCTCTGCCGGGATCTGTGCCGCCTCGGCGCGCTGCCCACCGCCACCCTCCCCCCCCTCCTCCACGGCACCGTGCAGCATCGTAGCGCTATTGCCCAGACGAGCTCAACACGACTCTACCGAGCATCTTTGGCAGGGCTCGGTAGAGCTGTCGCGCCCAAGATGGCCCAAACGTCTCCTGGGGGGAACTCGGCGGAACCTTTGTGTGCACGTTTCAATACCACTCTGACGTGGTAGCGGGGTTTTCTCAGCTGGATGCTCTGCTAGCCTGCAGGAGGTCTGGAAAACTGCGCACCATGCGCAAGAACATTCGGGCACCGCACCAACGATAGTATCGGGCCGACTTGTCTTGCTCGCGACTTGCGGACTCAACAATTCCTGGTCTCTTCCCGCGTCCAAGCGGGGCACTCGCATTATCAGTAAACTGACAGAACACCTCAACGATTCCAAAATCTGCGCAACAGCCGATTAGTCAATGATGGCGGAAAAATCGTGGCATTATTCGAATGGCATTCTCTGCATCCCCAGCTGGGCAAGAATTCGCAACGACCGATGTCCAAATTTCCTTCGCTTTAGCCCTTTCCGGCCTTCCTTTTGTGATTCCTCCTCCTCCTCCTCCTCCTCCTCGTGTCCTTCCTTCCTATATTATTGCAGCATGGTTTCTTTCCATTCGCCCTCGTCCTCCTTGTTCTCATGCTCCTCCTCCCCGTCGTGTGCCAGTGGCGTGGGCGTTTCCATGTCCCTTACGGACCCAGGCTTTGCTTTGGGGGCCGCGATGTCGGGTCGAGACTCGCCACCTTAACCGGCGTGCCCACAGACGGCCGACTGGGAAACCAAACCTAATTTGGCAAGACAAGCCTCCCGGCAGGGTCGAGGGCAACGGTGAGGCTCCAGGGGTAGGCCTGCGCGGCGGTTTACACCGTGCCGTTTCTCGCCAGATCGAGGGGCCAGACAGACGGACACGCATGCTGGGCAGCGCCCGAACATGCGGGGGCGCGGGTGGATGGCACCGCAGCGCCTCAGCTGAGGTCATTCACGGAATTCCACGCGCGGAAGTTCGCCTCTGGACTTTACCCTCTGAGTCGCGCGACGTTGAGTCCAGCGAGGCGGGTCTGGAGGTAACAAATCAGCTGGCACTGATCTATCTGGTTGGCAGGTGCAAGCGACATTGTGCCTTTCCGACGTTCGGTGCATAACATGCTTGAAAGCGGCACCGGGACACGCGAAGAAATAACGCAACCGGCCCACAAGTATTTCGGAATGTGTTCGGCGGCCTCAACGACTCATCTGCTGCAAAATTGGCGCGATCCCGCGTTCTTACAACACTACGAACACGTTGCAATTGAACTGCGCGCGGAGAACGCATCTCGGATGTATTGCAGACGGAAGCTGGGATTGCAAGTGTACTTCGCCCATGGATGGTCTTGCAGCGTATAACAGCACATGTCGTGCACGCGAAAATCGAACAATACACATGCGCCGTGGCAATGCCTTGCACCTGAACGAATCGTTACAACGCGTAACTGACATCATATTGCAGTGCAGCGCTGTAGTGGCCGACTGCGACGCGACCTACCAAATCTGACCCGATCGCCCAAACATTCTGCGAACAGGGAATGTGGGGATGACCGTCAACGTGGTCCAACATTCCCTAAATACGCACCCGAAGCCCCCTTCAGAGGACGCTAGGAAGCGACAGAGAGACACCGTTCCCACGAACACAACAAATCAACATGTCACTTCTTCCGGGTGGTCAACATCAACACGAAGCATGCCGAAATGCTTCCGTGTTTACAAGCCACGCGCGCGCTACGCGCGCGTTTACGCTCTAGTCGCAGATGAGCCACGGGTGCCGCTGTAAACCCCGTTGTGGCGACAACGACGATTTCCAGCGTTCTCGGGCCAATGCCATCGACGCAAAGAAACGCATAGTCAGAACTCGGGGCGCCGACGCGGGGCGCCACGTTCCCGCGTATCACAATCTCGCTGCCGCCTTTGTTTGGTTTATCGAGCTGCGTTTTTCTCCACTTTCACTTCCGCTCTGCACCGTCGTGACACTCACTGTGTTTGCACACCTGCTCGGTCTCCCCATGCCCGATCACGCAAACATCCGCCGACCCTTGATGTTGGGATTGGCTCGGGGCCTCGTTGCGCTCGCGCGGGAACGCGTTGTTTTTGTTTCCTTTCCCTTGTGTTCCAAGCTTCTCGTTTTCACCGGTCGTTCAGCTGTCGGGTACCTGCAGAGGGCGCGCGCAGATGTCCCGGTCATCAAGGCACTTCTCTGCAATCAGCCGTTGTTGACTCCGTCCAGGGGACTGGGCAAGCTTCTGTGTGCTGAGCGCCAAACCTCAAGCCTGCGATAATCGCACCCGTGGGATCAGAAGGTTCGGGCTCGCTGGGGATGCTCAATAATTTGCCTGGCAAATCCCATGTATGGGGCTGCCTGGGGCTCTGACGGGGCCTCTGGCGGTACCTTCTTGGCGCTCTGGCGAAGCCTTTCAGGAGGTGAGGGGGGGCACGGAACCTGGGAAATTGTATAGTATAGCCACACCCCGCTCGCTCGGGCGGGTCCGGCCTGCAAAGGTGGGAGGAGCAAGACTCGCATGAAATAGTATGGTGTAGGGATGCCCTGCTCTCTCTTATGGGGGGTCCCTGGCGCTCCGGCGGGGCTTGCTCAGGAGGGGAAGGAGGAGGACGAAACCTTTGGAAAACTATGGTATAGTCACACCCCGTGCGCTCTGACGGGGCTACCTCGGGGTGGGAGGAGCAATAGAGAACATGGACTGTATATGGTATAGCAACACTCGTCTCGCTCTGCCAGGGCCGCCCTTCAAGGGTGGGAGAGGCAAAGCAATTTGTGAAATTCTACGGTGCAGCGATGCCCCGCTCGCTCTGGCGGGGCCTGTCTGGCGCTCTGGCGGGGCCGTCCCAGGAGAGGAGGGAGGAGCACGAAAGCTGAGGGTTGATGGGGAGGAAGAGGAGAGAGAGGAGGGAATGGAGGCAAGGGGAGGGGGCGGGAAGGAAAGTGGGACAACCCGAGCCATGTGGGCCGTCTTCGAGCGCCCTGGGGCATCCCGCTCCCGCTCTGTGGCCCAGCTTCGGCCCGTCCTGGGGATCTTCTTGGGCCGTCTTTGGCTCCTCCTGGGTAATTTTCGGGCTCCTGGCCGTCCCGCCCTCCTCCTCGCCTTCGTCCTCCTCCCCCTCGTCGTCCTCCCCCCCTTCGCCGCCGCCGTCGTCGCTGTCGGTGTCTGCGCGGCGTCTTCTTGATTCGCAGCCGCGCCTCCGGCAGCGGAACTTGCTGTTTCACTTATTTGCCAACGCACCCCTGACGTGCACGGCGCTTCGTTCGTTCGTTCTTCGGCGGTCTTGGGGCGGTCTTGGGGGACGCGTCGGCCCTCTTGGAGCGTCGGAAGGTCGAACACGCGAGAAACCGGAACATGACAATCAAGGATTTGGGCCTCTTCGGGCTCTCTCGGGACGCCTCTCGGAGCTCTCTTGAGGCCTCTTGGGCTGCGTATTTGCCGTCTCGAGCCCATGTTGGGCCACGTTAGGGCCATCTGGGTTGTCTTTGAGGGGCTCGTCGAAGTCCCCCGGAGGCTTCTGGGAGCTCTCTGGGGCAGTCTGGAAGCTGCTCCAAGGCCGCTCCTGTGTGCTCCGGGAGCGGTCTCGGAGGCCCCGGTCCTTCCATGCGCGCTCGGGGCCCGGGCCTCCCACTCCCGCTCTGTGGCCCAGCTTGGCCCAGTTCCGGGGCTCTCTTGGGTCGTCTGTGGCTCCTCCTGGGCAAGTTTCGGGCTCCCTGGGGCCGTCTTGGGGCTATTTTGGGGGGCCTCTTCGGCGGTTTTGGGGCGGTCTTGGCGGC
The DNA here is from genome assembly GCA_963575745.1 of Prorocentrum cordatum. Taxonomy (NCBI): domain Eukaryota; class Dinophyceae; order Prorocentrales; family Prorocentraceae; genus Prorocentrum; species Prorocentrum cordatum. The sequence continues at coordinate 252,624 of CAUYUJ010020448.1, forward strand.
CTCTTCGGCGGCCTTGGGGCGGTCTTGGGGGACGCGTCGGCCGTCCTTCCTGGAGCGTCGGGAGGTCGAAAACGCGAGAAACCGAAAAACATAGAAAAACAATTGAAAATTATGGATTTGGGCCTCTTCGAACTCTCTCGGGACGCCTCTCGGAGCTCTCTTGAGGCCTCTTGGAGGCCTCTCAGAGTCTCCATGTGCCGAGTTGGGCCCATCTGGGGCCACGTTGGGGCCATCTGGGCCGTCTTGGAGGGGCTTGTCGAAGTCCCCCGGGGGCTTCTTGACTACCTACCAGACCACCCCAACCCAACCCGAAGACCCGAATTTCGGGTTGGGGGGGTAAGGGCTCCGCACGTGTTTTTTCGATGCTTCCCGACCCCCCCCCCCCACTGGAAATCGAGGGTAAATCTGAGCCTTCGGGTTGGGTTGGGGTGGTTTGGTGGGTGGGGGCTTCTGGGAGCGTCTTGGGGCTCTCTGGGGCGGTCTGGGGGCTCCGCGGCCCCTCCGGGGTGCTCTGGGAGCGGTCTCGGAGGCCCCGGTCCTCCCGTGCGCGCTCGAGGCCCAGGCCCTGGGCGCCGGGGCCTAAGGGCATATATATATATATATATATATATATATATATATATATATATATATATATATATATATATATATATATATATATATATTCTCCTAGGCACCTCTCCGAGGGAGTAGAGCTCAGAGCCGATCAATTGAAGGCGGCGTTCGCGATGTTTCTAGCCGTTTCGCTAGGGACATCCTCGAATTTCTGAAAATCGGTGGCACCCCTCACGCAGATCGTGACGTCAGGGTCCAAAAAAACACATGGGAATTTCAACATTCAAACATGCAACCTTCAAAAACACATTGTAATTTCAATGATTTTGACCCCGATTCTCAAAGAATGGCGATTTCGACTGAGACATCCTCCCAAAATCGAGCCCCGACGTACCTTCTGCTACCCCAGACCCCGCCTCGGAGCCTCTTGGGAGCCCCCTGGAATCTCCTGGGGCCTCCTGGGGCGTTCTGTACCTTCTGGTACCCCGGACCCCGCCTCGGAGCCTCCTGGGGGTCTCCTGGAACCTCCTGGGGCCTCCTGCGGCCTCCTGGAGCCTCTTGGGGCCTCCTGGAGCCTCCTGGGGTCTTCTGGGGTCTCCTGAGGCCGCCTGGGGCCTCCTGGGGCCTCAGAAATAAATGCACACACAGAGACACAAATCACACCCAACGCATCACACGCTAGACAAACATTACACACACAACACCTACAACGCACAGAAAACACGCACAACACAGAGCACACATCACACACACAACACTCACAATCCCGGGGCCTCCTGGAGCCTCTTCCGGTATCCAAGTCGGGCATCCTGAGGTTTCCTGGGGGGGCCCTGGTACACACATCGCAAGGTGTGGCAACCCCACTTGCGCTCGAGTGCGACCTCGATCTTATTTTATTCTGCGTTCACCTCCTGCCTCCTCCCCTTCTCTTAGGCACGCCCTGGCGGCGCCGCCCCAGCTTCCCCTTCTCCATTTCCGATCCTGCAATCATGGTGTCTTCCTGCTTCAAACGCCCTTTCAGTGTTTCTTTGGAATGAGCCTGGGCACACACGTGCTACTTGTATATATCTAGGTATATGTATATATACATATATGTGCGTATGTATATATGTATACCTAGGATATGAATCAAGTAGGGCTGGGGTCCAGGATCTCTCGGCTAAAGATTGCCCAAGACGACCCATGTAGGACTCCTGAGGTCCCGACAAGGAATAGAGACGACGGGCGTCACAAGTTACGGTCTTCACGTGGTATTCGAAGCATCGCCACACGCTGGCACGCTTACAGAACTTACCCCAGGCAGCTGAATACATGTCCGCCAGCCCCCCTTGCGGAACCACAGGCTGCAAAGCATGAGGTTCAACATCTGTGCAGCCTAATGTTCACCAGCGCCATTCGGCAAGGCACAACGTTGCGGCATTATCTGGGAAGACAATCGCGACCTCCAAGTTAGTAATTCTCAGGTCACAGAAGTGATCGCATTGCCAAGGGTTGATACTCTAAGCTTCCAAAAACGCACCCGGCCTCCCTGGGCTCGAATGTCCTCTGGAGTCTCCCCCGAACCGCATGTCCGTAACTGATTGGCGCGTTGCTACACATAAAAAACATTGGACCACCATCGCTCGAAAAAGGGCGGTGGATCCGCGCTCCAAGGCCACGATCCCGCGGGAAGAGATGAGGATCCGCGCTCCTCAGGCCACAATCCCTTGTAAAACTATAGACCCGCGCTCCCGAAGCCACCATCCCTTGGACATGCACTGCGGATCCGCCATGCCCAGGCCACGATCACTTGTACGTAACTGCAGATCCGATCTCCCAGGGCCACGACCCATTAACAAGAAATTTGGGGCAGCGATCGTGAGCCCATGATCCCACGTAAACGAACACTAGATCCGCGTTGGCCCAACAATGGGTCCGCGGTCCTGGGGACACGCACCAGACCTTGTCGTAACAGGTCCACCGTGAAACGCTGCGGTGACATGGCAACGTGCGCAGACAAGAGTGGGGAGGTTGCATGCAGAGACAGGTGCACTGCCTGCGTAGCTGCCCGATCCAATTAGCAAACTCTCGCGTGCAACATCATGGCCTTGCATGGCCTCCGCATGAACGCACGACCTCGTGTTCAAGTTGGCATTTTCGTATCCATCCTTTTGAATTCCGACTTAGTTACGAGAGTGATCGCAACAGCTGTGGCAAGCTCGCCGTCTCACGGTGGCTGAGCAACACCAGATGGACCAGGCCAGCAAGGCCGCCATGCGGAGCACGCAGCGATACTAAGCTGCCGCATGCAAGGCCCAGTCGCAAGTGGCATGGGCGAACATGCCGCTCACCCGAGCGCAGGCACGCAACGTCGTGAGCATGTCACGACTGCCCGCCCAATCACGAGCAGGGGGGGGACCCTCCTACGCGACAGCGCTGCTCGCCACACCGCAGCCAGCACGGACATAGCAGAATCGCACCAGCACTTCTGGCGTAGATAGTCTAACACAATTCTCCCTCGTCCAACACCCTCTTCCCTTCGGGGATGGGTCCCCCCCCTTCCCTGAGTTTGTTGGGCCCGCCCCGCAATGTGTCAAGGGGCCTTTTTTTGCCCCAAGATAACCTCCAAAACAGCTCAGGATAGCCGAAGATGGTTCAAGATGGCTTCCGACATGCCTCCAAGAGGCCCCGAGAGGAGTACGAGACCGCACCGAGTGCTCTCGGAGCCCCCTCAGGACTCCCCCAAGTGGCCACCATCCTTCAAAAGCAAACCGAAGGACACTCAATGATGTTTGCCGTCTCGCCTTTCGCTTCTGGTGCGGTGTTGAAGCATCAAGGCGGCCCTAAGATGACCCACGAGAGCCCCATGAGAGGACCAAGGCGGCCCGAAGAGCACCCAAAAGAGCCCCAAAAGGGCTCCCAAGAGAACCCCAAGAGGCGATTTGGGGTCGAGGGGCGACGAAAAATTAGGGACGCCACCATTGTTCACTCGATGACCTCCAAGATTATCCCATGAGGCCTCTGGAGGCCCACAGGAGTTTCAAGAGGATCCCAAAACAATCCCAAAAAGCCCCATGAAGGGCCCAAAGAGGGCCACGTGAGAGTCCCAAGACCCTAAGACGGACTCCAAAAGACCCCAAGACGATTGCTGGCGACTTCGTACTCCTCCTCTTTCTCCTCGTCTACGTCCTCGTCCTCCTCCTCGTGGGCATCGTTTGTGGTGGTGGCGATACGAGAAGCGTCAAGAATTTCGGGCGGTCGAGCTTATTCGATCAAGGCGCATGGTTCAGCACAGGAAGTCGAGGTGAACATCTGGCAGACTGCACCGTTTCCTTATTCGGGAGGTGTCTGGGCCCAGCGTTCACTACGGCTGGCACAAAGATTGCGATCGCCTTTCCCGAGTCGAGTACCCAATTCCTGTGTCCCTCACTGGGACCCGTTGGACGCCTGGAATGGGAACGGAGAAAATGGGTACACTGCCCAACAACACATGGTGTCCAAAAACAACAGCAGCCGCTGTTGGGTAGGCAGCCTCCTGGCTCAAATGGACGACGTCCGCGGCGACACCGACAGCGAGTCTTGTCCAACATGAACAGGAAATGCTGTCGGTCTTTGTTCCCACTTTTTCCGTACCCATTTCGATCGTCCCGATCCCAGACCCACCACGGACTCCTTGCCTGGTCCTACCATCCTCCCTGTCCCCCGAATTCCCACCCCCCCCACCTGTCCGACTGCTCGGGGAGCCGCCGCCGCCGGCGACGCGAGCAACCGCGGCGGCGGCGCCGGGCGAGGGAGGCGAAAGACCTCCCGCCCCCCGCGGGTGGGCATGGACAGGGTTCTGGGTACTGCTGGAGGAAGAGATCGACTACAAATTGGCTTACCCCTAAGAAATGTTTCGTCGAACCCACGAAGAATACGTATACTCGACGAAGCTGACACTTTTTGGTGTGAAAACATTATGTAGTCGACCTCCTACTTGAACTGCGGATGGGAAGGGAGTGGAGGAATGCGATGTTGAGGAGTTGCGAGGTGGAGGATGAGCATGCTGCGGTGGGCGAGGAGGCCGAAGGATGGACGACAATGAGAGAACGAGGAGACGGACGGGGAGGAGAACGAGGAAACGAACATAGCAGACGACACAGGATAATGAGCAGACAAGAAGGGGGGAAGACTATTGGAATATCACTCGGGAGAGAGAAGAAGGAAGGAGAAGGGGGAGGGGAAAGTGGGAGACTACGGAGAAAGAGAAGGAGATGGAAGCAAATACTGAGAAGGCGGAGAAAGAGTCTGCGGGAAGATGGGGGCGCAGGATAAGTCGCCGGCCCAACGCGCCAGAGGCGTGCTAACATCTTCGGTACCAGGTTCAGAATGCTTCGGATTCGAGCGCGCGTGGCGGCCCCTGGGGGTCCCTGCATACCCTGGCAGACTTCGGGTCACGTGTGCCAGAACTCCTGGGTGCGGCCCTGGGCGGCCCTCAGAGCGCCCCAGGAGCGCCCAAGGAAGTCGCCAAGCAGTCCCACGGCCTCAGGCCAAGAACGCTCCAAGATATCCTAAACTGGCTTTAAGACGGTCCAAGAGGCGCCCAAGAGGGCCACAAGAGGCAAGAAACACTTATTTTGCGTGGGCTTCTGAAAGATATTGGCGTTTCCGTCTCTTCGGGCGTCCGACCGCCCAAGACGGCCCAAGCGGCGCCCGAGACCGCCCCAAGTTAGCCCGAGAGGCCCCCAGGATGAACCCAACATTGCCCAAGAGGTCAGGCAATCTGCCGCCGCAGAACGAGGCTCTGGACGTATGAACGACTATGGCATTGCACGGACTGCAAGCCATCACTCAGAGGGCATTGACCAACGCAGTTAAGACCAGGTGCAAGCAACGACCACCAACAGATGTGTTTTGGACCTGTCTGGATACGCCGCTCACCCCAGACTCTGGGGTGTTCCGAGTGCTCTGGGGCCCAGAGCACTCGGAACACACCCCACATCTAGCTCTTCCCTGATTCGTGTGCGTAGAATGCCTGCGTTGCCGAACAATTTCGCACATCTGCAACAATAGATCGAAGCATTGTGTTATGAGGTCACGTTCAAATATACCACAAAAAGTCAACCTGGATTTGGCCGTGTAAACAAATCGGCCAACGAACCCAGAAAGGAAATCAAGAAGCGCGAAACATGGCTGCGTTCTCAAGACACCTGATCATCATCATCATCATCATCATCATCATCATCATCATCATCATCATCATCATCATCATCATCATCATCATCATCATCATCGTCATCATCATCATCATCAGCAGCAGCATCATCATCAGCATCAGCAGCATCATCATCATCATCCTCATCATCATCATCATCATCATCATTAGCATCATCACCATCATCATCAGCATCATCATCATCCTGATGCTAAGCCTCGTCATCATCCTCCTATTATTCCTTGCTCCTCCTCCTCCTCCGCACCAACACCACCAACGTCATCACCACCAGCATCATCATCAACACCACCACCATCATCATCATCATCAGCAGCAGCATCAGCATCACCATCCTCGTCGTCATCATCATCATCATCATCATCATCATCATCATCATCATCATCATCAGCATCATCATGATCATCACCATCATCATCATCATCATCGTCCTTATCCTGGTCCTCCTCCTCGTCCTCATCCTCGTTCTCATCGTTCTCCTCCCCCTCTTCCATCCTCATCCTGCTCTTCCTGCTACTCTTTCTCCTCCTTCTCGCCTCGTCCTCCTCCTCCTCGTCGTCCTCCTCCTCCTCCTCCGCCTCCTCACGATCCTCCCTCTTCTCCCTCCTCCCTCCTCCCTCCTCACTCCTCCCTCCTCCCTCCCCTCCTCCCGCCTCCCGCCTCCCTCCTCCCGCCTCCCGCCTCCCTCCTCCCGATAGCCGTAAGGTCGTCATCGTCGTCGTCGTCGCCGTCGTCGTCGTGTCAACCACCAACATCTGGAGCGCTTCGGATCGCCGGCACTGGCCAGAGGCCATTCAAATAAGAAGCGCGACGCATGGTTACGTTCTCAAAACACCTGATTGGGCGACAAACAATTGCAGTGCTGAAGCTATCGTTCGTAATGTACCGTGCCAAGGGTTGTACTTTGCTGTGCTGAAACAAGATGCGTCATGCCGCAATGATGTGCGTTGTGCTCGATCGTGTTGTGGGTCAAGTCGCCATTGGCATCCGAATCCTGACCGAACTGATCTGGATCTTAAGCTCGAGCTGCCTGAACGCATAGCTGGACCAGAACTGGTTGCAGTCGAAACGTGTGGGACGCTTATGCAGCTTAAGCTCAAGACCCGACTCAATTCAAAAACGAGACGAAACGACACGGGGCTCAGGGCGCACGGACGCGCCACGGAATGTGCCAAGGGCGCACTCGGAGATACGCCAAGGGACATGTCAGGGGACGTGGCAAGGGACACGCCACGAAACGGGCAGGGAAAGCGCTAGGGGACAAGCCAGGGAATGCAACAGAGGACGACAAGGGACGCGCCGATGGGGGGAGGGACATACGCCGTCCCGCTCTGGGGCGTTAAGAACCCACGTGTTCACGGTTGTCCCGCTCTGCGATGTTGGGAGCCCACGTGTTTTCACTTGTCCAAGCACCTATCTAACATGCGGTCGTGCAAACACGTGGTTCCAGCTCGGGGCAGCAATGTTCTGTACCGCGCAGGATGGCCTCTACACGAAACAAAACGTCGCTGCAGCTCATGACCACCATGTTAGAACCCTCCTGGGTGGCCTGGGCAGATGGATACACGTGGTTCCAGCTCGGGGCAAACATGTTAGATACCGCCCTGGGTGGCCTGGACGCGCGTGACACGTGGTTCCAAAGTGGGGGATCACCATGCTAGATATCCACGAGGGTGGCCTGGACAAGTGCAAACACGTGGTTCCAGCTCGATGCCACCATGTTAGATAGTTATCCCTCTGGGTGGCCTGGACACATGAAAGCACGTGGTTCCAACTTGGGGGCTGGACATGTGTAAACACGTGGCTCAAGCGAGGGGCACGAACCAACCATCTCAGATACCCCTCCCTTGGCGGCCTGGACACATAAAAACACGTGGTGCCAACTCGGGACCACCTCATTCGATACCCGCTTGGGTGGCCTGGACACGTAAAAACACGTGGTTCCAGCTCGGGGCCACCATGTCAGATATCCATTCTGGGTGGCCCGGGCGTGTGAAAACACGCAGCTCCAGCTCGGGACAACCATGTTAGATACCTCCCAGGGTGGGCTGGACACGTGAAATCAATTTTTCCCAGCTCGGGGCCACCATGCTTGATACCTCTGTGGGTGGCCTGGACACGCGAAAACACGTGGTTCCAGCTCGGGACCACCATGTGTAGGTACCCTGGGGATAAACTGGAAAGCCACACACCGAAGAAACTGTGCGAAGTTATTTCGTACTTGCTGTCGCTTTATTGGTTTTCTCTGGCTCTTGTTGACCCCCACGCTGGGGGGGCCCAGACGACCACCCCGCGGGTGGCCCGCACACGTAGAAACACCCAATTCCGGCTCGGTGCAGCCGTGCTAGATACCCCTCTGGGTGGCCTGGGCGCGTAACAGTACATGGCTCCAGCTCGGGGCCACCAATGTTAGGTACTCCGCTGGGTGGCCTGGACACGTGAAAGCATGCGGTTCCAGCCCGGGGCCACCATATTAGATACCTCTCTGAGTGGCCTGGGCACGTGAAAATAAAGGTTTTGCCTGAAACATCCTTTGAATTCCCAAAGCCCTGGAAAAGGGGCAATCCATGTATATATATATATATATATATATATATATATATATATATATATGTATATTCTCATACGCACCTCTCCGAGGGAGTAGAGCTCAGAGGCGATTAATGCGCACGTCGTTCTGGATGTTTCTGGCCGTTTCGCTCGGGACATCCTCGAAATTCTGAAAATCGGTGGCACCCCTCACGCAGATCGTGACGTCAGGGTCCAAAAACACATGGGAATTTCAACATTTTAACATAAAACCTTCAAAAACACATGGTAATTTCAATAATTTTGACCCCGATTCTCAGAGAATGGCGGTTTCGCCTGAGACATCCTCCCAAAATCGAGCCCCAGACCCCTCCTCGGAGCCTCCTGGGGGCCTCCTGGAACCTCCTGGGGCCTCCTGGGGCTTTCTGGACCTTCTGGTACCCCAGACCCCGCCTCGGAGCCTCCTGGAGTTCTCCTGGGCCTGCTGAGGCCGCCTGGGGCCTCCTGGGGCCTCCTGGGGCTTCAGAACTACATGCACACACAGAGACACAAATCACGCCCAACACATCACACGCTAGACAAACATAACATACAAACACACAACACCGACAACACACAAAAAGCACGCACCACACAAAGCACACATCACACACACAACACTCACAATCCTGGGGCCTCCTGGAGCCTCTTCTGGTATCCAAGTCGGGCCTCCTGAGGCTTCCTGGGGGGCCCTGGTACACACATCGCAAGGTGTGGCAACCCCACTTGCGCTCGAGTGCGACTTCGCTGTTGCATGTCACTCCTGCTTCAAACGCCCCTTCAGCTTGTTGTATGAGCCTGGGCACACACGTGCCACTTGTATATATATATGTATATATATATGTATATATATATATATGTGTATATATAAATGTACACAAGACTGCATTGGCGCTTCGCGCCGTGCGCTTTGTTCTGGACCCTCCTCGGCAAAGCAATACATCATCGCTTGCTTCAGCGAGAGGGACCTCGAGGCCTGGACGGGCGACAGGCTCATCTTTCTGATATCCCTGGTGCCTGCTGACATTGCGTTCGCCCGATGCGCTTGCACGCTTGTGCGCATGAGCTGGGGGAGTGATGATTTGTTCAAGTGCGAAGGTCCTTTGAGGAAGTAAGGGGCGTTCTCATGACACGCCGAAGAAGTCGCCGTCTTGAATGCCTGGAAGGCTCCAGGCAGTCAGGAAATCTTCGATCGTCGAACTTCGAATCTAGATCCATTGCCTGTCTCTCTCGATCGAGGACCTGAAACCTCGAACCTCAAGCGTGGAACCAAAATCGTCGGGTCAGCTCAATGTACTTCGTAGGAAAACGCCGCCTGGGCGTTTTGGGGTCACTTTTGGGCCGTCCTGGGGCCCTCTTGGGCCGTCTTGGGGAGCTGGGGCCCTCCAGAGGCTTTCTGAAGCCATCTAGGGCCCTCTCGGGGGCCGCCCATGGCCTTCTTGGGGATCTCCCATGGCTTTCGTGGGTCTCTCCTGGGAGCCTTCTGGGGGCATCTTGGGCTTCTCGCGGGCAGTCTCGGGGCTCTCTGGGGCAGTCTTGGGGCTCTTGGGCCGTCCTCAAAGCCTCTGGGGGGCCTCTTGGGCCGTCTTGGGGCGATATCGGGGGCCTATCGGGCCGCTTTGGACGCTGCGAAATCGCAAACAGCGGATATGTCAAACTTTCACATTTTCCCGAAGGAGTGGGACGATGTTTGCTTCTCCGGGGCTTTCTTAACAGGCTCTTGGGGCGTCTTGGGGGCCTCTTGGGCCGTCTTCAGACCATCGAGGTTCCTCTTGGAGCGCTCTGGTGCTGTCTTGGGTCTCTCTTGCGCCTCTCCGATGACCCTTCTGATCGCCTTGAGTCTGCTCGCAAGGCCCGGCAAGGCGCCCTGGGAGGACCTGAAGGGCCAGCGGACCTCTTCCAAGGGCGTCCAGGGGGCCGCCGAAACGTCCGAAAGGGTGTCCAGGGCGTCCCTGGGGGGGGGATCCGGTTTAGGGGGGTGGGTGTGGGGGGTTCCCGGGCAATTAAAATATAATAATTGGAATATATATATATATATATATATACAATATATAATATATATATTATATATATATTTATATATATATACTAGAACCACGCGCGCGCTTCGCGCGCGCTTAGGTTCTGTCGAGTCACAGACCCAGGAATCGTTGTGAGAAGAAATTGGTGACGCGAAGCGTCGTGGGGGCGTCCTTGGACGTCTGGGGTCTCCTGGGGCCTCTTGAGGGGCCTCCTGGGGGCCTCCTGGCGGCCTCTTGGGGCGGAAGGCTCGAGCTTGCGGTTCGTGGTCCCCCTCTGGGCCCCCTCTTGGGCCCGTCTTGGGGCCCTCTTGGGCCATCTTGGGCGCCTCTTGGGCCGTCTTGGGGCCCTCTTGGGCTGTCCTTGGGCCTCCTTTGGGCCTCTTGGGGGTCTCCTGGGGCCTCTTGAGGGGCCTCCTTGGGGCCTCCTGGCGGCCTCTTGGGGCGGAAGGCTCGAGCTTGCGGTTCGTGGTCCCCCTCTGGGCCCCCTCTTGGGCCCGTCTTGGGGCCCTCTTGGGCCATCTTGGGCGCCTCTTGGGCCGTCTTGGGGCCCTCTTGGGCTGTCCTGGGGCCCTCTTGGAAGCTTCTTGGGCCGTCTTGGGGCGGTCTTGGGCGCCTCTTGGGCCGTCCTGTAACGTCGGAAAGCCCAAAAGGCGACTTTGTTGAAAATGTACGTTTTACGAAGGGAATGGGCCAATTTTTGCGTCTAGGGGCCCTCTTGGGACGCATGTTGGAGGCTTCTTGGGGCGTCTTGGGGGCGTCCTTGGACGTCTGGGGTCTCCTGGGGCCTCTTGAGGGGCCTCCTTGGGGCCTCCTGGCGGCCTCTTGGGGCGGAAGGCTCGAGCTTGCGGTTCGTGGTCCCCCTCTGGGCCCCCTCTTGGGCCCGTCTTGGGGCCCTCTTGGGCCATCTTGGGCGCCTCTTGGGCCGTCTTGGGGCCCTCTTGGGCTGTCCTGGGGCCCTCTTGGAAGCTTCTTGGGCCGTCTTGGGGCGGTCTTGGGCGCCTCTTGGGCCGTCCTGTAACGTCGGAAAGCCCAAAAGGCGACTTTGTTGAAAATGTACGTTTTACGAAGGGAATGGGCCAATTTTTGCGTCTAGGGGCCCTCTTGGGACGCATGTTGGAGGCTTCTTGGGGCCTCTTGGGGGCGTCCTTGGACGTCTGGGGTCTCCTGGGGCCTCTTGAGGGGCCTCCTGGGGGCCTCCTGGCGGCCTCTTGGGGCGGAAGGCTCGAGCTTGCGGTTCGTGGTCCCCCTCTGGGCCCCCTCTTGGGCCCGTCTTGGGGCCCTCTTGGGCCATCTTGGGCGCCTCTTGGGCCGTCTTGGGGCCCTCTTGGGCTGTCCTGGGGCCCTCTTGGAAGCTTCTTGGGCCGTCTTGGGGCGGTCTTGGGCGCCTCTTGGGCCGTCCTGTAACGTCGGAAAGCCCAAAAGACAACTTTGTGAAAAATGTACGTTTTACGAAGGGAATGGGCCAATTTTTGCGTCTAGGGGCCCTCTTGGGACGCATGTTGGAGGCTTCTTGGGGCCTCTTGGGGGCGTCCTTGGACGTCTGGAGGCCATCTTCAGCATCTCGGAGCCCTCTTGGAGGCCTCTTGGAAGTTTCTTGGGCCGTCTTGGGCGCTCCTGGGGCCGTCTTGTCTGACCGGGGAGGCCTCCGGCAAGCCCCGACGAGCCTCCGGGCCCCCCGGAGCCCACATTTGCGGTCGAGGTCCCGGCCCCGGGCCCCCGGACCCGGTGCGCCGTTATATGTATATATGTGTATACGTATACACACACATATATATATATATATATATATATATATACACATGTATGTATATATCTCTATATATGTATATATAGTATATATACACACACACACCTCTCTCTATATCTGTATATATATACAGATAGATATGGCGAAACAAGCGTTTCGCTCGAGAAATCCTCGACACCTTCTGCAAAACAAACGTTTCGCTAAAGACATGCTCAACAAACGAAACTGATTACTTTATTTTGTGCTTCATGATAAGAATTTCAAAACCCAGCATATCGCTCGGGGCATCCTCAACATTTAATCAGCCGCACATGAATCCGCTGGTCCTGTGCGAACTTTGAGCACCGAGGACAACTAACAAGCTAAAAGAGAAACCTGGTCCGACGCAACTTCCGGGAAAAGGCAAAAGAATGCACGTGTGCCTGTATACCTGGTTGCAGACAGGTAGCCCACATGAAGTAACACCACGTGCATGCAGACATGCATCCCACAGCCTATAACTTCCTCTGGCTTTCGAAGCTGCGACATCGCGCCAAAGGAGTAGGACAGAGAAACGGGGACGGCCAGGGAGAGGATGAGTGGACGATAAAAGAAAGATCAACAAGGTGGACAGGCGCGGTGATCACGGACAAACGCAAGATAGGCACATGTCGCAGATGCGCTGGCCTTGACCGGCGCCTGTGCCTGGGAGGATGCAATGCTATTGGGGCGGGAAAGAACTTGGAGGAGGACCGCGAAAAAGGAGGACGAGGAGGATCGGAAGGAGAAGGCGTGGGAGGATGAAAGAAGAACGACCAGCAAGGGAGCGGGAGAGGAGGACAAGAAGGAACTCAAAACCGCCCCTCCTTCCAGAATTCTGTCCTACGCAAATCTCTGAGCGCCTATCTCTCCTGCACCCGCCTCCTCCTGGCGCTCGCGCGAAAATACTTCCCACCCCCTGCATCCCCCGACCCCCCCTTTGTATCCCCTTCATCTCAAACTGCCTACCTTCTGGCCCTCGTGTGGACATCCCCTCCCTCCTGCATCTGATGAGGTCGGGGGGGAGGAATAAATTAGGGAAACGAACTCTACACACCGACGCTTTTTCCGACCCCGCGCCGAAATTCGCACAGGAACGCGGATCCTGGTGCATACGGGATCCTGGTGTATACATGTTTGGTTCTTTCCCTTGGAAAACGGAGGAAACGTATACACCACACCACCCCGACGTCGTCCCCGACCCTCAAAAAGTCTTGGGATCGAAAACAAAAAACGCCACTGGTAATGCAGATGTTCCACTTTCCGATAAATAGCCTTGGTTCCCCTTCATCCCAAGCTGCCTGCCTCCTGGCCCTCGCGTAAACATCACCCTCCTCATGCATCCGAGGGGGAACAAAAAGGGAGCCCGCTCCTGGTTCTGCGCCGGCGGCGCCCCCGCTCCTGTGGCCTGGCGCGGCTTCCCCCACGGCAAGAGGGCGGGCGGCATCCACCCCGAGTACTGCCAGCGTAAATGGCTACTCCTGATCGATCCTGGTCGAATGGCTTCGGAGATTTACAATTGAAATGCTGCCGCAAAGAACCGTGACTGAGGAACGAAGTCCCTTTCTGGCCTCAGCTGCGACCACATCCGCGAGGAGCCATCAGGGACGCCGTAGGAGAGAGCAGGAAGGACCCCAAAGCCCCTTCCGATGCCAAAAAGGGTCCTTGCCTCAAAGAACATGATGGCTGCAATGTGTGGCCTCTTCGACTCTTCGCCACCAATCTTGGGGCCCGTGAGCGCTCCGTGCAAACAGCGAAAGAGGCCCGTGAGCGCCCCGTCCGCTCCCTTCTCCTCTTCACCCCGCGTCTCCTCGCATGCGACATGTTGCCATGAAAGAGATAGGTCCTGGCGGAAACGGGCCCTGCACGCTGGGGCCTCTACCCACGACCACCTTTTCGTTCTGAGCCACGGAGGAGGGAGGAGGAGGAGGAGGAGGCAGAGGGGGAAGAGGAGGAGGAGGAGGACGAGGAGGAGGGGGGGGAGGAGCGAGGAGGAGGAGGAGGAGGAGGAAGGAGGATGAGGCTGAGGAGGAGGAGGAGGAGGAGGAGGAGGAAGGAGGAGGAGGAGGAGGAGGAAGGAGGAGGAGGAGGAGGCCCGGGAAGGGCCCCAGCACCCCGCAGAAGGCGAACCTCCTCCAGGACCCCTCCCCTCTCCTCCCCCCGCGGAAAGGGGTGGAAACTCTAGGCTTGCGGCGGCCTGGAACACCTCCGCGGGCTGCGCCGCCGCTGGCGCGACCGCGACCGCGACCGCGGGCGCGAGCGCGCAGGCACGCGCGAGCCTCGGCGCCAGGGGAGCGGGGTGGGCCGGAGCGTCATCCTCGCCCTCGCCCCTGGCAGCTCCGGGTGGGGGCTGAGAGGGGCCAGAGCAGGGGGTGCTGTGGCTCAGCGGGGCGACAGGGGGGGGGCACAGTGACCTGGAACCGACGGTGCATCGCCGATAGACCGGCGATGCATCGCCGATAGACCGGCGCAGGCAGGTTGGGGCACCCGTGCCCCGATCGGCGAAGAATGGGCGATTGAGCTGTTTTCGTTCCGCACCCCGTGCCCCGTGCTCTCGCTGTCTGGCTGGCCCGTGCACCGGCTTGCCCTCCCGTCCGCTCGCTTCCGCCCCAGGTCTCTCCTGCGCCGTGCCTCCTCGCCACAGGGCCCCCCTGGATGGTAAGAAAAATGCACCCGCCAGCGCTCTGATTTAAAGTCTGCTCGCGCGGCGCCGCCCGAAACTCCGAGCAGGAGATCACCCCTCCTCCTCCTCCCTGAGGTCAGCAGACTGAGGTCAGCAAACGCGCGAGATGACTCGCGAACAATACAACATCGGGATGGCCACCGCGCCGCTTCCGCCTGTGGAGCGTCGGCAGCGGCCCGCGGATCGCCGCGGCGGAGCGCGCGTGAGAAAATGCTAGCTGGTTGCAAACAGGAGAGGTAGTCACTGCCGAGACTGGCAGTCACGAGCGGTTGACGAGAGCCGCGGCACCAGCGATGAGCAACAGAGATGAGAAGGCGAAAACCCACCCCCACCCCCAGTCCCGACCCCATCCCCGAACCCGCGATTCAAGGAGTCGGGACTGGGGGTGGGGGTGGGTTTTCGGGGTCCAGGAATGGAGAAAACCCACCCCCACCCCCAGTCTCGACCCCCTGAATCGCCGGCTCGGGGATGGGCGTCGGGACTGGGGGTGGGGGTGGGTTTTCGCCTTATGAAGAGGACGCCCCCCTGGACGCCTGCGCTGACGAGCGCATGCTGCCGCGGGGCGAGCGTGCAGATGCCCTGCCCCCCCCCCAGAGAGCCCCTGACGGCCCGCAGGGCTCGCCGGCGGCGCGCGCGAGGACCCTCCTGCAGCAGAGGCCCCGAAGAGCCTGGCCTCCGCGCCCCGCCCAGGGTGCCCGCCCCCCCCCCCATGACGACCTGCCAGACCACCCCGACCCAACCCGAAGACCCCCGAATTTCGGGTTGGGGGGGGGGGGTATGGGCTCCACACGTGCTTTTTCGATGCTCCCGGACCCCCCCCCCACTAGAAATCGAGGGTAATCTGACCCTTCGGGTTGGGTTGGGGGGGTTTGGTGGGTGCCCCCCCCCCCCCCCCCGACGCCTCCCGCCGCCGGCGCGCTGTGCCGCGAGGCCTCGGGCTGGCTCGCCGCTGCAGAGGCTGCTCCAGCCGCGCTCCGCGCGCCTCGCGCTCTCCTTCCCCCGCCCCGAAAAGGCGGGGGCGCGCCGCCCACACCGGCGGGCAGTGCTCGCCGGAGCAGGAGGGAGCAGGAGGGAGGAGGGAGGAGGAGGAGGAGGAGGAGGAGGAGGAGAAGAGGAGGAGGAGGAGGAGGAGGAGGAGGAGGAGGAGGAGGAGGAGGAGGAGGAGGAGGAGGAGGAGGAGGAGGAGGAGGAGGGAGGAGGAGGAGGAGGAGGAGGAGGAGGAGGAGGAGGAGGAGGAGGAGGAGGAGGAGGAGGAGGAGGAGGA
The DNA here is from genome assembly GCA_963575745.1 of Prorocentrum cordatum. Taxonomy (NCBI): domain Eukaryota; class Dinophyceae; order Prorocentrales; family Prorocentraceae; genus Prorocentrum; species Prorocentrum cordatum. The sequence continues at coordinate 268,671 of CAUYUJ010020448.1, forward strand.
GGAGGAGGAGGAGGAGGAGGAGGAGGAGGAGGGAGGAGGTGGAGGAGGAGGAGGAGGAGGAGGAGGAGGAGGAGGAGGGAAGGGGCCCGAGGCCCAGCGGCCGCCGCGCGGCTCCCGCGGAGCCGCGCGCCCCACCTCGCAGCGTGCGAGGCCCAGGCCCCGCCACGGTGGCCGCGGAGGTGTCGAGCACGCCCTCTTCGGGAGCGCGCGGCCCGCGCACGCAGGGGCGACGCCCCGCCGCGCTCGTCGGGGGCTCGGCTCGGCCGCCTCTGGAGGGGCGAGGCCGAGGAGGGCGAAGCGTGGACTGATCAGGGCGAGCCAGACTCTGGAGCCCTGGAGAAGTGGCAAACTGCTCAAGCGGACGCCATGGCCGCCCTCAGAGCGCACGGACTACCTGAAGTGCGACGCGATTCGGGGAAGGCCAGGCGGGACGAAGTTGCCGTCCCTTACAAGGATTACAGGGGACGGATGGGCTCGAGGACGTCCAAAACTCCAACACGCTAATTACAACGAAGATTTCAGGATCAACTGGCCAAAGCTTGAAACAGCAACGGCGGCAAGAATTTCGGTTTGACGGCTGCACCCCTGTGTTCCACTACTTGCTCCTACACTTCCCTGATCAGAACAACTCGCCTGACCGCCGTTTGTGGATGTGGACGAGGAAGCGGATACGTAGGACAATACTATGCGCAATGATGAAGGAGGACTGGGGGTAGGAAGAACCAAAAGGGGAGGAGGAGGCGGATGAACCACCCAAAATCTCCTGGAAGCTCCCTGACGAGCTTAAGCCGATTGGAAAACATGTGCTCCTCTCTCCACCAGCACATCCCCCCTCCCTCTCTCCACCAGCATATCCTCCCTCCCTTCCTCTCTCCTCCTCCGCCCCCCACCCACCCTCTCCCTCCCGGAAGAGGGGACGACGAGGCCAGGACGTGTTCCCTCCGCCGCGGCTGGCCGAGCGAGCCTGCAGAGGGCGAACGATCGGGGTCGCGCGCCGCCTCCCGGTCCAGCTCCTCTCGGGGGGGTATCCTCGTCACGCTGCTGTCTCCTCACCCCTCCCCTTCTCAGGCCACATCCCCAGTCTGGCCTCGTCCTCGTACCTCCTCCTGCCACCTCCTCCTCTTCCTCGCCCTCCTGCGACTACCTCCTCCTTTCGGGTTGCGGGCGTTTGGTCTCCACTGAGAGTTTCCTCCTCCTCCTCCTCCTCCTCCTCCTCCTCCTCGTTGCCCCCTCGTACCACATATCCCTTTCCTGCAACGTCTCCCCCCTCCTCATATAAAATCCTCTGCTCCCCTTCCCCCTCCCCCTCCTGCTCTCGCTTTCGTTGTCGCTGGGGGGCTGGTGGGCCCGCCGTCCGCGGGTGCGGCTGGCTGGAAGGGGCCCCGCCAACTGCGGATGCCATTCTCCGAAGATGCGCTGGGGAAGGATATAGGTGGAAGGGGAACCAGCAGGCCAGACAGGTACAAGAAAAACATAGGGAATGATATAGAGACAAGGCAGGCCAAGAGGCACGGCGCGATACGTCTCCCACCCCGGGGCATTATCTCTTCAGTGCCACTGTGTCTGGGCCCGTTCGGCGCCGAACAAGCTCAACTCTGACTGCGTTTAGAGTTTGGGCCCGCTGGGCGGGGGAGGAGGACATACGAGACGGGGCGAAAAAAAAATAAACATTATGAGGAAAACGAGGAGGAGGACGAGGAGGAGGAGGAGGAGGATGAGGAGGAGAAGGATGAGGATGAGGATGAGGAGGAGGAGGAGGATGAGGATGAGGATGAGGATGAGGATGAGGAGGAGGAGGAGGAGGAGGAGGAGGAGGAGGAGGAGGAGGAGGAGGAGGAGGAGGAGGAGGAGGAGGAGAGGGAGGAGGAGGGGGACGCAGAGGAGGTCGCGTTGGAAGGAGACGAGCAATAAACACCTACGCCGACCCTGGCCAGGCAAATCCTGCGCCCAGGATCTGTCAAAACGCCGTCATTGATCGACCAGGATGGCGGGTGCGCCGAACTGCGGCCCGAGGACTCGGCCTGGCCAAGATTGTTGGAATCGGTGTCGGAATCGCCGCCGGCTCCCAAAGAGTCCCCGCCCCCCCCCCCCCCCGGGCTCCGGGAGCAGGCAGTGCGCGGCGTTCGACTCGGACGGACGGAGCCTGCCCGCGCAGTATTTTGCCAATTTTCTCGTAAAGAAGGGCTTTCATGGCCCAGCTGATAAGCAAAATGTGTTCACGCTCATATTGTTGTCGTTTGTTCCTCATGCTCTTCCTGTAACAGTCTCGTGCTCAGGCTCATCTTGTGGATTGGTGATGTACTCCTTGTTGCCATGGCTGTATGTGTGTATAAGGTCCGCTAAGCTTCGAATGACACGACGACGACAAGACCCGGCCGGCCGGGCGGGCGCGCGCGGGCGGGCGGGGCCTTCTGCTGCAGCCAACACACAGCTGCGGACATGTAAGTGTGCATTGCGTAGGCGCACGGGGGGGGGTCTAAATCAACTCCCCCCGCGGCTGGCCTGGCGAGCTCTACTCGCGCGGGCGGACGTTAACGATTTGTGAACGTCCCGATTTTTTCATGCAAGCTTCCTGCACCATAGCGCCCGGCAGACAGCACTCCCGCTGTCTGGGTCGCCATGCACTCAGACGCAGGTGCGCGACACCTTCATGCTACGGCGGCTCACTGCACCCCTCATGGACGCACTTGAACCGCGATTGGGAGTCTCTCAAGGGCACTCTCGGCATAGCCGCGTTTCCCCCCTCGTTCTCTTCCACTCACCTCTAACAGTGATCGTCCCGGCTCCAACTGTCATCATGCCAGTTGTCTGAGCCCCAGCGCCACGACGACCGTCAGTCGGTGGCACCTCCATGCCACGGAGGGGAGGAAGCCGTAGTCTGCTGCTCCGCGTCGGAGTACGCGCGCCAAAGGCGGGGCATCCCGGCCCCCCCCGCGCGGCGCCGCGCGGCGCCCGGCCGGAAGTCGCGGGCGGCAGGTGGCCTCGCAGCAGGTGTGGAGCAGCCCCCGCGCTATAGGACGTGTCCCACTGTGTCGGGTTCTCAGCTCGGCGCCGCATGGATTCCTGTTGATCATCTGGATCGCGACTGCTTGGCCTCTTTGCTCCCTGGCCGCTGCTCTGGTTGTCCTTGCCCGTGCCCGCGGCGTCGCCCGACGTCCTTGCCGCTGCGGCGCGGCCCTCAGGCTTCGCAGAATTCGGCCTCGTAGCCCCCTCGGCAGATGACGCGCGAGAAGATGCACCGGATCCGACATAAGCGGCTGGGGCCTCTGTGCTCGTTGCACAGACCTGCGGCATTGGGGCCTTCTGGAACTCTCCCTGTGGCGAGTGGTCCACGATCTCCTTCTCGATGGCAGCCTTCAGACGGCCGGGCGGTTCGACTTCCATTGCTCCTGGAGCCGCCACACACCATTCAGACCATCCAGCGCTTGATTCGTCATAGTGACGCTGCGCTGGATGGGTGTAGTCCCAGTCAAAGGGGCTCAGGATGGCCTGGCATTCCTTGCTCAGTACCCTCCTGCTGATGCACGGCCACCATACATTCGGGTGAAGTACCGCTTCCTTCCCTGTCGCAGGCGCATGGAGGTGGTTGTTCTGGAACTTGACCCATCTCCGAGCCAAGCTCCTAGGATGCTGCGTGCAGGTAGCTCGTCACTGGGGACGTGGGCAACCAGGCCAAGACTGTCATGATGCTGCTGTGGAAAAAAAACAGTTCTGCCTTGCTACGCGTTATCTCTGCGGGCAGTTATTCCCGCAACGTCGGCGTCTTTCCACTTATTGTGCGTCCTTGCTTGCGCGCTATCCGTGTCGACGCCAGTCCATCTCCTCGCCGCTGGGTCGCGGACGTAGTCCAAGCGATCCCTTTTGGCTAGACCGACGTCACTGTAGACAATATTCGGCCGAATTGCGTCGGGTTCGGACATGAAGGTTCCGCGCTGCACGGTTGCCCTGCGCGCGAGACAACTCAACGTTCCGATCCGAGTACGGCAATCTCTGCTGCGCAGAAGGTAGCCTTCGTCTCATGATTTCGGGGCGCATAGCGCGTCCTTGTTCTCTTTGGAAGCGAGCTCATCACCAGTGTCCACGTTGGGTATGCGACGCAGCTCGTGTCGTTGCATCACCTATTTGACGCAAGCCGTGTCGAAATCGGGGCAGACCTTGAGCGCTGCGTAGCGACGGTCATAGACCAACGTCCACGATGCCCGAGCGCGCTGTGTCCCCGACACAATTAGCCGAATAAGATGATGAATATCGCTCCATTAGCGGCGGCACGCGGTTGCCAGCGCGCCGTCGCGCTGCGTCCAAATGTCCTGATTCTCGAAGACGCGGGGCTCAAAGGTGAGCGGTGAGCGCGTGAGTCTCCGAGAGCAGGTGCGGATCATCCAGGCCGGGTACACTGGCATCTAACGCCTGGCCAGCAACCGCTCTCGCCAATCCTCCTGGTCTGAGGCACTTGGGCAGCTCCCCGTGTATTTCGCCGTGCCCGCCAATTTGCCTGACCGCCCCGTAGGAACCCCATTCGCCTCGCGCAACTGCGTCACTGGGGGCCTTGCATGGTCCGAGCTGAATTTGAAAACAGGTAATAGAGCGATGCTGCCGAATATATTGGGATCCCTCCGTGGCTATTCGGTGTGTCCGGTCATAGATCTCTTCATTGCTGCGTCCCACAGGGGAATGAAAATCGCCTGAGGGGATTGCCTCGCCGCCGCATCGCACCTGATACACATGCGTTTCGGGTCAATGACCTGGGCGGAATGGCCCTTGCAGGTGCGGGACATCAACGGCGCTCTGGCCATTGGCGCCGCCGCGGGAACTCCTCTTTCGACATGGTCGTCCCCTGTTGGTTGGCGCACGGAGCTATCGCCCCAATCGTCGGGTTCAGCGTTTGGGCCGGTGTCGGCGTCCGACGCGTTCACGCTAACGATCTGGATCGTGTCGAGAGGCAGTTGGGCGAGGGCGTGCATGAAACGCGCCCGCACTATATCGTGGCCCTCGTCATCCAGCATCTTGACTATGACGGGCGCCTCGATCCATCCCCCTGCGGACGCGGGCTGCGCTGTGCATCGCAAAAATTACTATGAGCGAGACAATGCGTCCAGCTTCTTTCACGTCCACACCCGAATACCACGCTAGTGTACGATTTTTTTGGCATCGGGACACAGCGGAACTCGGGCGATCGGAGGCAGCGCGGCTCGACTGCGTTAAAAACGGCACGCAATAAAACGTCGAGCCTTTGCTCCGTTTTCAGCATTCAAGCCTCGCAGGAACTCGAGCAATGGGTCGCCGACCAAGCCCAGCGCCCACTCAAACGTTCGCTTCTCGTATCCACTGCCTCTCTTCTCTGGGTCTTCGAAGGTCTCTGGGCCAGTGTCGCGATGTTCTTCCAGCTGCCGTGCCAACTCAAATGGGATGGCACGTCGTGCCCCGTCGTCTTCGTCTTCTAAGAGCGGGGCGCCATATTCGCCCTTCTCTGCGCGTTCAAGCCCGATGTGAGCTGTCTCTCCCGTGTCCTTCTTCCTCAGCTTGTACGCGCTGATCGAGATCTGCTCCTTCTTGAGTGGAGTCGGAACACGGCAGAGACATATGTACTTCGACATGCACGCTTGAGGAAGTTCGTCCGATATCACACCTGGGGGGATCGGCCCAGGAGAGCCTTTACGAAGCATCACCTCGGCTTGCTTTTCCACATCTTCATCCCGTTGCTCGTCGGTTTTGTCTAGCTGTATGTCCTCCTCGCCCGCCAGGCCGTGGAATGCGGCACGGGCGCGGCGCCCTGCCTCGCCGGCAGGAGGCGGAGGCGGAAGGTTCTCTGCATCGGACACATCCAGACTGACCCAGTCGGGGCCCTTCTTGGCGGATGGTTGCCCTCGCTTGTGTTTCGTGTCCTCGAGGAGGTTTTTGGCCTGGCGCAGGTGGTAGCCATGCTCACCACTTCCATGCCTGCGGCGGGTGACTGCCCCATCTCGTTCTGAAAAGGGGCTTCGAATCGACTGGCATGTCCGTCGGGCTGCCGATCTCCTCGTTCAACTCCGCCGCACCCTCCTTCATATCAGCCTGGCACCACCACTCAGTGAGCATCTTCTCGCGTGCAAAGACCTCGGCGGGCGCGCTGCGCCTGCGTGAGCCAGCCCAACGCAAATGCGCACGCTGGTGGGGAGAGTAAAGGTCAATATGGAGAGCAGTGTCGAATGATACCGCCCGTTTCAGCATAGACGGCTTTGGCTTCGACCCCTCATGCACATCATTTGATGGCGCGCAATTGCATCCGACCCGAAGGCAGATGCATACCTGCTCCGCTCGGAACATAGCCCCCTTCACCTCCGCGGCGCGTTCCTCAGTTTACGGCTTCGCGTCGACCGTCGGTGGCAAGTGGAGCGGCGCCCCTTCGCGCGGGTCGCGCGGGTGCATCGCTGGGGGAGAAGACGGGCCCAGACCCTTGGAAGGAAAACGAAGTCTTGAACTTGCAAAGTAAGCCATTCTCGAGCCCCGCCCCTCCCAGATTTCCCCAGCTTGAGCGCTGGCGCTTCCTCCCGGGCGGAAGAGTCGCACGGCGAGCCATTGTCCTTGCGCTGGTGCCCTCCTCGTCGTTTCGGACGAAATCGATGACGCGCTGTTGGAACTCCTTGCCGGCGGTGGGCTGAAGCCACTAACCCTCGTCTGAGGCGTCGGAAACATCTGCGTCAGGCGCCCCAGCTCCTCGGCCCATATCGTCGCCCTCTTCTTCGACCTCCCGTGGGTTATGCAACCTGTGGGTCGTGAAATCACGGACCGAATAATGCGCCCACCAATCGTCCGCCTCCACCTTTGCTGGGATGACGTCGTGCATGTCGATCTTCAGCAATCTGCCCAATCGGACCAAGTTGTGCACGTCGGGGGGTACGTAGCACTGCCTAGAGAACTGGTATGTATCCAGCTCCGCCCCCCAGTGCGTCTCGCCAACCCATGGTACCCCACTGTCTCTAGCAACACCTCGAAGACGCTCGATGAGCAGTCTCCTGTTGTCACGATTTCCCAGGATCTGCTCTGCACTGTTGTCGGTCCGCGTGGGGTCATAGCCCTCCAGGCGCCTCGCCTCCTCTTGCATCTTCCAGGTAACCACCGGGGCCGTTTCCCGCCGCGCATGCCCCGCCCCCTCGACAGAGGAGAGAGGGTCTGGGTCCACGATGGCAGCGGAGTCGAGCTCGAACGCATCGCCGTTGGACACACTGGGATGGTCTAGCCATCATCCCTTGGCGTGCGTTTGCGGAGGCGCAGCGAAGCGAAGCCGGAGGGCAGTTCGTGCCAGATTCTGGGGGTGCGAGCAGCAATGCTGCTTATTCTTCTCCGTACCCGCGGCTTTGAATCCCCCGAGCCCCGAGGGAAGAGCCAGAATCTGGAAGTCACGCGTCGCTGCCAAGCCATCGTTGAATAGCTCGGCCGCGTTGAAGCAGGTAGCATGCTGCCACGGGATACTCGAGGAGTCCTCCATGGCATGTGCTCCTTCCGCGGGTGTGTTGAAGGTATTGTAATGCTCTGTTCGTCTCCATCTCGCTCCCTGGAAGCAGCATCGACGCCCGCCGTAAGGACCGCGCCAAGCCTGTTGATGCTGATCGCGTGCGAATAGAACTTCCACCCCTCGCTCTTGCGTGCGAAATAATACAGGAAGTCGGGCGGCAAGGCGGCAACGACGCGTGCAGGCTGAACATCAACCACTCGCCCAACACTCTGAACGAGGTCGCATAGCGCCCCTGGCATGCCGCGATCACCTGTATACAAACGCCGCGCGCACAACCATTCAATGACCGATCGGGCAAGGTAAATCTTGGTAGGTCTGGGGCAGCATGCGCGACGAATCGCTGTAGCTAACTAAGCCTTGGAATTTGTGTGCATGCCGTTCCGCTGGTACGCGACATCGCCCAGCATCAGCTTCCGATCCATCAATTCTGGGATCCACGCAAAGTAAGACAGCAACAGCTTGTTCTCCACCGTGCTATCAAGGCTAACCCCTCTTCCTATCAGTGTCTCCTTGTTCTTCATCGTTTCAGGCCCGATGGTGATCGGCGTCTGGTGTGACTGGCTTGCCTAGAAGGCACGAAGGCAAACGACCGCTCCCCCTTCGATGTCGCACGTCGGGTTAACTTCCTTGTCCCCGTCCACGATGCGGTGATCGGGGTGCTCGGGTAAAGAATCCTGTGTCTCCTCCCAACCATCCACCAGGCTCTTGTTCCATCCTCGTGGGGCGTTGCTGGCATTGCCAGCTCCCGGCCCTCCCGCGCGAACTATCTCAGGATCAAGCGCAGTTACCTCGCCTCTAACCAGCAGCGCCTCCATGCACCGATCCGTCCTTTCATCGCGCTTCATCTGTTGGTGCACGAGTTCGCCATCAGGCAACATAGCTTGGAAATGAAAGAATGCGTCGCAGGGCAGAGCGTGCGTCGGCACGTCTTCCCACGGCACCCTCACAACTGCGCCATTACCCTTTATCCAGTCCGCGAGCCTCGCCGGGTCCATGTCGACATGTGTGCATGGGCGACGTCGGGATATCCTCGAGGCTGAAGGGCAGGAAAAGTTCGAACTCCATGCTCGTCAATTCCTTGGAACCCGATCACGTCGCAGGGCGCTCGACAGGCGAAACACTCGCCCCGATTCGGGCGAGCGGTTTTGGTCCTTCCCCACTTCTCCTCGTTGGTGCAGGCATAGCCTCCTTCTGGACTTCCCCCTGGGCTGGCATTCACCTCGATGCAAGCCTCGCTGGCGTCGGCGGTGTACCTGGCCATCTCCTTCGCGCGCGACTGGCCAAGGCCCACCGTGACACGCCACGGGTCGCCATCGGGGCGCTCGCCCTTCTGGCGCAGCTCCGACCCGCGCACCTACAGCATACTGCAAGGGATTCTGGCCTCTTCCCAGCAACACATTCTGTTGTTCGCGACGGCGGCGGCTCGGCCGGCAAGTGTGTTCCAGGCGACATATTCGCCGCTGGTAGCAGTAGTTCCTCAGGACTAAGCATCGCCGAGCCCCAGGACCACCACGCAGGCGTGATCTCCTTGAGCGCATCCAGCCTGCATGTCAACGAGCTGCTTCACTTGCCCCAACTGCCCCGACGCGAGATCAAAGTACTGCTAGATATCAGCCCCCGGCGCCGCGCCGCGCAGACGCCTGTCGTCTTTGCCAGTCCCCAGGCCATTGCCACTCCGCAGCAAGACGCGACACCGGAATCCAGCGTCAGTTCCGAAGATGCTCTTGCTGTCGATGTTGACCTTCCCTTGGTGGTCAAACATCGAGATATCTGGGGGAGTGATGCCGCACTGACAGTGCGCATAGCTTCTGTCGACGTGGCAGTTCAAGCTGATCCGAGGGAGTGCATTCGCCCCCTCGGGTTGCTATTCGCCAGCTGCTTCATGACATGTCGTCGTCGAATCCGAAAGCAGCATGACGTCGATATCGGGGCGCGAGCATATGTTCTTCCACGTGCGCTCCACAGCGGCTGTGTACCAGGTCTCAATCGGCACGTTTCTCCTCGCGTAGTCGGATATGTTTTGGCAGACAAGCCTCGCGTGGAAGCCAGCCCTCAACTGCGCCGCCCCCCAAGCGCCGTTCGCGCCAGTGTCCGGGCGCATTCTGATGCGTCTATCTTCGGCGACAGGCGACGTCGACGACGCCGCGGCCCCGCCGGCGTAGCCAGACTTTGCTTCGCTAGGGCCCCGAGGGCCACGCGTTGCCCTCGCACCCGCTGGGCTCGAGGAGGCGCCGCTCTCTCATTCGGCGCCATTGGTCCGGCGTCTCCTGAAGACCCCGCCATGCCAAACGTCTTGGGCAGCGAGTGCGTCGGCGGCGGCGAGTCAGTGGCAAGGGCCTGCGTCTGCGATGGCGGCGCGCGCGCAGGCGGCGGGGGCGCCGCCGGCGGCGGCGGCCCACCCAGCGGAGGCGGAAGAGATGTCGCTGTCGTTGGAGATGCAGCGGCCCCATCGAGAGCCGGCTGCCCATGGGCATTCGCCTTGCGCGCGCGCTTCCCAGCCCGCTGGGGATGGAGCTCGAGAGGATTTCCCCGTGCACTTGGTATCGACCCCGTTGCTGTTTCTATCGGTCGACGAGTCAAAATGGCTGGTTGCGGCGTGCTGAGGGCCTATGCGTACCTTCCTTTGTCCATTGACCGGAAGATGCTCTGCTCGCAGGTTTCCCGTTCCCTCGTTGTTCGAGGGCCTGTTCCGGAAGCGTCGCAATCCCGCCTGCCTGGAGACACCTCAGCAACTTTACATGTGGGTCATCCTTGCTCCTATTTCGTGCATGTGCTTGCACGGCCAGGCTGCCTTCGTCACGTTTACATACGCGGTCATCTGCATCCTGTCCACCCCCGCGAGAATCTCGTCCGAGGGCGGGCGCCCTGCCTAATGGCGGCGCTTTGAATCCCTATCCAGCGCAGAGCACTGCGCTGGATAGGCGCATATCAGTGCTCCCATCGTCAGGGCAAGGTAGCGGCGGTCCGCCGCAACCCCGCTCAGGCCGACGCCTGTGACATAGTCACCGAACGCCGGCCCATCAGGTCACGGGTGCCCAGGGGCATTGCCCCTGCCACAACGAATCCTTTCCGAATAGGCGGGTCTGTCCCGCCACGTGCCTCCAGCATTGTCTCTTCTCCTTGCTTTTGCCGCCCCCCTTCGACTTGTCCTTGTCGTTGCCCTGCGGGGGCGCAGCGCTCTCCTTGGCGTCCTGTGCCGCGGCAGACATCTGATCCTCGCAGCGCTAGCAAGGGGGGGATTTGCCCATCTTGTCCATGTGGGCCTTGCACTCATCGTGAGAAAGCTTCTCGCGCCGCGTTGCCCGTCGGTGCTCGCGGGGGCATCTTTCGGAAGACAAGGAGCAGGCGCCGCGGCTGCATCCATGGCATGGGCCATTCTTCTTGCAGTTGACACTGGTGGCGCGGCTTCGCGGGCGGCCCCGGTCCTGCCGCCGCCTCTGGCTCGGTCGGACGGGCGCTCCTGGCCCCCGCCGCGGTCGCCGCCTTTGCCCTTTCCGCCGCCTCCCTCCGCGCGCCCCCTTCCTCTCCCGCTGCTCCCGCCACCGCCCTTGCCCGACCGGGCAGGTGCAGCCTGTGCTGGGGCGGCATGATCCCCACTTCACATGGGTGTAGGCATTAGCGCTGTGCTCGAACGCATGGGCATTTGGCCCGCCCTTGCCGGCACTTTCGCCCCCCCCCCGCCTCTCTCGCCTTCCGCGGGAAGGCCGCGAGAGTTCAACCTTCTCCGCTGCTTTTCACGATTGATTCGCCCTACCTCCTTGGGCATGAAAAAACTTTCCCTCGATGGCAACCGCGCGTGGGCATTCGCTCCAGTACCGCGCTCGTCGATGCAATGGTCATAGAGCACACGGGCGCGTTGCATCCGTGGAAACTTTTGCATTTGGCCGTAGAAAGGCTCCTGTATCAAAGGGCGGAAGGAGTCGTTCAATTCCACCATCTCGTTGAGTGCCCTCACCCACTCGTCATAGAAGTGGACCAGGTCGCCATCCGCCTCCTTGCCCGCGCCACGGATCTTCATCTCCATAAGGTCCGCGCGCGTATAGACCTGACCATGATCCTGGCGGGTGGTCACACGTACGACAAGTTTGCGCAAATTGCACGACCTCTCATCATGCTTCTGGCGGATTGCGAGGATATGTCAAACCTTTGGATCTCTCTCGCAAGATGGCGGAGCTGTGAAACATACCGCCGGTCTGTAACTATCTTGTTGACCTTTGGCATGAGGTCTGCTGCAATCGTCAGGTCGAGTCGGACGAAATGGCCGAGTCTCTCAGTTCCTCCGTCTTAACGCTTTGAGGTCGAGAGCTTCCTCGCAATTCGGCGAACCCGCCGCCGCCGCCCTGGCGACATTGCGCCGCCACCGCTTGCGCTTGGCAGCATCGGGGGTCGCCTCCAAGACTATATTATCCGTCTTGCCTGCGTCGCTCCAACATGGTGCAGTGGCAGGGGGCAACGCCCATCAACGGACATGGGGCACCATCGCCGCCGCCGCCGCCACCTGGCGGATCGCCTTCAAGCGGTCCTCCGCCACGCCGGAGACGACGGCCTGGGTCGCTATCCTCCTCTCCGCAGGGTGTCGGGCATCCTTCGTCTTCGAGATGCAGGACGCCACCGCCCTCGTCGTCAACGTTGTCCTCGCGCCCGCCGTCGTCGCCAGGGCCTGGGTCTGGATGTTTCGGCGCTGGTGCCTTCCTTGGGGGGGGGGGGGGGGCGCCACGCCCCCCTCTGTCTCTCTGTCTGCAGATGCTCGCAACCCCCCCGGCGCCGGAGGCGTGCGCCCCAGCGAAGATGTCGCCATGCTGGAGCGAGCTCCCTCCGAGTTGGTATTCAAGTCCTTCTGCGCTCGAACCTCATGCTCGGCCCTTTCCCCCCTTTCCTGGGTCTGCCGCGCCCGGGCAGCAGCCGCCTAGGTCCGTTTCTCGCGCGTCTCTTCGATTTTGACTGTGCGCTCAGCGCGCGTCCTGGCGCGGCCCTCTTCTCGCCGCGCAGCCTGTTGGAGCATTCTCTTGAGTCTCTCGTTCTCTGCTATCGCGGCCCCTTCAACCCAATCAGCCTCTTCGAATCAACATTCTCGGCCCGACGGTCGTCGCTTCCAGTTTCGAAGCCCCGGGCGCGCGCGTGCCGAGATAATCGATCGCGAGAGCCGGCCCTCGGCGTGGACGCGGCGGCCTTCGGTTCCTCGAGCTTCTTCCTCGCCCGGGATTCCTCGCGTTCTTTCTCCCGGAATCTCTCCCTGGCTCCGTTGTCTCTCGCAATTGAATCTCCCCCGTGGCAGCGCGCGCGCATCTCGCCATCCAGCGCGAAGTGTTCGTCGCAAACGCCTGCGTCGCATGAGGCGCAGTCGCGGGCAACCACCTCGGGGCGCAAAAATCATCGCGGGGCCCGCGCAGGGGTCGCGCCCCGAGCTCCCTTGCGGGCATGGCCCTCCGACCGATGGTCGCGCCGGCGATGATGCAATGGGCGCTCGATTCCGCTGCCGACCCAGTCCCTGGTGACATTTCGGAGGGCGTTCCGATCCGGTTCCACTGCGTCTGATGCTCGCTGAGTTTGCGATGCAACTTGTCCCGCTCAGCTTCCCAATTGCTCTCCATTTGGGCGGCCTCCTGCTCCGCTGCGCGAGCGCTCGCGGCGACTTGCCCGGTGCTCGCTTCGATTCGTCGCATATCCTCGCGAGCGCGTTGCAACTGAGCCGCGGAGCGAGCATGGCTCTGATTTGCGACGACACGATCCGCCCCGGCCTGTTTGATAGCAGCGACAGCCTCTGCGGCTAAACGCGCAGTCCGATCCTCTGCTGCTCGCAACTCCCGGACAGCTTGCGGCGTGGTCGTGCGCTGAGCTTCGTCGGCCCCCCGGACGGCGCATCTCGCTTCCTCGGCGAAGTGTTTTTCCTGTAGATGCGCATGGCGCTCAGAGGCAATCCGTCGGGCAAGCCCCCTCCCCTCCGCCGTTGAGAGGCCTGCTCGGCTGCCGTTGCCCGCTGGCGCCCCTCCGGGCACCGCGCGGCATTCGCCGTCGCCCCCCGGTCTCGCTCCGACTGAAGGGCAGCATCCGCTTGTCGTTGCAGCTCCGACTGTCTTACTAGCGCGCGCGTTTCGGCTAGGTATCTCCCTGACCCATGAATTCAAACGACTTTCTTTCCACAACTTCGCGCCGCTCGCTAGCGCGTAAACCTGCGCAGTCGCGCGCGTTCGGGGCGGCGCGCGTCGGGCGCGGGAAGTTTAGGTCGCGGGGGCCGCCGACGTCCGAGCGCCCCCCAAGAGACTGGCATCCCACGCTGGTCCGACGAACCAGGGCGGCGCGACGTCCAGGAACAACGGCGCATCTCGGTCCATAGTTGGCGCACGTGGCGTTGATGCGCGCGCTGAACGCACTCGGCCTGCCTGATGGGTTGGACAGGTCGGACACCCGCGATCGCGGTCTTGAAGCCGCGGGCCTGCTTCTCTCGGCACCGCCCTGGCGAGGAGAGCGGGTCCGTGGGTCAGGCGTCCCAGACACCGATGTCGAAACTTTATGATTCGCGTGGGCACGGCGCGGCGGGGGCCCGAGAGCATAGCTCCCAGGCCTCCCCTCCCCGGGGCGGACGCAGGGTCGTGCTCTGGGATGCCGCCAAATCTGCTTTGCTTACCGCGCGCTGATGTTATCGAACGGCTAGCAGGCTCACGTCTCTGCGCACTCGTGACCCGAATCAGTCCTCCCAGGGATTCATCGTCAGTGGTATCCTCCAAGTTCCGTACCAAAGAATCATCCGATAGAATCGCGGCGTCCTCGCCGCGCGCAACCGCCACCTGCGCAGGAATGTGGAAGTCGCCCAACGGAACCGGGGACGCACGGCCATATGCCTCGCCTCTTCCGTCGTGTGGCCGATGATCTCCGCGGAAGAAGATGGGCTCAGGCGTCGACCTGCGAGAGGATTTATCCCCCGATGAAATGGGCTCCACGTCGGGCTCGCCGCATGAGAGATCGATGGGGACATCAGGTCGGTCACCGATTGGTACAGGATCCTCATCTTCATCGTACAGGTCGGCATGCGTGATGCTTTTGGTCGTCGGAGTAGCTGGGCGACACTCATCATCGAAAGAGGCGCCCCAGCTAATCTCGGAGGGAGGACGTTGACTCGGTTCCCCGACATAGTCGGCCGAATCTGCTCCAGGAACAGCCAAACTCAATCCGTAGACGGTTGTACATCGTCCATTGACGGTTGAAACATAGTTTGCCCACCGGGCGATACCAATTTCATCGAACATAGAATTTTCGGTCGACCGTCCGTATTTAGCCGTTCTATTTTACGATGGGAGCTTTCGTGGCCCGGCTGATGGGCAACATGTGTTCACGTTCATATTGTTGTTGTTATTCCCCATGTTTTTCTTGTAACAATCTCTTACTCAAGCTCATTGTGTGGATGTTTGATGTTTTTTGTTGCCATGGCTGTATGTGCGTATAGGTTCCGCAAAATTTCAAGTGGCACGCCTATGACAAGACCCGGCCGGCCTGGCGGGCACGTGCGGGGCAGGCAGGGCCTTCTGCTGCAACCGACACACAGTTGCGGTCATGAAACTGTGCATGGCGTAGTCGCACGGGGGGGTAACTAAATCAACTCGGGCTCAGGTCCCATCTGGTCTGCTGCCCTGGGGCGCAGCGCTGCCTGCAGGCACCGAAAGGAATGATCAAGGTGGACGGGAAGGGGATACGGGAGGGAAAGGGGTGCACCATTCCAAACACGGACGCGCAAGCACATATACAAACACACGTGTACTCGCACATCGCACGGGTGCTGCGAAACACCGACGCTTCAATTGGAGATCAACGCATTCCGAAACTGACACCTTCAAATCATGCGACGAGTTGGACACGGGATCTCTTGCCCAATACTTACACTTTGGTGCGTCTCCACTTGCCAGCCGAAGCAGCGCGATCCCAAGAGAATTCCCGTTCCTCCTGGTCGATCCCAATCATGCCCTCCTCCTCCTCCTACTCCTCCTCCTTTTCCTGCTTCTCCTCCTCCTCCTCCTCCCCATCCTCCTCTTCTTCTTCAGGCTACCGCAACTTTCCCGGAAGAGAAAACATATTTCCTCTCGAACGCCGCCCCAAAGACCCCAACCTCTTCCCTCTGGGCCTCGAGGTCGACCTGGCGCACGGGCACCCAGTGTCCGGCGTGGACATCCTGTCGAGAGCCGGCACCGCCCCGCCCGTTGGCTCCACGCCCTCCACGAACGCCTTCGCCTTGGCAGCCGGCATGCAGCAGTCCTCGCCGCGGCGCCGCGCACGCGCGTGGACTCCTCTGCGGTGCACTCTCCCGCATCCCCCCAGGGGCACAAAGATGCCGCAAGGACGGCCCAACACAGGACAGGACGCTGCCAGGAAAATGTGCCCAAGAACTCTACAAAAAGTCCTAGGACGGCTCCGAAAGGGCTACAAAACAGTCGTATCGGTCCACTGGGAGGTCCCCACATGGCCCAAGAGGCTGCCATGAAGGCCCCCAGATACATGGGCGATGTCCCGAGCGGGCCCCAAGGGGCCCATAGATTGCCCAAAGTGGGCCCACGGCGGACTGCAGGAACCTTTTCTCTGCGCCTCCCATCCCCCATTTTCTCCCCCGTCTCCTCATCGTCCTTGTCCTCCTCGTCTTTCCCCATCCTCCTCGCCCTCCTCGTTCTTTCCTCCCTGCCTCCCTCTTTCGTCCTTCCTCCTCGTCGGTGCTCTCCCCATCCTTCTCCCTATGCTGCCATTCCTCATCCGCGTCCTCTCCCTCTGTCCCCTCCTCCTGGTCCTAGCCCTCAATCTCCTCATCCTCCATGTGTGAAGTATCAGTTGCTGGATTCAGGCGAAATGCCACCTGTGGCTTGCGCCGATATGTTTCAAACGCACGCCTTGGGGCATGGTGTCGTATTTTGCCGTCGCTGCGTAAAAGACGCCCTGTGGCTACCCAGATCCCGGACATCACGAGTGGGCAACGCTTTGGGTTGCAGCATCATTTTTACACGGCATACGTCATTCGTATCTAGCATCGTGCACTGCGACATGCAATGTTTGGCATTAGTTGGCTGTGATGGCTAAGAGCATTGGCGGCGCAATGGGCCGGCAACGTGCATGTTCCTCTTCAACACCGAGATATGGATCTCCACACACTGTTTCGACCTTGGCAGGCTCGCTTGTCAGAAAAACGACGCGAGACGGCCCACCATGACGATTCTATAATCATGTTTGGTCAGCTTATAGCCGTGCAAGGTTAGCTATGACACCCTCTCTGATGGGGTGGCGCAGCGGGCCCTTGGGGGCCTAACAGATGTGGTCTGATTCGTCGACCCACTTACGCTCCAATACTTCGCCCTTTCATTATCTTGTGCAGACGGTCGGCCGTGCTGACTCTTGCGTCGTCGGCTAGGCGCTAGGCAGAAGAACTGCGCTTGCAGAAGAGCTAACTAAACGGAGGCACAGGTGTAGCGAATGGTGCCACCCGTGCACGAGAGAGGGAACAAAGGGGAGGGCGGGCGGCCGAATGGGGGGGGGACAACGGGGCGAGGGCCGCTCAGGGGGACGGGTCACGCCCGGAGCGGGTGGCGCGGCCGGCCCCGCCGGCGGGGACTGCGGCGGTTGCTGCGCCGGGGCTCCACGCCGCATAATGCCATGGAAAGGCGCTGGACTCCACGAGGATGAAAGGGGCCCAAGGACACACACATAAATACACACAAATAAAAATATGCCCCATATTTTCCCATATTTTCTGGGTTTCTGTCTTCCCCCCCACTTCCCATATTTTCCCATATTTTGTGGGGGATCGACGATTAATTGTGTCTGTGTTTTTTTTCCTCCTGAGAGGAGAGGCGACGAGGGGCAATTCTGCCAGACGAGCACCCTGCCACCCTGGCCCGAGGAGTGGGGCCGCCGAGTTCGCGGAGGCTGGAAGAGCACTCAAGATGGGGACAACGTAGCGAGCGAGGAGGAAGCCGCCGCGCACGCCGCAACGGCTGACTGCACTGCGCAGGAAACGAAATATCGCCGCGGGCGGGGAGTGCCGCCGCGCACGCAGCGACAAATATCTCCGCGGGCGGGGAGTGCCGCCGCGCACGCAGCGGCGAGGGGTCCGTGCGATGTGAGAGAAGCAAAGCCACGATGTGGGGCGCCGTGCGCGCGTCGGCGAGGGCGCACCCTGTGCGGGAAAGAGCACTGCTGAAGAGTGGGGAAACGCAGCAATGTACTCGGCGGCGATGGTGGCCATCCGATATGGAACAACTCTGCGGGGGAGGGGCACCGCGGCGGATGCAGCGTCGGCGGCCCTCTTACATGAGAGAAACAATCAACGAACACATCCACGATAACGGCACCACCGCGCACGTGCGCGACGAGAAATACCTTAGCAAGACAAATAAATGGCACGAGGATGCGGAACGCTTTCCCATTCAGACTTTCATGGTTCATGGGCCCATGCAAACTCCCGACGCGGTTCCGCCTCCCTGCCTTCGGCATATCCAGCTGCGTCGCCAGCCCTGGGCAGATCACAACCGGATGGTCGATGAGCTGCGTCGTTCGTGGGAAATCGGCCTTGCAGAGCTTCGGGTTGTCCTTGCGACGACACGCTGGCAAGGGCACCCTCTCCCGCGTCTCCGGGTTCTCCAGATGCACGTGGTGCTGCTTCCGCTCTTGAAGGTATTGCACATCCTCGTCGAGGTACCTCCTCTCCCACGTGCACGCTTCCTCCGCCTCTTCCAGCTTCGTGACTCCCTGCCCCGCACTGCGCGTCTGATACGTCGGACGGCACACCAGCCCACACTCAGTCTTGTATTCTGGCCACGCGGCCTCCGCTTCTGCGAGATTCTTCTGAAGACCGTCTGGGGTGACGCGCGCTGAGTACTCCTGTCGGCAAACCCGGCGCTTGTACTCCAACGACTCTTTTACGAACGCCCGCCCCCACCCGTCCGCATTGTTCCGGACGAGTTCGAAGGTTTTGTCCAGCGGCGTGTGCTGGTGCAGACACTGCGCGAACACCTGACAGTGCGCATGGAGCGCGCCCGTCGACTTTTGCGCTTCGATGGAGACATAGCACGCGTCCACTCTGCCGAACACCCCGCCTTCCGGCGCGGCGTTGCTGCCGAACAAGTCCTGGCACGGCAGCATTCGCTCACTATGGTTGCATCTCGGGCAGCTCGGACACGTGCGCATTCCGAAAAGGTGCCGCATCGTCGCGTCCACAATCACACGGAAGCCTTCCACGCTCGCCAATGGATCCCGAGCGAGTATCTTCCTGCGCTCCGTCCACGTAGGCACTTGCGACAAGATCGCCGCCAGCGGTAGTTCCAGGCGCACATCGTCAGTCTCTGGAGCGACCTGCGGCCACTCCCGACTACCACCTGCCCGTGACGCAGCTGCGTCGCCCTCCGCCGTGTGGACCGGATCACGACGTCGCGTGCGCGACAACCGCACCATGATGAGATTGTCCCCTTCGTCGGGAGAGAAGGTCGCAAAAATCGGCACGCCGTACCGAACGCGGAGCGCGTTGGTTTCGAATCGCATGACCCGTCGCGTTTCCTGCGTCCCTGGTAGCCGCCGAGACGTGTGCTCGATGTTCGCGAGCAACTTGTGGGCAGCTCTGCCGAGTCCCGGGACGTAGCGCACTTTTGTCATGTCTCCCATGACCCTCTGCTTTTTACCGTTCACGTCCTGGTATTTCCCCGCCAATGCACGGTGGACCTGCTTCGCCCCCTCACTGATCTCCTCGGGTGTGATTTGCGCGTCCACGTCCTTCGGGTTCGCGGATACGTACGTAAACCACGTCCTGCTCAGGTTCACCGCCGAACGAAATACCAAGTTCCACGACACGTACCCGAAGTGCCAATCGCGCGACAACTGGCTTTCTACGCGACGACTCATGATGCGAACCCACAGCGGCAGCTCCACCCGCGGGGCCTCTTCAGAACGCCGATACCGCGGACGCTTCAAAAAGGCTGGCATGTCGGGCATGCCTGTACAATACTTGAAAATGAAAGCAAACGCCACGCCGAAATACCACGGTTCGAATTGATCCATCATTGTGTTCCCCGTACATGCCCGCAAGCGATCAACTCGTTCGTTCATGTCCAGCGCCTCTGTCAACAATCTCACCTCTTCCCTCTCCTTCGCCGGCACGACGTCGGGCTTCGCTTCTCGTCCGCCTGCGCGCGCGCGCTTCGCTCGGGGACCTTCATGCTCCGACTCGCACTCGCTGTCCTCCGTGCGCTCGCTGAGTCCATCTTGTTCGCATTCTGGTGACACCCTCTGTACAAAACTTCGTAAGGCTTCCACGCGTTGGGCATTGACATCCCCGTCATCGAAGCTGCTCTTCTCGAGGACCACGGCGTTTCCTTTCGTCGCTTCCAGGATCTCCGCTGCTTCCTTCAACCCGTCCGGGCACGGGACCGGCGTCGCTGCTTTCTGCATCTGTATCTTGTCCAGCGCGTCGTCTAGAGGCACCAAGCGCATGATCTCGGGCGGTGCATCATGCTCAGGAAGCTCGGCAGCCTTCTTCCGCACTTCTGCCATGCACACGTGCTGATATGCTCGGTGCCCACGCATCTTCGCCCCCTCGATCAGCCTCGCGACCACTTCCCGCCGGACCAACGCCTGATGTACGAACTTTGCCATGTTCGCTGCCGTATCGTCGTCGCCTCCGGACTTCAATATCACCGACACTATGTCTGCCAGTTCGGCGCCTGTCCGCGGGAGCGACGGCGGCCTTGCCTTCGACGCCCCTGCCTCCAAGGCGGTCAGCTGCGCGAGCATGTCCGTCCACGGCATCGGGAAGGACGCGGCGTTCCCGCGAGCAGCCATCCGACGCGCGTTGTTCCCCGCCTCCATGTCAAAAGACCGCTCGATCCGATAACGCTTCTCCAGGGTGAAACACACCATCGAGGTCACGCACACGGACGCACAAATCATTTCCAACACGGTTACCTTTCCTGCGAATAGCTCTTCCGGCGAGTAAAACGTCATCATGTCATTAGCGAGAGCCGCAGGGGGCGCGACCGCCTCTCCTCTCGGCCCAGACATACCGGTCCGGCATTCCTCGCACAGCGGCGCCTCGCAACGATCGCACACCTCATTCCCTTCGTGCCAGGATTCCGCGCTGCAGCGCAGGTCTTCGGGACAACACAATACCTGCACGGGCCCGTCCATCGACGCGATCGTTGCTTGCCAGTCTTCGAACTCCTCCGCGTGATCCCGCAGATGCACGTCGCCTCCGACCTGACCGTACCGCTCCACATAACTGTCCACGGACAGATGCTTCCTGACGAACGAGACAGGCAGTCCGAAGATGCCGTCCAAATTCGGCGACACCTTCTGCCAAGCAATTGGATTCCCCCGGCGCCCGTCCACGTGAGGAAACTTCCGCGCGCACACCATGCACACAAGGGAACATACTGCCTCCTCCCCCAGCGCTTCTGCATATGCACGGAGACATCGCCGATCAATGGCAAGAGCGGCGAGAGGAGCTCCCTGACGTACCTTCCATGCCACAACCTCGTTGTACGCAGACAGGCACCGCAACTCGTCACTCTTTTCGTCTTCGGCAGAAACGCAAACCAGCGATGATGCGATGTCCTCGAGCTCCGCCCGATGCTCCTGCAGCAGGTGCGCGCAAAGGTCTGCCTCCGAATCTCCGTGCCATCGACAAGGCTTCCACCCGTCCTGCCTCCAGCGCCTGAAAGCGCAGTGCTTCCTCGGCAATCCTACTGCTCCGGCCGGTTCCCGGACTCCGTCACCCAAGGCATGCCCATTCGCCGAGACGGCGGGCAACGTTGGTGCATCTTTCAAGTGCTCAGTCGCGACCCTTTCCAAAATTGCTTCCCTTTTCCGTCGCGGGTCGTCCGACATTTTGGCAGCGCGGATCCGATGCGCGTGGCCTGGCGCGTCTCCATGTCCCTCGCCGTCATCTTCCTGCGCCGCGCCGGTGCCCGTCGTGGCGCGCGATGCCATCGGCGTGTCGCCCGAGTCGCCGTGGTCGCCTACTCCCGCCGCTGAGGCGCCACGGTCCTTCGTCTTCCCTATAATCCGCCGGCGTTTCGCCCGGGTGCCGGCAGAGGTGCCCTCGGTCTGCTGGACACTGCCCGCGCTAGCGTTTCGAGACCTGGAACCCCTCGCCCCAGGCGCGACCGCCGTCGACTCCATCCCGGCGCTTTGCCATGCTGGTTTGTACGTCGCGCTTGCAATGTGCGCCCCAGTGTGGTTGTATACCTCAAGCACGACAACCTCGCCTTCAGCGCGCAGGTGCTCGACGCACGGCCACGCACCGAGAGCGGGCCTTTCTCCCTCGAGCTCTGCGCGGGTATACGAAATGGAAACTCCCTGTTCGCGCGCATCCAGGAGCCCGTCGAAGCGGGAGTACGCGCGCACAATGACCTCCTCCGGCAGCACTACAGCGGCCGCCCGGTACCGTGCCAACGCGAACCTCATGATCTCGCCTGCGTGGATGCCGTGCCGGAGCTCACCCTCGTGCGAACCCGACGCCAACCATGCATCTCCGACGTTCGACATATGATCCATGCACGCATCGCACGCGACACGGCGCCCCTCCTCTGACGCCAAAGCCTGAGTGCACCATCCTCGACGGGCCAAGAGCTGAAAGATACAGTCCGCCAGGGACGCGCCACCTCCGTGTCCCAGAACGCAACCACCGTGGCGGCCTGATCCGGCCATCTCTTCGGCTCGCTCATCGTCGGTCCGCGCCTCGAATACCAACGCCCCCATCAAAAACTCCAAGAATTTCACCGTGCGGTCCTCCACCACGCGGCACCGATCCTCCGCGCCGTGAGCGCCCAGCAGCTCTCTCCGCGCTACACTCCGCCCCCGCCACTCACGAACCCACTTCTCCTTCGTGACCCGCAACGACGGCGCCTCCTCCCCCCACGCCCTCCAAAGATGCGCGTGCAGCTCTTGGGGCGCGAAATTCAACCCCGGAATCTCCCGCACTTCCGGCTCTTCACACGCGCTGCGCAGGAGACGCAATGCACGCCCATCAGCCTATCGGAGCACGCGCACCGGTGCGAGGAGATCACCCGGAAGGATATGCAGTGCTCGCTCGCGTCCTGGCCGGGCGGCCACGCCCTCCATAATTGGTCCCTGCGCGTTCGCTCTCGCGGTGGGCGCCGTGCACGGGGCCGCCGTCGCGCTCTCGCGGCCTTCCCTCCGCCTTCCCTGGCCGCCGCCAGCCTCGCCCAAAGCCGTTCGCTGCTCATCCCTTCTTCCATCCCGGACACCGCCATCCACAGTCGCAGACAGACCGGTCCCACGTGCAGACGCCGACGCCATCTCTTTGCGCGCGCCCACTCCTGCGTCGTTCACGTCGGCAGCTGCCGCATTGACACCGCCTCCTGCGCACTGAGCGCCGCACCCTGCCCCATCGCTGCATCGCCTGCCACTCCACGCAGCCATCAGCGCCTTCTTCCCAGTGCGCGTAGTCGCCCCGCCAGTGCGCACGCTACCGCCGCCTCGCCCGGGACCCGCGCCTCTGTCCACTTCCATGCGCGGTGGAGACGGCGTTCCCCTTGGAGGTCCCAGTGCACATTCGCCCGACATTCGGCCTCTGGTCGCGCCCGTGCCCTTTTCCCCGGCGCCGCGCGTGGTGCTCCATGTCCCCCTCCTCATGAGCACCGTCTCAAGGGTGTTCTCCACGCTTCCAGATCCATGAGGCAGTCCTCTCTGGGTTGCGTCGGCGTCCGCATTGGCACGCAGAGCTGGCGGAACTGGCCGCGGCGGCAAACCTCCCGACAAGCATTCCAAACGCTCGTAATGCCCACGCACAGCGCTTCTTCCAAGTCCTGCGTTAATGCTGATGAGAGTGATCTCCGCCGAGTGGCCTGCAGGCAAGACATATTTGTGCAGCTGGAATGCCGCGCCTCGAAGCCCGCGCTCTTCCCGAACCTCCCGCACAATGACAGCGTTCAGACGTGCGCACGCGCACGCTAGCAACAGTTCTAAGTCGCTCAAGTAATACCCATCCGAACACAAGGCCTCCAAATAACAGGGATACACAAGCGCCAAGAAATCTTGGAAAGGCTCTTGCACCAATGCAGACTCCCCAGCGTCGACGGCGGGCGCGTGCAAGCGGGCGTCCTGCACCAGCTCTACAAAAACCCCAACTCCAGCCTCGAATGCTCTATCTACGTCCGCTCCCTGCAGGTCCTCCACCGCGTTATTGACATGCGCCAGAA
The DNA here is from genome assembly GCA_963575745.1 of Prorocentrum cordatum. NCBI lineage: Eukaryota > Dinophyceae > Prorocentrales > Prorocentraceae > Prorocentrum > Prorocentrum cordatum. Next base: position 292,344 of record CAUYUJ010020448.1, read on the forward strand.
AAGCGTCCAAGTTGTTCATGCCGCAATGCTCTACGATTCCGCGGCGGTAATGCTGCCCGGCATCTGTGTCTGTGCCAACGACGTCGATCTTCCGACGCCCGTCGTCTCCCCTACACTCGTAGTCCCCCAGAATGCCCATGTGGGCCAGCAGCGGGCGCAGGAAAAGATCTTCCATATCATCCTCGCATAAACCTCTCAGGGCACTTGCCACCTCGCCACGTTTCTGCTCGAACTCCGACCAGCGGGCTCTCTCTTGCTCCACGGCGAGCACGCAGGCATTCAAGACACGCCCCTCTCCCTTTATAATCTCCCAAAGTCTCCTTTCCTCCGGCAGCATGCCCAGATTCCGACTGTTCAGCCCCACTTCCTGTTCGGCCTGCGGCTTGATCACGTGCTTCCACGCCGAGTTCATCAGATCCTCCAGCGCCGGAGCGTCGCCGCAGTTTTGCCGCACTTCCTCTGCCGTCTCGCCTAGCGTCATTCGCAAAAAAACTCTCGGATTCGCGTGCCGGAGCCCCTGATGACTGGCCGTGCCGAACAGCGCATGAATGCCACAAACGCCCCCCTGCCCGCTCGTGGTGATCTTTCGATACCTACGGCTTGCCATCCCCCGCGCTGTCTCGGAAGGGCACAGCGCGTCACCCACGATGACAGGGCTACCGTCAAGACATCGCCCAGTACTCGCATTTGCGCCCCTGCTTACTGCCGGCGGCTCCCCGACACCGCGACCACCGGCAGCCGCCCGCAGCCACGGAGCATGCCCGCGCGCTCCCTCCACGCCGCCCAGGCTGTGCCACCCGTGAGCTACGCGCACCAAGTGCCCCTCCGCAAACCAAACGGCAGCGCCGACACAACTCCCCGCGACATCGCCCAACGGCCATTTTACGAGCGGCGTCCTTTGCATGAAGTGTGCCATACCGTGCGCCTCGTACACCCAGACGTACGTCTTGTGGCAATGCAACCATGCTTCGACGGCCCGCATGTTCTGTCTCGCGTCTGGAAACCCCATGCTCTCCCCAGAGACCGCGTGATTCGCGCAACGTCGTTCAAAATATCTGACAGCGTCCCTGCGCCACCGTCCTCGACGCATCTTCGCTATGGCAGTCTGGACGCACTTATTTTCAAAGCGCCGCAATGTGTCCACGTCGTCTGCCAACACCACGAGTTCCGTGCGCAGAACAAGCGATTCGCACATGGCCCACGCGACGGCCACTCGCAACCTCCCGTGGCCAACAGTCTCCGCGCCTTCCCCGTTCCGATGGCTTCTTGGCTGTCTCCTCCCCGATTTCCGGTTCAAGCCAATCCCCGGCGAACGGCGCGCGCGGGCTGTCCGGGCGCTCCCCACGCGGCGCGCTCCGCGGCCGGACACCGCCGCCGCGATGCGCAGGAGAGACGCCTGCGAAGCAAAACGCGATAGTCTGTCCTTTCTGTCGTTCCAATCTCATCACCATCACCATCACCCTCACCATCACCATAACCATCATCGTCATCATCATCACCATCATCGTCATCATCATCACGATCATCATCATCATCATCATCATCATCATCATCATCATCATCATCATCATCATCGTCATCGTCATCGTCATCATCATCATCATCATCATCATCATCATCATCATCATCGTCAGCGTCGTCGTTCACAACATTGCGTTTTTGAAGACCCTTCCGAAGGCATTTTTTTGAGAATGTCTCGAGCGAAACGCTGACTCCTGAACACAAGTCATACTCGCCAGCTTCGTCTGCCCAGCATCAGATGGGGTCGGCGGCAGAGGCGGCAGCCTTTAGATAAATGGCACGAGGATGCGGAACGCTTGCTACGAGGCGCACATCGTAAATTCTTGATGGGGTGCCGCCGCGCACAAACAATGCCTGCACAACGCATCATCAGCTGGCAACGTCGCATACGCGCTGGCGCGATGTGATGCACAAGCGATGGCCTCGGCCACGCCGGGACGGAAAATGCCGCGCTGCAGCCCGAGCTGGGCGGCCCGGATCCGTGGCGCTCTCCAAGGCCTCCTGGGTTATGGTCATCCGTACCTGCAGATTTCCTGCTGGCAAGGAGCTGCTCAGGCTCAGAACGCAAGGCACCACCACCACTGACAGGGTTCGACGCATGCACGGGAAGGGCCGCCCAGAAACCACTGGACGACGAAAGAGGAGGAGGAGGAGGAGGAGGAGGAGGAGGAGGAGGAGGAGGAGGAGGAGGAGGAGGAGGAGGGAGGGAGGAGGAGGAGGAGGAGGGGGAGGGAGGAGGAGGAGGAGGAGGAGGAGGAGGAGGAGGAGGAGGAGGAGGAGGAAGGAGGAGCAACACTCAGCCAGGGGGGGGAGGAGGGAGGTCCCACCGTCCTCGTAGTGCATCGCGGGCATGGCGGCTGCGTCGAGCCATTGCCCGCGCCCGCGCTCGCACGAGACCAGGGATACTCGCATGCTTGTGACGAAGTATGTTATACAGGCTATGTATCATGTCAAGTCCTAGGGCCATACTTACAAGGGCAGACATTTCTAAGTCCTTCCAAGCTCCAAGAACAAACATCCTAGACGGGTCTCCTGAGCCCCAGGAATTAGGCAGAAGAGGGAGGGCGGACCTCACTTCAGGAAGAATTCGAGGACATTGTAAGTAGTGTAGCAGTCTATCACCTTTTTCGAGACCACAGCACCTGCACGCTTGAGTCGGGGTAGAATAACGGGCTGAACAATTCCAGTGATTCGATATCGTTTTTAATACGGCGGATAGAACACATTGGGGTACATATCGGGCAAGAAGGTGCATACGTATACCAGTGAGGAAGGCCTCTTGTGGGGTAGTACCTGGCCGAAACTTACGGAGCCTGGAAGCGAGCATGTTGGTGATCGTGACCGTGTCTCGATCACGTCTAAGGGCATTATACACTTTAGCTTGGAGGCGAGGGGAGGCAGGCTCACGAGGGACACGGGGCATGTCCTGCAACTCGGCCTTGACAGCCATCAGATGCCACAGGATCGAGCTCGTCACATAAGGGTTCCACTTGTGAGTGAGAATCCAATCGTCGCCTTCAATGATTTCCTCGTATCGATACTCCCACCTACAATAAGCAATACTACGTAAAGTGACACGATAGGCACTAGCTTTAGCATATAGACGAAGATCATGCACCTCACGTTTAAAGCCGACTTTACTAAGATTCAACATCATATCGTGACTTATGGCATTGAACGGGCCCGCGTGTAACAGCTGCACAGATTCATACTCCCGTCGCAGAACAGCTTTCGAGGGCGGCAGCAGTTGTGCAACATAGCTCAACGTCGGGAAGGCGAACAAATTGTAATTCATAATATTCATCATGAAACTCATCCCCATGGTCCTGATCTGCCGAGCCCGAGAAAGCACCTTGTCCCCAGGGTCTCCCCAAGATAATGTTTCTCCACCTTCGCCGACAACAAAACCTAAGTACTTGCCGTGCTTCGCAAGCCTGAAGCCGGAGACGTCGAGACCGTGCTCGGCAAAGAGGCTGAGGGCACTGGCGGGATTCATCCCGTAAGGCAGCAAGATGACAGTTTTACCAGGGTGGATACACAGCCCCGAGAGAGTACTAAACCAACTCATAATGGGTAACACAATAGGAAGAGTAATGAATATGTCCTGGGAAGTAAGACCAAGATCATCAGCAAACGCATATATGGAGGTGCAAGGAGCCCGAGGAATACGACTCAAGAGATATCTGATGAAGGGGTCAGTGGCCAACACGTACAGTAGCCCACTAAGCGGGCATCCCTGCTTGAGGCCGCGCTCAAGCACGAAATAGAATTCGTCACAACCTCTGAAACTGATGTAAACCCGCACGGCATCATACAACTTCCGTATAGCATGCAGGAAAAACTCAGGCACCTGCATCCGCTCAAGCACGTAGAAGAGGTAGGAGTGGGAGAGCGACGGGAATGCAGCCTTGACGTCGTATAGGACACCTCCAGTGCGGGTGTGTCCTTCGACGCCTCTCCAGATCCTAAGCTCCGAGTCCAGGGAAATAATGTGGTCCAGGATTTGACGCCCAGGTAAAAATCCAGATTGAGAGTGATGTACGACCGCGGATGCGATCTGTCGGAGAGGGGCGGAGTAGGCACTAGCCAGCAGCTTATTGTCAGTATTTGATAACGTGAGTGGCCGCGTTGAGGCCGGAGGTTTAACCTGGCCAGGCTGTGTGACTTCGATATCGCCTTTAGGTAAAAATGCGGCCAGGGAACTGTTGAACTCGGCAGGGAAGGAGCCAAACTGCAGCCCCGACAGGTACAACTGGTACAAAGCGTCAATGGCAATTCCCCCACCCGCCTTCCAGACAGAGTACGGAATACCGTCCACCCCTGGGCAGCTGTCTTTTTTCTTGAGGACCAACATTTCGAACTGCTCGTACCGCAGCACCCACTGAGTCCCTCCAGGGACAGGCTGGATGAACGGATCCAGGGAACCGAACTCGGAAACCTGGGACGGCACAAACTTAGAAACTTCACCCCAGTATTCCGCAAGCTGCTTGGCACACTCAGACGGCTCGGTGACGGTCTGTCCCGAGCTGTCAACAAGGCCGCGAAGATAAACTCGCCGATGTCGCGGCCGCCACGCAGCCGCCATTTCCTTGATACGCTGGACTCCGTTGGCTTTTTGTACTTGAGTAAGCTCAGGATCCCTCTGAATCTCGTCCTCGTCCGAGGTATAGACCTCATTCATAAGACTAGAAAGACGGTTGTGAAAGCCAACATTGTCCGTCCACTGAAAAACGTGCCGGTCATAGTATTCTCCTAGTATTGGCCAAGCACGGATTGCTCGCACAACGGTCTCATGTCGACCATCACGGTGCGCACGCAAAAGGGCGAGCATCCAGGCTATCTTCTGCAACGGAGTCTCGGGGCCCAGCAGTTCCGTAGCCTTCTTCACCCTCCTCACCGCCTCGTAAATCACCTCCTTCACCTCCTCTACCCTATCAGCTGGAGCCTCCGAGAGACATACTTCCTCCAGAAGCGATCGAAGTGTGTCCCCAAACTTGGGGTGACGCGATATCCACCGCGGAATAGTAGGACGTGTGGACCTGGGAGTGGAGGTGAGCGAGACGAAGACGCAAGTGTGATCACTGGGCAACTTTGGATCTAATAGGTCCCCCAAAAGGCCAGTAAGTGGGCTGAGGTCGAGGACATCAGAGGTAGGAATAGACATATAAATACGATCAAGTCTTCCAAGCGAAACAACTTCACTATGATGAACGGTTTTATGGGTATACTCAGGTTGGTGTAGTTCTAACATACTTGGGAATAACTCGTCGAAGAACTTACCGAGGGAGTTGGAGCCCATCTCAAGAAGGCCTTCAGAGAGACGCAATCTACCTTCACCAGTTGCCGAAAAGTTAAAGTCGCCACCGAGGAACGTGGTGGCAATGTTGATGGCTCGGAGCCGTCGCTGAACAGCTCGCAGAACATTTCTAGTCTGAAAGAAGGACCAGCTCGGATCTACGTGCACGTTGCACACGTCCAGGTTCCCGAACTCCCCATACATCCTCAAGATCCCAATCCTCCCTGGGACAACGGGGGCCAACCTGAACCTGTTGAATCGCACAGCAAGCCTTTCATGCACCATGAACAAGATACCGCCAGCACCCGCCGTCCCCAGGAAAGACCCCACGATTTTCCAAGACGGGTACAACTTCTGCAGCTCAAGTAGGTCTTCTGGCTCGCCGTGCGTTTCTTGCAGGATTAAGATGTCAACTTTCCGAGACATAGTCCGTAATTTAGCCCACGTAGCTGATTGTACGGAGGCGCTCGTCCATACCGATCCAAAAAGGGTATGGGCATTCCACGATGCAATCCTCAAGCTGCTCGATGAGGGGAGGAAGGGGAGGTCTAGAAACGGTGGGGCAGAATCAGGAAAACCAGGGGACCCGTCATCGGAGGAGGAAGACGAAGACGAAGACGACGACAACGAAGACGAAGAGGACGACGAGGGACGAGGGAGGCAAGAACCGTTAGCAGCTGCAAGAGAATTGGCAGCCAGGCTCCTACTGCCAGCTCGCAGCGACGTCCTGGTGGCCCTCGACGGAGGAGCAGGACGGACTATAGCTGCACCCACAGCCGGCTGTTGAAGCTGGTGCTCATGAATGTGTGTGCGTTCTCGCACCGTAGTTTGTCAGATGAACTCCGTGATCCTGCCCACCACGGCCATGACTTCTTGCTCAGGAATCTTCCACCATGCGAATGATGCATAGACGGGCTCGAAGGTGAAGCCTGTGCTCTCATTTCCTTTGATCCAGAACAACTCGAAGGTCTCCTCAGCAGATGTCAAGTGGATGAGGCCCTGGAAGCCATTGACCCCCAAGCGGTAGTCAGAGATCTGGCACTTGTACTTCTTGAACAGCGCTAACGTGTCCTCCCAGATGCGGCTCGCCGCCCTCTGCTTGGCTCGCACGTCCACTGGAAGATCTTGACGAATGCGAAGTGTGCATGATGACGCGGTGCGCGTGTCATGCCAGCTCAGCGTGTGGCCCTTCATGTATTCAGAGAATTCACGGGCCTTCTCTGGAGAGTTGAAGACGATGCCGTAACTCTTCGAGACGCCCTTTAGCTGAGGAACAGCGTTCTGCAGGATGTGCTCTGGGACAAGGGGCTTCAGCACGTTCAGCCAGTGCTCCTCCTTCTGCTTGCCTGTGATGCACCTCGGAAGCGTGCCAACCCATCTCTTCGTGTCATCGATGTGCTGCCCTATAGCGAGGCCCACTTGATGTCCACCATGTCCAGATGAGGTGCCCCCACTCGAACTCCCGCCAGAGGTGGATGGCGAAGTCCTTGGGGCAGCCTTCTCGTGCTTCATGTTGGCAATCTGCGCGTTGATGGCCTCCAGCTTCACATTGATGGCCGCCTCGACTGCAGAAGTGATAGCCCCAGACTGGGCCTGCTCAACATCAACCAGCCGCTGATTGACTGCTCGCAGGTTGGCGTCATTGATACTCAGAGCTTGCCGTAACGACTCCACCTCCTGGGACATGTTCTGCTCCAGCTGCTTGACAGAGGCGTCGGTGCCCTTCACGGTGGACATGAGCTCGGCCAGCCAGCCAGGCGCTTTCTGCGGCGCATCCCGCGGCGTGACGCCACGAACACTGGAGCTGGTGTCACTGCCGCCTGAGCGTACACCACGACTGCGGCTCACTGATCGCTCCGAGCACGAGTGGGAGCTGTCACGGTGACGCCTCGGGTCACGTGTCTCGCTTCTCGCAGCTCGTGAGATAGGCGACGGCGACGGGCGCTGGGACCGCAGTCCTTTGCGCCGACCCATCGCGGCCAACAGACTGAACCGAAGGGAGCGTGGTACCGTAAGGTGCAAAATGCAAGTACGGTCTGTGTAAAAGAGAATGCGGTGACCCCTGTCCGCTGGGCCTCTCCAGGGTCACACTCGCGCGCGGCGGGCGCAGGCCACTTGAGTCGGGGGGTAGAGTTCCCGAAATGGCCTTGAGCCAAAATGGCTACGGAAGGAGGAGGAAGGAGGAGGAGGAGGAGGAGGAGGAGGAGGAGGAGGAGGAGGAGGAGGAGGAGGAGGAGGAGGAGCACCACTGACAGGCTTTGACGCATGCACGGGAAAAGGCCGCCCAGAGACCACCGGACGACGAAGGACGAGGAATCGCAAGCATCCGTCCTGGCACGCAAACTCGGCGGCCCACGGCCCGCCAGTTCTGAAGGGGCCCTGGGACACACAAATAAGTACACACAAATAAAAAGATCCCCTATATTTTCCCATATTTTGTGGGTTTTTTGTCTTCCCCCCCTCCCATGCCCAGACTTTCCCATAGTTTCGGGGAAATCGACGATGAATTGTGTCTGTGTGTTTCTTTCCCTCCTGAAGTTCCCCCCCCCCACCAACATCGACAGCAACAAGGACGACACCAGCAGGCTGGCGCCACGCCGGCGAGAGCAACGGGCCATCGGAAAAGATCATGGATTGCTGGGCGTCGCGGCGCTCGAAACAGAACCAGCACGCGACCATTCCGCCTGTCGTGTCTCGGCGCCACGCACGGCGCAGAAGCCCGCGACCCCGATGGGGTCTCCGAAGTCCACCGAGTTCAAGGGCCCTCGCCACTGTCGAGGGCGAGAAACGACTCTGGCGAAGTCCGACACAACGACGGGTTCCGCGCACCTGGAACAGCCGCACATGAAAGCCACCGCGCATCATCGGCAGACGACGAGGTACATTAAGGCTGATGTTGGTGCATCGGGTACGCTTACATGATAACAGTTGGATACTTCGGCAGGATCGGTGCGGAATGCTGCTCCTCGCGCATCGCTGTGCCCAAGCGCGGCTAGTCGCTGCTGTACATGGGCACTCCTCCCTCCTCGTTCCCCCTTCCCGACGGCTACCTCTCTTCCTCCCACGGTCCGCACCTGGCATGATCCTTCCTCGTCTGTTGTGTGCGTTCTCTCTCTCTCTCTCTCTCCCTCTCTCTCTTTCTCAACCCCGTGGCCACCCCAGTACCCTTCTCATCTTCCTCACCCTGAACATCGTGCGACGTTCCTGTCCATGCCCCGTTCCTCTACCACTTCTCCCCCTGCTTCTCCCTTCCCACCTCTCATCTTGTTCCTTTCCTGGTCACGAAGGGAGGCCCGGAGGAGAAGCAGGGGAAGAGCAGGAACGCGGAGGCGACGGGCAAGCACAGCCGTGGGGGGTGAGCAAACCCGACCCTGCTGTGAGGCCCGTCGGCCGCGCTCGCGCCCGGCGCAGGCGGGGAGCAGGGGAGGAGCTCCCCGATCCGTCCCCCTCCACCTTCTCCCTCCAGCCTCATCCCCCTCCAGCCTCATCCCTCCAGCCTCATCCCTCTCTCCAGCCCTCTAGCCTCCAGCTCCAGCCTCCAGCTCCACCCTCTCTCCAGCCTCCAGCTCCACCCTCTCCCTCCAGCCTCCTCCTCCCCTCTCCCGCTGGGGGCCTCCTGGGCCCTCAGGAAGGCCCCCAAGGGGGGTCCCATCATGCCTCCCCCCCCGGCCCGCCACGGCGCCCCCACGGCGGCGGGGCCGCTGCCGCCGCCGTTCTCGTGACCGTCCACGACGGCAAGGGACGGCCGCCAGCGGCGGCACCTCGCCTGACTACCTACCAGACCACCCCAACCCAACCCGAAGACCCGAATTTCGGGTTGGGGGGGGTAAGGGTTCCACATGTGTTTTTTCGATGTTTCCTGACCCCCCCCCACTGGAAATCGAGGGTAAATCTGAGCCTTCGGGTTGGGTTGGGGTGGTTTGGTGGGTGGTGATCGCCGCCGCCCCGCACCCCGCATCCCGCCGCGCCTCCGCGCCGAGTGCAGGTGTGGCATCCGCGACTCGCGGCGGAACCAGCTCCTCCGCGAGGCTCGTCGTCGTCGTCGTCGTCGTCGTCGTCGTCGTCGTCGTCGTCGTCGTCGTCGTCGTCGTCGTCGTCTTCGCCGACATCGTCGTCGAGAGGGAGGGCCCGCCCGACTGACTTCAGGTGCGGATTTGATGCATCGCGTCCACAGCCAGTGTCTGCCGCACTTCAGGTCAACCACACTTGCAAAACTGGCACGGTTGAGGAACATACCCCTGAACACGGATAACCACACTCTTCCAATACGTGAGGATTCCCCCTCCAAGCTACACTTCTTGAGCTGTACACTGCGAGTCCGCAATGCCTTCATCGGTGCCGACGGCGACGAGTGCGAAAGCGACGGCGAGTGCCATGGTTACGGCCAAAGCGACACCTATGGCAACGACGGCCGTGCGAACGCTAACTGCACCGACGACGACGGCGACGGCGACGGACACTGCGATGGTGACCACCCATGCCCCGTCGAATCGGAACATTTGTTCTAACCGTCAATTGCTGTTGGGCAAGACATGGGCGGATCGAAATGAAACGGAATGCCCCCCCCGCTGGGAATCGGAATCGGTCTCGATTCGGTCAGTGTCAGGCTGCGCGCGCCAGTGACGCGAAGCTGCCATGGTAAGAAGGATCACTGGCCGAAGCCGAAACAGAAAGCAATTTCAACGACTCGTGTCGCGTTTTCTCGCTGCGGCGGTGGTGCTCGGGCTGTCCCGCGGTTGTCTCGCGGTTGCTCTGCGGTTGTCCCGCGATTGTGCTGGGGTTGCCCCGTACTGTTGTGCCGCGGTTCTCCATTTTGTCCCGCCATAAACTTGCGGATGCCCCTGGTTGTCCCGCGGTTGTCCAATTTGTTTGGTCCTGCCCGGCTACCCTATGCCGTCGTCCAATGGGGTTGTCACGTTGTTTCCCTGCGCGGTAGCGTCGCGGCTGTTCTGCGATTGTCTCATCAAAACCAAATGATCAATGAACAAGTGGCTCCAGGAAGGGTCTGGGGAATTGTGAGGGGCGGCTGGGCACCCGGGGGTTCTTGAATGCAGGGTAGGGCGGGTGTTCCCAAAAGTCTTCCTGGAAACATCGGTAAGGGTGGGATGGGGAGATCCGAAGCAGACGGAGGGGAACTCCTGGAGGGAGCCTTTTGGGTGCTCTCGATCCAGCCTTGGCCGTCTTGGAGTTGTTTCAAATTCTTTTAGGGCCTCAATCCCCTGGGGCCGCCAGGGGGCCATCTGGGGCCGTCTTGGGCCTTCCACGGGCGCTCGGGGCCCAGCCTCCCCGCCGCTGCACGAGTTGTGTCGGATAAGTTTTCCGTGTGTAGATGGGCTGAATGCAGTAGTACAGCACATCCGACGCCTTGCCGCGAGGCACGGGGTGGAGTGTCTTCAGGTTCTTGAATACGCCGTCCCCGATCTTGTTTCAAGGCTGATTTGTCGGGGCCCGGACCCCCAAATCACGGATTCTCCAGCGCGTTTTGTGTGTTGGGGCGTGATGTTCCCGAAACGGCCCAAGGCCACTCCAAGAAGCCCCAATATGGCCACAAAACAGCCAGGATACCCCAAGAGGGTTCCAAAAAGACACCCAAGAGGGACCCGAGAGGCCCAATTCACGAATGTGCTTGTAGGCTTTGACAAGTCGTGTCTTAATCTTTTCGGACTCAGTATCGTCCAACACGCAACACGAGAGGTCCCCAAGATGGCCCCCAAACGGCCTTAGAGAGCCCCACCGATGGCCTAAGCGAGTCGAACGTATCGTCCATCTCGTGGGCACATCATGTAGTAAGATGGACGCAGGATGTAGGTTGGAACTGTTGGCCCGCAAAACAGCAAACACTGGGCGTCCAGACATAGAGGGCACGCGTGCCCTGGGCATCCGAGCCCACATGACGGCAGGATGAAACTCTGTAAGGCTTTCCTGAAGGCGCCCAAAATGGCCCCCTTAAAACCGTGATGGGGGAGACAACAACAGGCGCGCATCCCGACATGCTGCATGTGTTCGTCATGGTCGGGCGCCCGTTGCTGAACGCCTGAGTGAAATTTATCCTGGGCCCGTCACCGCGTTGAGCTTCTAGCCATGGACCTGCCCGCGCCCGCGCGGCGTGCAGTGCCGCTCTGCAAGGCCAGAGTAGGGTCATCTCACGATTGGGTCTGCCCGACGCCCTGTGCCGCGCCGCGCCCCGCTGCGCGGGCCATGTTGTGGTGCCGCGTCGTTCCTCATTGCCGCGCCGCGATGCGGCCCCGTGCCGCTCGGGGCCGCGGTGGCGCCGTGGCGCAACATGGCGGAGATGCGCCGTGCCACAAGCGCATGCCGTGCGCCCCGTGCCCCCTGGCTTAAGAAGGAAGCCGAAACCCTTCGCCCAATGCCCTGGGCCCTATGCCGTATGCCTGACGCAAGGCCGCAGGGCCTTGGCCTTCAGCTTGGAAGCCCCGCCCATGCGCATCATGCCGTAAGCTCTAGAAGCCGTGGCCCCGTAGGCTTAATTCCGATGCCATCTCCCTGCGGCCCCATGGCCCACGCCATGCGCCGAAAGCGGGGGCCCTCCCGCGCGACGCATCATGCCCAGAGCCAAAGGCCAGAGGCCCCGCGCCCCCATCTCCGAAGCCCTGGGCCGCAACGCTTGCGACCTGATGAACATCATATGATCATCGGCAACGCGCGGGGCAGTTTTGTTGCGTCCATGGGCGGGCCCGGGGCTGGCAGCGGTCGCTATGGAAAAACGCGGCGAGCAGCAGCGACAAAAGCAGCGAACAGCAGCGACAGCGCGGGAGGCGGGGGGGCAGGGGCTCGCTTGTGAATTTGCCAATGTTGCTTCCAATTCCGAACGAAGCGCGGCGCTGCATGGGCGAGGAGGCAGCATCCGCGGCCTCATCGCCGACGCCAACTGGTTGATGGTGTTTTGTCATGCCGCGCGCGCAGCCGCCGAAGCAGATTGATCAGCGCTGAAGGTTTGGGACTCAGTGTGGAAGGTTTGCGGCTGAGGGCCCCTGTCCCCGGGCTCAGGGCCCATGGCGGCGGGCGCCGGATCGACGGCGATTGCGTTATGGTTCAAGGCTTATGGCTGAGGGTTCGGTGCGCAAGGTTTGATGCATGTGCGGCATGGCTCAGGCATCAACAATTAGAGCCTAGTCCTTCGGGTCCAAACGCTCTGTTCAGGGCTTCGGGCGGGAATCGCGAGGCATGCATATGACGGTTTAGGGCTCGGGACTTGAGGGGGCGGCTTCAGGGCGCGGGGTCTATGGCGCAAGGCGCAAGGCGTAGGACAGAGGTCTCACGGCGCAGGATTCCGGGTTGAGAGCGTGCCGCTGAGGAGTGACGGCTGAACTTTCAAGCCAACGGGCCCGTAGACTTCGGTCTCCAAGGCGAGGCGCCGAAGGGCTGGCGCTGTCAACCCGCCGCTCAAGGCGCAGGGCCCTCGGCCCGGGGCTGGGGGCGCATGGGTTTAGGGCTCGGGCGCCCAGCATTGGCCGAAAGCCTCCTGGCTCGCGGCCTAGGTCAGCAAGGGCGCGGGGCGCGGGGCATCGGGCTCACAGCGCGTAGCTGCGGCCTCGGGGCGTCGGGGTTCATGGGATTCGGGTTGTGGGCGTGGGGCTGAAGGCTTTGGGCCAGTCGGGCAAGGGCGCGCCGCCTGGGCCCAGGGCTTCGGGCGTCGGGGGCGGGGGGCGGGGTGCAAGGCTGGGGGGGCCCAGGACTTGGGGCAGAGGGTTCACCGCGCGGGGCTTGGGGCTCTGGCTCGACGCGCAAGGCCGTGGCTGAGGGCCCCGGCCCCGCATTTTGGGGTCGCATGGTGCCACCTCAAGTGGAACTGTCTGAACTTTCTCTTGATGGCGCTCGGCTCGTAATTCGGAAAATATAAAAGCTCGGCGGGGTACGAAACCTTCTCCAGTGTCCAGTCAAGGTCTCGGTGGGCCCGACCCAGCGTTGACTCTCGTCGCCAGAACGTGGAGGTGGTACGCGTTGAAGCCTACCATGTCTACCTGCCACCACTAATCTGTCACCAGATCCGCTGGCGCTGCTGGATGGGGCGTTTCCAGGCTCGCCAGCTACAGGTCGCGTAGAGTCACATCCTCTCGGCCCTGCAATCTCGGCAGTCCTGGGCGCGCTCCATGGCGCCGTAGCGATGCTGACGCGTGCGGGGCCGTGGAAACCGGCGTTCGCGGCCGTCGCGCCCCTTGGCTTCTCGACCTTCGGGCGCGGAGGACCCGGCGCGGCGGGGTCTTCACCCTGCCAGTAAATCACCTTTCCGAGAGTCGAGAGACGATGCCCGCAACACCAGTGGCGTCTAACTGGGGTGGGCGCGCCCATATCCGCGCCCTTGGGCGCAGTCTCAGATGGGCTCAACATGAGGCCCCATCCTCTCGGCAAATTGGCGGCCAAAGCAACCGACTTCAAATCATCAACGCACGCGATCAAGAAGGGCGTCAGCTCCGGGTGGTCGTAGCATCTGCGCCACCGCGGAATCGGTTCTAATCCCATAGATGCGACGTAATCCTCGCAGTGCTTTCCCAATATCCTCCGGCGTCAGGGAGACCATATAAAGCTAGTCGCAGAGGGCGCACTGGGTCGCGCATGCCCGCCCTTTTCTCGGGCCACGCTTCCCAAAGTAGCGTTGCCCACTTTGGGGCCCCTTCCAACCGCGCCCAGGCGCGCGCCCCGCGCGCGCCAGCCTGTTGCGCATCGTGCCCCGGGAGGGGGCCGAATTTACCGGCGGCCTAACTGGCCTGCGTAGTCGCGGGGCAAGATGGCAGCACTTGACGCAGAGCTACGTTCTTGTCTTGATCGGCAACGTCAACCCGTCAAAAACAAGACGCGCCTTGAACTTCCTGTCTTGATGCCCCTCAAATAGTTGGGCATTCTCCTCGAGGGGGATAGCAGACAGCCTGCCAATGTGGAAGGTATTGCCTCCCATCATTATCCGCGCTGGAATCAGCTCCATTACCTTGCTTTCGCCCCGCGCGTTGATCTCGCGCAACCTGCCCCATCCCCCCCTCGAAGCGGCGGTGGCCCCTTCGCCGTTCGAAGCCCCGGCCTCGGCGGCCGGTCCGGCAGCGCAGGCGGCGCGGGACATATCCGCAAAACACTCAGACGGGACGACGGCCGGATCTGACTCATCACATCGACCGCAAATATCCGCGAATGGATTATGGCGCGGTTGCGCCCCCAGTTCCTTCTCACAGTGCTGGTAACTGCTCGCGTCTTGTCAGCTCAAGGGCGTGCGAGGAACGCAGCGCCTTCCGGCAACTGCCGCGCAGGTCGAGACCGTGGTGCCCCCTGCAATCTTAGCACCAGGGTTGGTTTCGAAGTCGACGCCCATGTCGTTCTTTCCATCGCGACCAACACTTGTCCTGTCTTCTTCCGTGACGCCGTTGGCATAGCCATGTGACGCAACGGGGGATGGGTGCTCCTCGCCCACGGCCGACATAACGCACTTGACCGGGGGTCGCGAAATGGTGACTCCGATCTCTTGAAACAGGTCAGCGTTAGGGCCTGGGTCTTCAAATCCATAGAACCCTTCCTTTTGCTTTGAACTCGGCTATCGCCCTTGCCCTAGCCGGCCCCCCAATTCCATCGCCGATCTGGATGACTACCAGGATTCGTCGAATATTTCTGCGTCCTCTTCAACCAAGCTTTTCCGAGCACAAGGTCCTCCGTTTCCGCGGTATCTGGGGCCCAGTATCGCCAGTCATACTAGAAAACCACGCGAATCTGAGGCGTTTTGCTCTTGCCCGTCAATGGCAGAGGCTGACTCAGCTCTTCGCGAGTCTTGCCGGCGGTGAAGACGTTGCGCTTAAAGTATTCGCCCGTTTGTAGGTTCTGGGTGGTTCGTGCCATGATATGCTCCAACTTCGGTTCGCCCATGTCTGGGGTCGCGAGAAAATTTGACTGCCTTGCGACTATGACTTCTCTCTCTCTCTCTCTCTCTCGGCCAATGACCCTGCCACAACACTTGTATATACACAGCTCTTCGCCTGGCTGCCGCAGGCAGCAGTGGGGCAGGAGGGGTCCAGAGGGCCGTTCATCGTCCGTCGGGTCCTTGTTTCTCCTTGAGATGCGCCTGTCGTTCGGAGGCAGCGGTACTCTCAAGCCTGTTGGCGAACTCTCTCATTTCCTGGGTCGCGGCAGAAACCTGTTGAGCTGCCGCAGCCTGCTGGCGCTCTTCCAAGCAACGCACTGCGTTCACCGTGGCCTCCCGGTCTCGCTCCCGCTGAAGGGCGGCAGCCGCTTGTTGTTCTGACCCGGACTGCCTCAGTTTCTCACGCATGTCAGGAATATCCCTCGCATTTACCTCCTTAGTCTCGAACCTATTCCTTTCCTCCGCTTCGCGCTTCTCATTTACGCGTGACCCCGGTGCAAGCCAGGAGCAGTACACGTCGGGCACAAAAAGTTTAGCCTACAGAGGCCGCAAATGTCAGAGCACCCGAAACACAGGCTTCTTTCACTGGCGCAATAAGCCAGGGCAGGGCGATGCTGGCACAACAGCGCAAGCGCAGTTCGGTCCATTGTTGGAACACTTGGCGTTACTGCGTTACTGCGCATGCTGAAGGTGCTCGATCCGCTCAACAAATTGGAGAGCGTCTCTTTATTTTCGGCGATGACAGGCGTCATGGGGAGGGAAGAGGGGGCGGGGGGGGGATGACGTAACGCCCGTGTGCACTGCACGGCTTGCGTACACTACAGCGCCGGTGTACATGTGCACACGGGAAGCAACCATGTGCAACACAGCGCCTGTGTACACCACAGTGCTTGCGTGCACCGCGGCGCCTGTGCACGCCAGAGCGCCTAAACCACAGCATCCGCGTGCAACGCATCGCTATTGTGCACCACAACGCCTGCGTGCATAGGACAGGTAGAATGAGCCTGTACGTGAGGATTTGCTGCGCAAGCGCCACGCAAGGAAAGTACTGATAATCGAGTGCGACGTTTTTCCCTCCTCCCTTCTCCTCCACTTATACCTCCTCCTCCTCCTCCTCCTCCTCCTCCTCGTTTTTTTCTTCCTCCTCCTCCTCCTCCTCACCCCCTGTCGTGCGGGTTGGCGCTACAGCGCGCGTGCGCAACTCAGCGTGCACCGCAAAATGGTTTATTGAATCAGCCCACTTGCTTCTCGGACGGCCAATTTAGCTGGAACCTCTTGGACGCACATGGAAGGAGTGACGGTGATGCTGGCGAACTCGGAAGCACTCGTAGATTATTCCCCTGGCGGCTTCCTTGTCCATAAAGATTATTTTCTGGCGTGTTTGGTGGAATCCACAAACGTTCCATGTTGTCATAATGATTATTTGTGACATTCTATATACACCAGTGGTGCTGTATTGCACACGGTTGCTGTGGTGCAAACGATCGCCGTGGTGTACACAGGCACTGCAATGCACGCAGGCATTGTGGTGTACACTGCTGCGTTGCACGCGGCGGATGTGGTGTACGCAGGCGCTGTGGTGTACACAAGACCTGTTGTGCCCGCGCGCGCGGTGGCACAAACTGACGCTGTGTTGCACGCGGCTGCTGTGGTGTACATAGGCGGTGTGGTGTACACAAGCGCTGTGGTGCACGCGGGCACTGATGTGTACACAGGCGTTGTGGTGCAGATCGCCAGCTACATGCTGGTGCCACCAGTCCTCCGCCATTCCTAGGCCTTCTCAGGCGCCGCCGGCGCGAAGCGTGACGTCATCGACCCCCTCCACCCACCCCACATGATTGCCGTCATCGGCCCGGAATTAGAAAGCAGGCTCCAGCCGCGTCCGCGCGCACGACGACGATGAGCGATGAGCGACGAACCACGAGCCACGAGCCACGAGCGACGACGACGACAACGACGACGATGACGACGACGACGACGACGTCGACGACGACTGCGGACCAGACTCTTCTGCGGATTCCAACGCAGACACCTACGCGGATCCCAATACGCACGGCGGCAGTGCCCGGAGCGCACTGGGGGGGGGGAGCGTTACGTCATAGGGGTGGGGGGGGGGCGGGGGCCATGACGCGCGTCATGCCCCAAGCAATACAGAAATGGTCTCTTGGACAGATCAGATATCTTAACTCGCGGTCTTGGGGCCCAGGGTCTGCCCCTCTCGGTACCCCTCTCGCGGGGGGAGCGGGTGCGCAAGTCCGGCGTCCCCGGCGTTGGGGCGGGTTCTTTGTGTGTCGTCACTGGAAAGCGCGGTGGGGGCCCAGGAGCATCGTTCCCAGGCGCCCCCCCCCGGAACGAGCTCAGGGTTGTACTCCGGAGGGCCACCATACCTACTTCGCTTCCCGAGCGGCGAGGTCACTGAACGACTAACAGGCTCACGTCTTTGCTTGCTCGTCGTGCTTATCGAAGCGCCCGCGGCCTCTTCATCTGTAATATCCTCCACATTCCGTTCCAGCAAATCGTCAGATGGAATCGCGGCATCTTCGCCGAACGTGAGCGGTGCCAGCGCAGGGGGCTGGAAATCGCCAAATGGAACAGGAGACACTCACCCATATACCTCACCACCCCCATAATGTGGCCCGTGATCACCACGAAAATCGATTGGCATGGGCGTCGACCTGCGAGACACATTTTGCTCCGATGCATGAGTCTCGACGTCGTGCTAGCAACAAGATGTGAGGGAGCCAGCCGGCCAGGGGAGAGCGCCCGGAAGGGCGCCCGCGTCGGGTGGGCGGGTCGCGAGCCTTTTTACTTGAGCCTACCCACAACAGCTGCGTCGAAGTTGTGGGTAAGAAATGGGCACGGTGGGATCACTAAATCAAATTGATGCCTGCACTCCAGGAGCGTATTGCTGTGGCCTCACGGATCACTGGATGCAGGACAGGGACGCATATGATCCGCGATGATCCCACACATCCATATTCGGATACAACTGGGCACGCCATGATTCCGACACGACGAAAGAAGTTCGACCTGGGGATGTACGAAACAGCGCACCCAGCGCACAGCAAGGCTCAATCGACGATCCCACTCAGAACAATACATCGGTCAGGGTGAGGACACGCTTGTGGGATGCAGCTGTGTCCCGTCCGCATCCTTCCATTTCCTCCGCCTCCCACTGTCGCTCCACCAATTTACCCCTTCTCCGCTTGTCCCCCTCCCACCCCTCCAAGGGGCCTGCCGCTCCGCTGCCCCTGCCCTCCTATTCCTCCTGCCTCCCACCCGCAGATCCTGGCAATTAACCTCCAGTGCTACCTACCCCAACCCTTTTATGAGCCATCCAGTGTCTGAGCAAATTCGACGTGCAAGTGCACATGCGAACGGGCTCACTTCTGGCAATGGGCGGCCGAACAGACTCAATCGCCGAAAGGGCTCAGAAATGAACCAGGGCCTTGTACCGCCTGGTCGGGCCAGAAGCCAGCATGGCTGACCGCGGCATCAAGCGTCTTCCCCAGTTCCCAGTATCCCCAATATCCTCCCTCATTCCTCCTCCACCTAAGACGCCCGAGATGATGAAGACGCCGATGGGGAAAACGGACGACAACGGACGCTGTCGGAAACTGAAACTGGCTGAAGCTGGGCAAACCGCATTGAACACTCATCCGACCAAGGTCGCTGCAAAACTGACGACGGACTCGGCTCAAACCGAACTGGAAACTCGTCCCCGTGTGTATCACGGAGGGGCGCACCAACTCCATAGTATCGGTCTAGCGATGGAAGAATCCAGTTACACCTCCCTCGCGTCACTGGTTCAACATCCTTTCCGCGCTGACGGTCGGTAAAGTCATTGGCGCTCGTGGGCGCAAATGAGCTCAATTGGGCGCGAGTGCCACATTGGAACATCTTCAGCTCACTGCACTGACAAGCGGAGCACCTGCGCGCAACAGAACCCCACGCCCTCTTCCTCCCCCCCTCTCCTCAACCTCCTCCCCCCCCCGTCCTCCTCCTCCTCCTCCTCCTCGTCCTACTCCCTCCTCCTCCTCCTCCTCCTCCTCCCTCCTCCCTCCTCCCTCCTCCCCCTCCTCCCTCCCTCCTCCCTCCTCCCTCCCCCCCCCCCCCCCTCTCTGCTGCAAACACCCCCCGCGCGCCCCGACCCTGCCCCACTCCCCCGCGAGGGCCTGCAGCGCCCCCAGCCAGCCGAGGCGGCGGCACAGCGCCCGCACGCGCTCGTCGCAGTCGCCCTGCCCGGTGGCTCTTCGGAGCGGCGAGGGGCCGTCGCGGTGCCGCGCAGACGTTTTTTTTTTTTTTTTTTTTTTTTTTTTTTTTTGGCTAAAAAAATACAAAAATATTTGGAGAGGGGGAAGAAGAGGCGAAGGGGGAAGGCACGACGAACACCCTGCCGATCCACTCGCCCACATGTCCTCCGCGGGCATCAGGAAGAGAGCCAGAAACGATACAAATTAGCCCCTAAAGCGTATCAGCGCGGTGCCGCGCAGACGGGGGGGCCGAGGGCCAGGAGGAGAAGAGGCCCGAGGATCGAGGTGCGAGGACTGACAGGATTGGAGAGGAGAGCCGAAGGTCGAGGATCGAGGATCGAGGGTCGAGGAGGGGGAGGGGGGCTCCCCGGGAGGGGGGAGGGGAAGGAGGGGGGGCGGGCCACCGAACACAAGTCTCTTGACGACCACCTCGGAGCTGTCAAGCTGTGACAGTGGAGACCCGATACTCTCTGAAGGCACGAGAAGGCTTCATCCGCACGAGTGCAGACGTTCATCATATAGCTTGCGCGCCAGTGCAGCTGTCGCCCGCAGAGGTCTCAGCAGGGCGGCAGCACCGGCGCAACGAGTCTTAACCCGAGGTGAAGTGATGGCGCACCTCTTGCCGTCCCCATCGAGTGAACTTCGACCTCTGACTCCTGCCGCTCCTGTCGTGGCCCCCGCGGCAGGCGTCATCTGGCACGCAAGGGGTGTACCATCCCATGTTCGAGTGTCGCTGCCGTGCCAGTGCACTCACCAGCCCGCCTCCGTTGCCGGGGTCGGCTTGGATACAATGACCGCTCGTGTGCGCGACGCCCTGCATGCCGATGCCTTCGGTGCCGCGGGCGCTGCACCAGACCATGTTGACAGTGTTGGGCGCAGTGAGCGTGCATATGCGTGTACAGATTGCTGGGCGTCTTGAGATCGTCCTCCACACCGTGGCGAAATCGGGACGAACTTCCCCGAGCAGAGGCAACCCTGGACTTCGGGATACAGAATCGCGAAATCATGGGGATGTTGGTCCAGTTGAGGTAGCAACCGAACAAAGACACATCGCCAACGAACAGGTAAAAGCAAGGCAGCGGTGGGCCACGAGTACAATGACCACGAACATGTAGAGGAAGTCGGGACAGACGGGGACGCGGAGGGGCACGTACTCGAACCCACCGCTCTTTTATGATGTGTTCTCGCGCGGCCGCGTCGACAGCACAGCCCCGCGAGGCACGTGCACACTTTGGTATATGGTTTTCTTGTTCGGAGAATCGGTGGGCACAGCGCCGCCACCAGCACATGTGCCCCCACGCGATCGAAGGCGTCTTCCGCATTGTATTCAAAACATACGCCCCTCCCCCGGAACTCGCTTCGAGATTCGCTTGCTCTTCTGAGGCGGCGGACGTTCAAGTCTGCTGGTTGTTTCTCCAAAAATCTCTGAAGAGACCCACCCCCGCCCCACTGCGCAGAATGTCAAATGCATCACCCATCCTCCTTAGAGTCCGTGGGCGGCCATGGCGTTTCCGTAGCCTCCGCGGGGCTATGAGGCTCCCAGGGAAGGCCCGGGAAGGCCACGAAGGCCGCCAGAATGGCAGAACATGTCTCGAAAACGGCCAAGTATGGCTCAACCAAAGCCCAAGATGACTTCATGACGGCCCAGGATGGCCTAGAGATGACAGGGGCACCACAGACAGCCGCAACAGGGCTCCAAAAAAGGAGTACGGGGGGGTGGCTGTCTGGGGCCCGTGCCGCGGCAGTATTTTGCATTCTCGCGTCGGCGCCGCACACATTTTTTCAAACATGGCGTTCTTGCCACGGCGCCGAACACACGTTTGGCAGCATCCCGATTGCGATTGGAGCCTCGTCGGGACTGCGAAAATCCGCAAGGCCTGCGCGCGGCGTCCGCCGTCTCAGTCAGGGTCGGCACGGCCTGCGCGCAGTATCGATCCCTTACTGACGATTCTGTGGTAAGGACTCCTTACTCCAAACTCCTTACTAGGTGGTTCCTTGGTCAGGATTCCTTAATACTGATCCTTGCTACATATGTATTGATACATGTTCCTTCGTACATGTTCCGTACTGCAGATTCCTTACGAACGATTCCTCAATAAGGATTCCTTCATGAAGCTCCTTAGTACGGATTCCGTCGTATAACATGTTCTCCAGTACATACTCTCCTTTACTGAGGATTCCTTGGGGTTCAACGGTTCGGTGATCCAGATTCCTGAGCAAGGATTCGATAACCCATATTCCTTACTGGGGACCCCCTAGTAAGGATTCCATCGCATAGCTTCTTTAATACAGTTTCCTTGCTAACGACTCTAGGTAGAGGATTCCTTGGTGAGGAACTCTTAGCAATGATTGACAAATACGCAGTCGTTAATGAACATTATTTGGTACGTATTCCTTCGAACATAATCAATGATAAATATTCCTCACTAAATATTCCTGAGTACCTCAATACCGACTTCTTAACATATGCTCTTCAATACATACTGCTGCACAGCAATTCTTTACTACAAATTCTGGAATGCCGATTCCTTACGAAGGATTCCTGAAATAATGGCTCCTGGTGAACGATTTCCTTTAAAACGATTCTTTAGGACGCCGCCCTTACCAATGATTCAGTTTTGTAAACACTCTCTCGACCATATTCCTTACGAAAGCCCCCTTCGAAAATACTTCCGTCCAGGGAATATTTAACAAAAGCTCCTTACTAAAAGCTCGTCCATCGAGATTCCGTACTTAAGGTTCCCCTCGTCACGGCTCCTGGCTAAGGCCCCCTCAATGAGGAGCCCTTGCGAAATATTCTTTAGAACCGATTCCTTACTAGGGATTCCTTAATAACGATTCCTGGTGCAGGTTCCTCCATGAAGATACCTTACTCAGGATTCCGTATAACATATGATGTGCAATACAAATGTGTGTGTGTGTGTTTCGTATACTCCTGACGAAGGCTTCCCTGCGAAATATTTCTCCGTCAGGATTCTTCAGTGATGGTTCTTCCAACAGGGACCATTAGTAATGATTTCTTAGTAAACATGATTCAAGTCCAAGCATTACTGGACGATGCCTGGCAATGGCAAGAGCAGGGCCACGAATTGCAACTACACCACCAACCGCGACCAAACAAAACAAGGCAATGCCAAGCACGATCAACCAACACGGATGCCAAGCATGTCAAACTAACGCCAAGCAGTGCCAAGCATGACCAAACATTTCTTGACAAAGCCAAGCACGAACAACCGACGCCGAGCACGACCATCCGACGCCAAGCATGTCCTACGAACGACAGGCAATGGCAACTGCAGGACCACACATTGCCGAACGCCACCAAACGTGGCCAACCGATGCCAAGCATGACCAACCAATGCCACGCAATGCCAAGCACGTTTGCTCAATGCTGCGCACGACCAATCAATGCAAAGCAATGTCAACGTCGACCGTGCAACGCCGCGCGCCAACGCGCAATGCTGAGCAATGCCAAAGACGAATAGCGAATGCGAAGCAAATCCGACCGCGCCCATTCAATGCCAAGCGCAACCATGCGACGCCAAGCACAAACGACCAAGGCCAAGCATGAGCACTCGATGGCAAACAGTCCCAAGCATGACCAAGCAATGCCTCGCCCATTGGCACTGAGGCATTTCGTTAGCAGTGGAGCATCCCGCAAATATACTTGGCATCGTACCGGGTCTTTCCACAGGAGCCACCAGTCTGAAACAAACGCCGTCGGGGCCTCCGCAAGCGCGCCGCCGTCGACGAGTGAAAAACATACAAGGGACAGGCACACGGGGAAGGAGGACCAGGAGACCTCATGGGGCGCCATCGGACATCGGAGGCAGCGGTGGCGGGGCCGGTCCTCGAAACCAGTCGCGGCGGCCTCGGAGAAGGGAGAAACGGGAGGGAAACTCCCGCCCCCTCTTGGCGATTTTTCTGTTTCCCTACCCCCCCCCAAAGGGCTAAGGGGCGCCAGGGGACATCGGAAGCGGCAGCGGCGGGGCTGGTCCCGTAACCGGTAGCGGCGGCCTCCGGGAGGGGAGAAGGGCGGGGGGAAATCCACCCGCCTCTTGGCGATTTCTCCTCCCCCGGAGAGGCGCCACGGGAGGAATGTGGTTCACTGCCGTCCACGGGGGGGGACAGTGGGGTGGAGGCTCCGTCCCTTCTCCTTCGCCTCCTCCTGTCCCTTACTCGCTCACCTTCTCTGCCTCAGTGCTCCCCTCGTCGTCCCCTCCTTCTTCGCCTCTCACCTCCTCGTCGCACCCTCCTCCTTCGCCTCTCCCCTTGTTCGCATTCCCCTTCCTTTCCGCGCCCCCAGAAACCACCTCACCAGAATCCCTCGTGCTGCAACAAAAACTCTCAGAGGGCCCGAAAAGCAAGCATCATAAAGACGCTCCCTGGATTGTGCTGTGGTGTGTGCGTTCTCACCTTACCGCGCCTCCGTCGGCTCAAAACGACCCATGAGGCCTCTGAGATGGCCCCAAGACGGCACAAGAGGGCCTAACCAATCCCACCAGCCCTTTGGGCGTGAGTGGTTTAGAGAGCTCTCTCTGTCCTCAACCCCCCAACCCCCCTTCTTCCCCTTCGGGGAGGGGTTTACCCCTCCCCCTACCCCCTCCCCCTGGGTCTGGAGAGGGATTCCCGCGGGTCGTTGGGGGGGTCTTTTCCGACTCCTGGGAGGGCCAAAAAACGACGACCCTCACGAGGATTCTGGCCCCGACGGGGGGGTATAGAAAAAATGCTCACCTCTTCTCTGAAGCCAAAATCATTGATCTTACTAAGGTTTTGGCCCCATTTTGGCCGTCTGAGGGGCCAGCGCTGCTGCTCCTTCTTCTCAAAATTCTTGGTTTTACGAAGGTTTTGGGCTCATGTTGTCCTTCTGAAGGGGGTAGCGCTCATTTGCGCTTCTCAGGAGGTCGCAAGAAGCCCCCAAGAGGCCCCAAGATGCCCCCAGGAGGCACCCCAGAGGCCTCCAAGAGGCTCCCACGAGGCCCCCAAGAGGCCTCCAGAGGCTCCCAAGCGGCCCCCAAGAGGTTCCCACGAGGCCCCCAGAGCCCCCACGAGGCTCCCAAGAGGCTCCCAAGAGGCTCCCAAGAGGCTCCCAAGAGGCGCCCACAAGGCCCCAGGAGGCCCCCACGAGGCTCCCAAGAAGCCCCACGAGGAGCCCGAACGACTCACACCAGGACGAGGGGCCCGAACGACTCACACCACGAAGAGCCCGAACGACTCACACCACGAGGAGCCCGAACGACTCACACACAAGGAGGGGCCCGAACGACTCACACCAGGACGAGGGGCCCGAACGACTCACACCACGAGGAACCCGAACGACTCACACACAAGGGGGGCCCGAACGACGCACACCAGGACGAGGGGCCCGAACGACTCACACCACGAGGAGCCCGCACGACACACACAAGGAGGGGCCCGAACGACTCACACCAGGACGAGGGGCCCGAACGACTCACACCACGAGGAACCCGAACGACTCACACCAAGGAGGGGCCCGAACGACTCATACCAGGACGAGGGGCTCGAACGACTCACACCACGAGGAGCCCGAACGACTCACACACAAGGAGGGGCCCGAACGACTCACACCAGGACGAGAAACCCCAAACGACTCAAACCACGAGGAGCGCTTTCTCTCCCTCCTCCTCCGCCTCGTCCTTCTCCCGCTCCCCCCACAAGGAGGATGTACAAGGAGGCGGGAGGAAGGAGGAACAGGGGAGATATGCGGGGCCAAGCGGACACACGCCTGAAAAACACGACTGTCGGCATGCTTCGCGAGAGTTGCTGCTGTGAGATGGGCTGGTGGGGATACGCGAAGCGTAAAGAATTATTCTATAAGGCGTTCAGGAGGAAACGCGCTAAACCATGTCCGCTCAGAGAGCTGGTGGACTGCTGCCCCATTCAGGGGGACCCATTGGTCGTGAATGTCAAACAAATCCGTTCCCCCCCCCCCTCCCTCTGCCCTTACGCCCTCCCAAGCAAACAGATTCGCCCCTCTCTCGTCCAAGGAACGCCCCTCTGGAGCCAAAGAACCTCGGCTGGGCGTGCCGCCGGGCCAATCGAGCCAGCTCCACAAAGGGACGACGCGGCCTTCACAGAACACATCGCACATCGCCCCGACACGTGGCCCGCCACATAGCCCGACACATCGCCCAGACGAACCAAGGGCCGACAGAAATGCCACAAAGAACTTCTGCATAAAACTCAAACCCGTTCCCCCAGGACACGATTGCACACAGCATTCCATACGAGCCCGCTCGAACGAACATGGTGTGTTCACTTCTGTGTCGTCGTGTGTGTTTTGCTGCGAGTTGAGCTATGCGTTGGGCTTCGTATGTGTTGGCAATTTCGACGCAAGCCCGATGCGTCGACATATGTGTTTAGGGTATATGTGTCGCATGATGTGTTTCGGGGTTTCCTCCCCTCTCTCGCTCTTCCTGCTCCTCCCTCCTCCGCCTTTCGGGGCCCGGCGAGAAAGACATTGCACCACAGGGCTGGGCCAATCAAAGAGAGCATTGCCTTCCCACCGCTCTCCACCCCCTGGCCCCTCCCACCGCCTCCTCTTCCTGGCCCTCCCCGTCACCCCCCTGCCTCCTTCCCTCCTCCAGTTTTCCTGTCCCTCCTCATTTCTCCCTCCTCCTTCTTCCCCATCGCTCCTCCTCCTCCTCCCTCCTGCAGGTGGGGGGGCCCCGACCCCCGTTGCGTCGGTCAGCAGCTCTCGACCTCGAGCCGAGCTCCCGAACTGATCCCGAGCTGCCGACCACGCCACCAACGCTTGGCAGGCAGCGGGGCCATCGAGGTGGCGGGGCAGCGCGTCCGCCCGTGCGCCCCAGGAGCCTCCCCGGGTCTCCAAGAAGGCCTCCGGAGGGCGCTTGGATAACTCAGGATGGCCTCCAAGATGGCACGAGGTATCCTAAGATGGTCCCAGATGGCCTCAAATGTCTCACCTCCCATGTGAGGACATCAGCTTGACCCGTACCTAATCGGCGCCACGTCTGGGTGGGCAACAGGGCCCCAGAGAGGCCCAAAGTTTGACGCAACTTCAGCACAACGCCAGCCATACTGTATGTCCACAGCTCATTATGCTGTAACTGGTTTCATTTTAAATGAAGGGGGGACAGGTTGAGGAAGTGAGAGGGAGGCGTGGCAGTGATAAAAAAGCCAACGTGGGAAAGAGAAAGAGGTTTAGGGGACTGATGGCGGTGGGTGGCGATGGTGATGGTGATGGTGATGATGATGACGATGGTGGTGATGATGATGGTGAAGGTGATGCCGATAATGACGGCGAAGGTGATGATGATGACGATGATGATGAGGATGACGGTGGTGGTAATGCTGCTAGTGATGAGGATGCTGATGATGATGATGATAACGACCACGGCGACGACGATGACGACGATGATGATGATGATGATGGTGATGATGATGCTGATTACGATGATTATGACGATGCTGATGACGATGCGAATGATGACGATGATTATGATGCTAATGCTGAAAATGATGATGATGATGCTGGTTGCGACGGCGATGGCGATGACGACAGTGTGCTGCTGCTGCTGCTGCTGCTGATGATGATGATGATGATGATGATGATGGATATGAGGATGACGATGATGCGGATGATCGACCGTATCCGTGCGTTGTTCGCCCACAGCTGGCTACTTCAACGTAGCGTGATGCGCGGCAGCTAGGACGCCATTGAGCAGCTCTGCGCGAAGCGGCTGACCGAACGCGCTGGAAGGCTTGGCCTTGTGGTAAATCTGGGAAGCCAGAGCGCACGGCGTGAGAGCAGATGCGTGGTTCATCGCGCAGTCGGCTGTATTGCAGTCATTGGGGGCCGCGAGGCCCAACAGGTGAATGGTAGAAGACGGAAAGCAGAGGAGACGACGCAAGACGGGACAGATGAGATAGTGAGAAATCGCGTCGGCCTCATCGGGGCAGCCGAGCAGGCAGGAAGAGGAGCCACAAACATGCATGCGGCGCGAGTTGGTCCAGCTTCCCGCAAACGCCTTGAGAATGGACCGCCGCCACGCTGGGCGGAAGGCGCGCAGAGTCACGAGACCCCCCCCCCCCGCTCCCCGACCGAACCCTCTATCATCTGCAGCATGCCCCAAGCGCGCAGGCGCTTGGCGATGGTGCAATGGAATTCAGCGGGGAAGAGAGAGCGACGGAGCGAGGAGGAGAACATCCTTTGCACCTTCGCCTTGCGTCCTGTGGCCTGGGCATTGCTCATCTCTTCGCGCGAGGCCACCGTTGCGGCGTGCCATTGCACAACAGAGACACCAACACTAGGTGCGCGTTCAGCCATGCCGTGGAAACGCTGCACAATGCCCTGCCGAATCTGCCAGCAAGGGGCGCTTCATTCGCCGCGCAGCCAGGCCAACAGCGGCAGGTCTTGGATCGCTTGCTCCGACCATGCATGAACGTCACCGCGCCAATCAACTAATGCGCGGTAAGCGCAGCGCCAGAGGCTGGACAAGCTGAGCAGATGAACAGAAGCGGGCGCAGTCAGAGCGTGATCCCTGAAAGCAAACAGATCTGCCAAACGAAACGTGCTAGGTGGTAAACGGAGAACTTTGTGCAGGGCGAACTTTTCTTAGTGCAGAACCCAGCGCGGGATTGGGTGGAGCTGGGCGAGATACCTGAGCACAGACAGAGCGGTACAATTGCACAGCAGCGCGCTTACGCTTGTGGGACTGATCACCGATGGAATCTCGCAAACTCGAGACCACCATTTGCGCGCAGCGCCCGCCCAGATGGCGTTCTCTGTCGCACCGGGGCCGAACTGCACTCCGAGATACTTGGTGTGGGAAGCGATGGGTGTGTCAGCCCACGAGGGAATATGTTGGGTTCAGAATGCACGCAATGTACGAACCACCTCAGGCGTGATCTCAGTCCAAAGCGGCACAATAACCGTTTTCTTGGTCTGGAGGCGTAGGTGAGCCACACGCTCGGTCTCTTCCAACACTGGAAACGCTCGAAGCAGATCAGCCAGTCGCGGCTGGACTAAGCCAGTTTCGTCGGCACATCCACCCACCGCCCCACGACAGTCACCCAACGACGACGGCGAGACCGCCCCCACTGAACGGCGCAGCAATGGGTCCATGGCAATGGCCCAGACAGGGCCAGAGAGCGGACATCCTTGTATCACCCCAGACAGGAGAAAAACATGAACTGCTGCTCGCCAGTGACAGCAGCGAAACTTCGCGGTGCGTGATAGAAAGCAGAGGTCAGGTTGCGGATCCCTCGGGTAAACCAAACCGCGCAAGCACTTCCCAGAGCCAGTCATGGCCCAGCAAGGAAAATGCGGCTGCAATGTCGAAAGCAACACAGGCTGGACAATCCTGAGCAGCCGCCTCGCGGATGCTCGCTCGTCTCGCGGCGGTGTCGAGGCGCGTGAGAGTATTCAGAAAATTGCGACGAGGCACAAAACCCTGCTGGACCTCATGCGCGCGCTCCTGTACGAGCTTCTTAAGTTTGTGTTTGGCGGCCGCATCGAGAATCTTAGAATCCGTGCAGCGCGGTGACAGGGGGCGGAGTTGCGAGGGTGGCCGAATGCATTCATAAGCATCCAGCGGCTCAGAGCCCTTGACAAAAACGCAAGCATGGAATCATTCAGAGAGCACGGTGCGAAGTGACCTGCCATCAGATGTTTCAGGAGGCTGTGGAGCACGCGGAGCGGCTGGACAGAGACCATCCAAGCCTGGAGCCTATCGGGGCCAGGGGCACTGTGACGAACGCGCTTAAGAGTCTCATGGAGGTCCTCGAAGCTCGGGACGGGGATGTCGGCCACGTCGAAGGCCGGGTCGCGTCCCCGAAGATGTTGCTGAATATCCATCTTACGAACTGGCTTCGCCTGAAAGGCCTCAGCCCAGCGGCGCTTCAGGGACTCGAGAATCTGAGAAGGAGCCTTCACTGCAGCGGGCCCCTCAGGGCCCAACGCGTGCTCAGGACGAACACCAGAAAGAACGAGACTCCTTCCCTTCGGTCTTCAAAGCAGGGCTCGGCGGCGGGCAGCCCTCTGGTGTTTGAGATGGGCAGCAGCACCGAGAGCATCTCCAGCGAGCTGTGCCTGCTGCGCTGCCTGAACCGCACGATGTTGAGCAGCCTCCAGTTCAGCGGCGCGCAGAGAACGGAAGCGTCGCCGAAATTCATCATGATGAAGCGATCGGGCAGCTCTGCTGTCCAGCCGAAGGAACCTCGCACCCTCTGATGTGGACGAGATAAGCAGCGCCGCGATCTCGACGTCTTGCCGCCAGACCGCCCGCGAGACGCTCTTCATGGTGATCGATCGGCCACCAGTCGCGCGGCGATCATGGGGGCGAAATGGAAGCCGTTGCAGTTCATCGCGCGTTTGCCGAGCCGCCTCAATCATGAGGCCCTTCGCGTAGAGCCACTGCGGGGCGGGGGGGGGGTCCAGGCCAGCGACCGCGAGGGGCCCGTCTAGAATTTCCTTGTACCTGCCGTCGCGGAAGACCACATCAGGAATGCGGTGCTCCGCGACGCGATTAGGAGCCACGGTGCGCACGGTGGGGCAGAGCATGGAGTGATCGCTCAGCCTAAACTGCGACATCTCCATGGGGTCAGCGTCGACGGTGGCAAGAATGTCAGCGCCCGGGAGGAAGTGCTCAGGAATGCCGATGAACGCCCGAACAATCGCGGACGCCGTGCAGTGCTGACGACTGAAGTGGGTGGGGATCGGGGAGCGAATCTCCTGAACGAAGTCGAAGAGCGGGCGCCAGGTCGTCTCGAGCGGTTGGTAAGTGCGCGACGTGGAGAGCGCGCTCGACATCGGGAGAGGCTCGTCGTAGCTGAACGCGTCGCCATCCCGAATGTTGAAGTCGCCCATGGCAAAGAATGTGCGCAGCGTGGGAGCCTCCGCATTCCAAATAACAGCTTCACGCCAATAGTGGTCCACCGCTCGACGACCTAACTCCGAAATGCCGTAGTTGTGGACATTGAGAATCCTGAAAATGGCGCCATTCACGGGATGAGCGATAAACAATGCAGCAACCCGACCAGGGACCAGAGGATGGCGCCGAACCACAGGACGAGCCTCATCTGGAAGGGCCCTCGGCCATGGGACCAGGAAAGCAACGCCGCCTTCGCGCGTGGCCTCAGCCTGGGAGTGGAAGACCTTGTGCGGGAAAGGATCGCTGGCAACCAGCACCTCCAGTTGCAACGAGGCTCCATGACACTCCTGGATGAGCACGATGGCACCCCTCCTCAGGTGCTTCTCGAGCTTGGCAAGCTTGCGCCTCCTCCGCCCCGGGTGATAACAGCGCAGGCCACGCGCATTCCAGCTGACCACTTACGCGCCCGAAGAGCTGGGAGAGAAGCACCGCGGAGTCCAGCGAGGGCTAAATCGACCGCAGCGAGGTGCCCGTCGCTCGAAATAGCCGCTGGGACCCGGCGGCGATCGCAGCCATGTCAATGTTGAGCCGTTGAAGAACTTGCCCATCCCACCGCAGCCGCGCGCTGTCAGCTGCCGCGGCGCCGATCTCGAGCGCGACAAGCGGGGCCGCGTCGATGGAAATGGCGCCCTCGTCGCCAACGCGACGGACGCGATGTTGGGGATGCCGTTCGGCGAGTAAACGAACCAGGCGCTTGGATTGTAGTTCTCGCCTGGGTTACTTGGGTGACTTGTCAGCATTGATGTAGGGGGGCGTGATGGCCCCAGAAGTGTTCGGTGCAGGGAATGTTCTCCACTGCCCACCATTGCGCAAGTTGCGCGCGAACGAAATACTCCTCGCTGGCGCAGCGGGCCCTCCCAGAACACGAAGGAAGAACATACGCGACGGAACGTCGCCAATGAACTCGGTGTCGCTGAGGGAGACTCCCGCGGCGGTGATCCATTGCTCCAGCGACCGCCGAACCTCCGCAGGCTCGATAGCCGAAGGCGCCCCAATGCTGTAGAGGTGAGGGTCGGGCGGGCGGTCCCAGATAGCGAGAGCAGCCATGTCGAGGGGCGGGAGCGTGGCCTCCGCCATGGCGAGAGAAGGCTGAATGCGTTCAATGTCAGACCGCATCTGCTGTTGCTCCTGCTCGAAAATCTGCGTGCGGTTGCCGAGATCACGGAGATTGGTGTCGAAAGCGTCGATGCGGCCTCCCTGCTGTTGAACCTGCGATATGACCAGCTGGGACTGACTCTGGAGCGCGGTGGTCGCGGACCGCATGATGGCGGTAGTTTCTTGCTCAATACGTTCAGTAGCTTTGAGCATGTGGTCTGAGAAGACGGCAGAGAGGCGTTCCTCCATGTCGGCGGGGCCTGGTGCATGAAGCCTCTGACGGTCAGGTTCACGAGGGAGTGGCGGCGTCGACCGCTCGAGCTTCTGCCACGGGTCAGTTTGTTGTAGCGGGTCCACACCAGCTCGTCGCTCCTCGTCAGGGAATATGGGCAGTCCTCCCACGCGCGGAAGAGCTCAGCGTCACGTGCTGTTGGGTGCCCTGGAGGTCGTTCGCGACGCTGTGAAGCAGGTCCTCCAGACGTGCCCGCACGGCGGTCCACTGGCGTGAACTGTCTGTCGTCGCGATTCGTCCTGCGCTGTCGGCGTTGACCACGATCACTTCGGGAACCACTGGCTTCACCCTCGCGGCGTCGCTGCCTGCGACGATCCCGCGCGGGACTAGAAAAGGACCTCGAGCTGCCGCTTGAAGCCATAGCGAAGAACACTGTCGTGGCCACAGTAGAGGGACTGGCCGATCCACTCGCAACCGCTCGGCAGAGATCCCAGCGCCGCGGAAGAGACAGCACGCCAGGATATGGAAGATATGGAAAGCTGTTGGGCGGCAGCTCGCCCCTGAGTGTAGCTGCGTGAATGGAAGCGCTCTGGGCTGGGATGGGAGCCTATCCCTTTAAGGCAATGAAGAGAACCATCTTGGCTACTTGAGCCTGATGATGAGGAGGATGATGATGAGGATACTGATGATGCTGATGCTGACGGTCCCGCATTGTGTGAGGAACGGGGGCGGCGTTTGTCGAAACCCAACCGACGCCCCCAAAAAAGGCAGACACAGCGCAAATCGCTCTCGAAGCCCAAATGTTTCTGCAATCGCCTGTCCAGCACGACTCTTCTGGATACACCGTACCTGAGGTCTTCTTCCTGCCGAGGCGCCTGTGGATAATCTGAACAAAACGGCCGCCAATGGGCATAGGAGATCATGGCAACAAGAACTGTTGAAGAGTCCGAGTGCTAATGCGTCATTAGGGCACGACCTGGTGAGGGAAATATCCGTCAACAATCTGGTCATTATGGCTCCGCGTATGCGGAAGTGCCGCTCGGCCCAACGCGTGAGTGCACGGAGGAGCGACTTGAACCGAAGCGGCTAAATCAGGCGATGAGAAGAGTGCTGAATGCACAGCGCCCAAGGAGGAAAACGGGAGGAGTAGGAGGAGGATGAGGGGGGAGAAGGAGGAGAAGAAATCCCCTTCCTCTTGGCCATCACCGGCTGGCGTATTTTTCTGCTTGAGCCGGCGCCATCCGTCATCGGTGCCTTTTGTGGTCGTCGATTCGACTACTGACTGCTGCCTTCGCGCGTGGCCGCAGCGCGCGCACGAGTCGCCATCAGCGACGCCGCGGGTGTATGGTGTGTGTGTGTGCGGGAGGCAAAGCAACGAGCAGCAGTACAAGACTGAGAGAGAGCCAGCGGGGTAAGGGAAGACCATGCCCGAACCGAAAATCGACGAGAAATTACAGTACACCCTGCGAAATGCTTAAGAAATCATGGGCTCAGAAATTCATAGTCTCAGAACTTGAACAAAAACCCAAGATTTCTATCAAAATCTTGGGATTTACATTGAAACGTTAAGAATAATCGAGACTCTGGCCGAAAACTTAAGTTTTCTTAAGCATCGCCTGAGGTGTACAGTGAAAACGTAGAGTGAGGACCCGTGGTAAGGACGCACGACCCTTGGAGGCCGAAGCTGAAGAGTATTCTGGGCGGCGGGCGGCCAAACCCCCAGGGAGCCTGAGAAGCTGGCCTGCGAAAACTGCCAGGGACGGGCCGCAGAGGCTGAGGCAGGCAAGGACCCAAGGGCACCCTTGACAAAAATCGTTTGTCCTCACTGTGCGCGTGGACCGTAGGCCACTTTTCTCGGCCGCGGCGGAACGCGGACTGTCAGCGCAGTGAGCCGCCTGCTGCGTGATCCGGCCGACTCCGGCCCTGGATCTCCGGGCGTGGTGTGTCCAGTATCCCTCGACAGAACGGGCTGTGTTGGGAGGCCCCCGAGGGGGGCACCCGATGGGAGGGGGCACCCGATGGGAGGCACCCGATGGGAGGCACCCGAGGGGGAGGCGCCCGAGGGGGGAGGGGGTGCATCCAAGGGGTGGGGTGGCCGAGGGACGCACCCGGGAGGGGCACCCGAGGTCGCGAGGGGGGGTGCGGGGCGGGCAGGTGCGGGAGGAGCGGAAGACGCACGGGAGAGAAGGGAGGAACGGGGGGAACGTGCAGGGGCGAGCCGCGGGGCCCCGCTGCTCTGGAGCCACCCGCCGCCCTCCCTCCCACCAGCGTCCCCCCCCGACCAGCCCCAGGCCCTCCCGCCCCTGGCGACAGTCGGGTCGGGCGAAAGGGGGGGATAGCAAAGGGGGGGTTTGAGAATCAGCTCACGTAGCTGATTTTCCCGGCGCCTCCCGGCGCCGGAGGCGGCTATGCATCGAGGAATGGGCCCCTCGGTGAGGCCGAAACCAGCTGCATGCAGCAAATTTCGTAACCCCCCCTTTCCCAATCCCCCCCTTTCGCCCGACCCGAGACAGGAGAACGAGGGCAGGGCTCGTGGCTAAGGGTGCCTCCTTCCAGAGAGGCCCCCCCCCACACCACGCCTCCCGACGGCAGGTGCGGGGGGGGGCACCGTCTCCGGAGGGCAGATCCCCCCCCCAATGGAGGCCCCTCCCCTCTTCTCGGACGGCCGTCCACGCAGTGCTCCTGGGCCCCCCTGGCTCCCCCCGCTCCTGGAGCGCAGTTTGTAGAAGGCTTCTTAGAAGGAGGCTGCTTCGAAGAAGGCGCCGGCCCTACATTTGCAGACGAGGCCCGCGCCTGCTAAGAAGCAGGGGCGCTTCTAAGAGGCCTTCCCCCCTCCCCATACCCCCCTGTGCGCGCCGCCAAACTGCGCTCGAGGAGCAGGAAGCCCCCCGCTCCTGGAGGAACACGTCCCTCGCGCCCTCGCGCCCGAAGCGGAAGCCGCCCGGCACGTCGCCCGAGAGCCCCGCGGCCTCCCTGTTGACCAGCACCCGCGGGCAGGACCGGGGCACCTGAGCGCGAGCGGCGGGGGAGGCCGAAGGACCAGCGCAGAAGGAGCGACCAATGCCAAACGACTCTCGTTGAGCGGCTCTCGTGTGCGAGCATGCGGAGTGCCCGCCTCAGCGTGCCACCATCGAACCAGATCGCAAGGTCGGAGGCACTCTGCGCGCGCTCGCCTTCGAGAACGCGTGGCGTCAAGGCATCGCCATGTCGCAGGGACGCGGCAGCAGGCGATGTGCAGGCTGCCATACTGCTGTCAGAGGTCGTGGCTCCGCACAGCGTTTGGCGGACACCAGACGTACTCGCACCATGCCCTCCTCGTCTTGCGATTTCTCCTCGCCCTTACTGCCACTCCCCTCCTCCTCCTCCTCCTCCTCCTCCTCCTCCTCCTCCTCCTCCTCCTCCTCCTCCTCCTCCTCCTCCTCCTGCTCCTCCTCCTCCTCATCCTCCTCCCCCTCCTCCTCCTCCTCCTCCTCCTCCTCCTCCTCCTCCTCCTCTTGCGACCCTGGAGGATGGAGCCTAGCTCATTGGCCTGGATGTAGAACAAGACAAATCGTAGCGAACGCCAGCCCACTTGACCGAAAGAGGCCTGTGCGTCGAAGAACAGGCCGGTCGCCCGAGGACACCAAAAGACAAAGAAACCTACTGAATGTTGTTCGTTCGCCGAGGCAGCCATGCAAGCATCGCAACGCAATCTCACATCAAATGAGCTTCTGCGAAGACATCGCATCGCAAATCCTACCAGCGCTCTGGGCGAAGGTCGTCCAGCGAATTCTTACTGTCCTCTTCCAAATGCCTCTTCACTTCCTGGAGGTTTACCTCGATCCCTCCCTGAGGTGGTGCGGAGTGGCCGCGGGGCGTTAGGGCGTCCAAGATGGCCCGAGATGGCTCCAAGAGGGCCTCCGGTGCTCCAAGAAGGTCTCCAAGATGGCTCAAGATAGCCGACGATGGGTCAAAATAGCTTCCGAAATAACTCCAAGAGGCCCGACGAAGGACACTAGACGGTTTCAAGTGCTCTCGAAATTCCCTCCAAGAGGTCAGCATCTTTCAAACATCGAAGGGACGTCAATGATTTGCTCTTTTCCCCTCTTGGCGGAGAACAACATTATGTTGCGAGACGGGCCCTGGAATCGCCACAGAATCGGAAATATGAGCGCGCTCAACTAT
Organism: Prorocentrum cordatum; assembly: GCA_963575745.1. Classification (NCBI taxonomy): domain Eukaryota; class Dinophyceae; order Prorocentrales; family Prorocentraceae; genus Prorocentrum; species Prorocentrum cordatum. The sequence goes on from CAUYUJ010020448.1 coordinate 328,180, forward strand.
GGGGCCACTCGCGGTCAAAATTCGAAGTCAGTACCATACACCATCCTCAAGAACAGGGTGGCGTGGCCGGGGGCTTGAGATTAACGGTAGCGGCGCTTACGGCAGAGACAAAGGCGTCAGACCGTGGGCGCTTCTGCTCGAAATGTGCTGTGTTTAGACACGACAGGCCGAGGCTGGAAGAGCATTCGCGTGGTCCCCAGACACATGCTATTGTTGCCTCTTGGCGGAGAATACAAAAACGTTGCGAGACGGGCCTTGGGAACCGTCGCTGAATCAGGAAAGATGAGCGCGCTCAACTGCGGGGCCGCTCGCGGTCAAACATCGAATTGCAGAAGTCCGCACCGCATACTCAAAACCTTTAGGTCCCAAGCCGAAGTTCACAGTCGCGGGGAGCGGGCTGCCGAGAGGCAGGCTCACCGCTACCAAAGGCGAGAGCGAATTAGATCGAACGCCGTTCGTTCCAAGTTGGCGACAGCAGCGCGCGAACGAGACAGCGGGCCTGCTTCGGAGGCCATGCCGTAGCTTCGCTCGCACTCCAACCTTCTAAGATGACATGTTTGTTACCTGGGATGGAGCAGCAGCCGCGTCGACCTGCGCAGGCAACAGCCCCAAGGCCACCCAAGACTCCCAAGTCGATGTCGGAGTCTCCGAAGGCTAATGTGGTAACCTTGCGGCGGGGCGCTTCGAAGGCACAATGGTGACCGCTGTTCTGCAGCCGGTGCGCTCTAAAAGCAAAACCAGGACTGAATCGTGCCACGTGCAACTGCTGCGGGAATGCCCTGGGCAAGACAGGATGCGCAGCTGCAGACGTATCCGATCTGTTCGAATGTCGAATGCAGAAATCTAAACAAGCGCTTCCGAGCTTAACTTTCTCACATAGGATCTCTGGCAATCCGATCAGGCCCCCGGGGAACTGTCTACTCCTTGAGGACACATTAACGTTTTGCACTGTAGTAAGCAGTGCGCGGCGGAGCCATCATGATGACTAAGACATGGCCCCGTCGCTCGCATCTGCGCAGCCCTGCCCCCGCGCGCGGCCGAAGGTCACCAGCGGGTCCGCCCGTCACGTCCCACTCCCGCGAGATGTAGCCGGCGCGCCTCGCAGCCGCTGCCGCTCGCCCGGTGCCGCTGAACAGCTCGGCGAAGAAGGGCGTCGCGGCCGCGTCGCTGGTGCCGGTTGGCGGCGCCCGCTCGCGTGGCACTCCTCGAGATGGTGCTCGCAGTCGAGGGCGCGCGCCTGCTGGGCGGCCGCCAGCTCCCTCCACGCGTCGTTTAGCCGCCCCGCCATCTCGCACCTGGCCGCGCCCTTGGCCGCCTTCCAGCGACCCCGCTTCATGCACTCGCCCAGGCTTCGCTCGCGATGAGCCCCATCTATCGAGATGCCACTGCGTCGGCCCTGATAAGGAACCGTCTTGAAAGCCAGGGCAGCTGCGGCCTGCACGAACATCTGGTAGAACTGGCTGTACTCCCAGGGAAACAGGCGCTATTCCTTTGGCCCCCTGCTGAGATGACTAAATATGTGGGGCAGCCAGGCCGCCCGCGGCGAGTCCATCGCCACGGCGCCGTCGGCCTCGCCCGTTTTGCCCCGCGTCGCGCTGGCGCTGCTTGGGGGCAGCGGGAGGCCCCGCCTGGTCAGCCCGCCTCGAGCAGGAGGCAGCGACGAGCGGCGTCTCAGCGGCAACAACTCTGAAGGGCGAAGGCACGCTTCCACCATCACGAGCACCGCGATCGCCGCCAGCCCGCGGCCGCGTCGAACCAGTTGCATGGCCAGCGCCACCCGCGCGGGCCACGGGAGAGGCGCGCGGTTCATCGGCGGACTCGACAGGCGCCACCCGAGAAGGCACCGAACAGCCAGCTGAAGCCCGGGAACATGAACATGACCGCGGCCAGCATGCTCTCGCTACGCCAGGCGCGGCAGCCCGCGCTGAACTCCGCGTTCGTTCACTTCGCGATGCAGACGTCGACCTCGGCATCTTCGACGAGCGGCGCGGCGCGCTGGTCCGCGTTGCCGACCAGCTCGTCGTTTACGTGCATCTGATAGAGCGCCCTGGTCGCCGCCTTCGCGCTGTGGGCCTCAGGGAGCGTCTGGCCCGGCGGCGGGCCCTCCTTGGCCGCGCGCCGGGCCCGCGCCGCGGCGTGGCGGGAGTCGGCGCGAGTGGGCCCGCGGCCCGGCAGCGCTCGCCCTCCCGACAGCTCTCGCCGTCGTCCTCGGCGGCAGCGGCGGTCGCGGCCGCGGCCTTGGCGCCGGCGAGCAGGGTCGCAGCTGCCTGGCCCCACTCTGTCGAGGCGGCCTGCTCGAGACCTCCCGGCCGCTGCGCTGTGCGCGCGCTCGCCCGGCGGTCCAGCCCGCCGCGCGCCCCCCGACTCAGCGCGCGCGTCCTCCGCGGGCCCCTGCTGTCCGAGGCGACGCGCGCGGTGCTGGCCGCGGCCTGTCGCGACGCCGGGGCCCGCGTCAGCGCCCGCGCCTGGGCGCCCGGCCCCGCGGGGGCATGCGGCGCGGCCCCCGCCGCGAGCCAGGGCGCCGCCGGCCGCCGGACATGCGCCCGCTCCCGCCGGAGCGCCGCCCCCCTCCTCGAGCCGGAAGGGCTCCGGGGGAAGGCGCGCAAGAGCGGCCTCTCGAGCGGCGGGCCCAGGCCCAGGCGTCGCCGCTCCACGAAGCAACAAATGGGTGACGCACTTGTGCCGCATCATACTCCTTCGCGAACTTTCTGCCCCCCTCATCGCTGCCGCTGAGCCCCGAAGGGGCCCGATTATAACGGAGCCTGATCTTGTGACGCGGGTAGCCTGCCACAGTCTATCCGATGAGAGATCTCTATCAAGATAGGCCTCGGGCTAAGCAAAAGATTACCCCAGACGGTGTCTGAAAAGATTAAAAAAAGATTGAAAAAATATGAAAGTCTACCCACGAAAAGATTACAGTTGATCTTATCAGAACAAAGGCAGCTGCTGGCGCGAGCTACTTTGTTTTGCCCCCATCAAAACCTAGCGCGTCGCAGGTGGCACCGCCGCGCGCGCGCCTTGAAGCGCGATGCACCAAACAATGCCACGTTTGCGTTGCACCCCCCCCGCTAGGGGCCCGCGACGATGGCCTGAGGTTGCCCAAAAACTTCGGCACGGCCCGCTTTGGTTGCCATCGCGCGCCGTGCCAGGACACGCGTTAGACCCCTCCGACAACCCCTGCACTTTTGATGGGCTCCTTGCGCAAGCAGCGGGCCCTACGAGGTCGCCAAATTTTCGTTCGGCAAATAAGGGGCGGGCGGGCGCGGGAACCTTGCGAGCCTGTTGCGCGCAGGGGCAGGGCGCTGGCGTTTAGTCAGGCGAACGGCTCGCCACTAGCCGCGGCGACTTCGCCGAGTCGGGCGACAACCATCGCCAGGATTCGCACGTTTCGCTCTGGTGCTGCCAGACCGCGGACATCGCCAGCCGTTGGTCCCAACCGTTTGTGCGATAATGGCAGGGCGGGCACCCGCGCTCTAGCGATTTGCGCGCAGCAAAAGCACGGCGGCCTCACCAATCCCGCCGCCCCTTTAGGCAACGAAGGCGCGATCATCACGCACCGCCGTTGCACGTTGATCTCTGGGGGGGGGGGGGGGGGCGAACGCGCATTGCAGCCCACGTCTTGCGTTCTGGTAGCAATGTCACGGCTGCCAATTTGGCGGGGCCCTCGCAAGCGGAGCAATGACACCCCCGCCATCGGCGGTCAAATTGCACCCCTGGGACACCACGCGCGCCGACCACCAACCGCGCGCTGCCAATGCGCGCAGCACGGCCGCGGCCCCCGCGTGACGTTGCCTTTGGCATGCGTGCGTCAAAAGCACGCCCATCGCCGCGCACGTTCGTTGTTTTCAACACAAACACGGCCTCCGCCGACCGACCCCGCCCGATAACAGCAATGCGCGCCCGCGACCTGCCCCGCGCTCGCGCCGCGGTGCCAGGAGCGGCACCACGCCTCCACCGTTCGCGTGCGTGGCACCTGCGATGCGCGGACACTGTAAATACTAAATACACCCCTTGGCCGCGTGCTAAATCTACGGCAACCGCTCGCCGTGCTGCCCACTCTCGGGCGGCAGCGGAAATGCGGACCGCTGCCCGCGCCCGCACGAGCAACAGTCGAACGACTGCCGCGTGCCTACTGCAACACCGAGCGCGCCGTTCCGCCGCCCCGCGCGCGGATCGGCAAGGCTGGCAATCACGCGATGTAGCCCGCGAACAACTAACACACGCATCGCGCAAAGAGCGTTGGTCGGGATGTCGCCTGGCGAGCGCCCATGGGCGCTCGGCGAGCTCTCGGCGCGAAACGGGCGCGCCAAAAACTTGGGCGACGGGGGCGCGCGGGCGCTTCGCGAACGCGTCGCGCGCGGTGAATGTTTCAAGGCGCTGCGTGTCGCAAGTGCCCGCGGAAATCGGGGGGGCGCCCCGCGCGCGCGGCGCGCGGTCGGGATGCCACGCTGCCAAAAACCAAACACCATGCACGCGCGCTGCAAGCGACAGACAGGCCACAAGCACATGGCGGGCGCTCTCGAGAAATGGCAAGGCGCGGGGCGGCGCTCGGCACAAGGCAAGATGGCACCACGCGCGCGTGAACTAACTACCGCGCTGCGCAACGACGACTTTATCACACCGCCTACACCGCGAAAGTTACGCCACGAAACCTTCAACGAATAGCAGGCGCTGCATTACGCGCCCCATGCTAACTGCGCCGCGCAACCATTGCGCCCCGCAGGCGGCGCGCCCACGCAAGTCCCACAGCGCCAGGCCACAGCGCAAACGCATGGCACGCCATCGGTTGGCGCCGCTCGTCGAAGATGATGGCTAGAGGCCTTCGGGGCAGCCGATGATCGCCCCAAGACGCCACAGCTGGGTCTGAGGCGGCACAAGGTGCCGCCAAGACGCGCCAAGACAAAGCAAACCCCAAGAGACCCCACAGCGGACCAAGATACATCAAAACCTGCTCCGAGGTGCCCCTGGGGGGCCGCCGTCTTGATCCGACCAGCGTGCATGAGGTCTCTGACCAACAACCCAGTCACGGTGGCGGGACTAGCCGAAGGCCACTATATATGTAGTCATAATAGTAGAAGGGCGGGAGGAAGCTGGAGGGAGGATAAGAGCGAACGACCATGGACATGGCACATCTGCAAAGGAAGGACTGCGAACGATAACCTCCGTAGTCGCACATCTGTTTCTCACGAGCAAGCTCCAGGTCTTCGCCTGGAATGTGGCAGCTGGGGCTCCACTGTGGCCCCTCTGTCAGCCTTTGGGCGCCGTCTGAATCCGAAGGCTTCTACAGAACGGCTGCGCAGCAGAGGGCCAGCACAACTCGGGCGAATCACCAGGGCTCAGCGGCGGCAGAAGGAAGGACAGAGGCCGCAACCGAAAATCTGAAACCTCGGTGGTGTATGGATTGCAACACTTTTGATGTTTTCTCAAGCCGAGCCGCGTGCCGAGTGCCCCGCAGATCCAGCCTCCTGCTGCGAGCGGCAACCTCTGCTGCTCGCAACTCGTTCAATTAAAAACTGGGCCGCATCGACCTTGGAGTGATCCTCATCTCCCTCCTCCTTCTCACCGCCATTCCCCCCGTCGTCCTCCCCATCCTCTTCCTCACCCTCATCCTCCTCATCGTCCTATTCCTCCTGATAATCCTTATGGTTACGTCATCCCCATCCTCCTCGTCGTCCTTCCCATCCTCCTCGCCCTCGTGCCTCTCATCCTCCACGTCGCTGCCACCATGAGCACCTAACATCCCCCTGGCCATCGTCGGCCTCACCTTCACACCCTGATGTCCTCATCATCCTCTTCCCCCCCTGATGTCGTCATCATCCTCCGCCATTCCTCCCCCCATCCTCCCGCCCAATCCTCCGCCTCCACCTCTCACCGCGTGGCCCCCCTCCTGTTCCTCCGCACACGTCTTATCGGCCACGAGCGGCCTAGCGCAAGCGAAGCGCCTCCGAGGCGCGCGAGAGCAGCGCTGCTGGCAGCATGCTCTTCTCAACGCCAGATCCGTATGGATCGATATTGTCGAGGGCATGCTTGACCGCATCCCTGATGGCCAACTTAGTCGTTGGCACGTTCACAGCAAGGGCATCGACCAGCTTGGCGCTGGCGTGCAGCAACACACTACTCTGAAACACCGTTGACATCTCGTCAACAAACTCAACGTCAGTCGACCAGCCGTAGGCCTTGCCCGCGGCGCCGTAATCCGCCTTGGCCTGCGCAGGCCGGGCGGCAGAGAGGAGGGGGCAGGGGGGGGTGGTGGGAGGGTGGAGGGGGGAGGGGGAAGGAGGAGTGAGGAGGCGTGAGGGGGGAGGGGCGAGGGATGACGCAGGGAAGGATGGACGGGGGAGGGGGGGGCGACGCAGGAGGGGGAGGAGGGGGGAAGCAGAGGGTCAGGAGGAGGAGGAGGAGGAGGCGGAGGAGGCTGACAAATTCGTAACCTTATCGACTTGGGAGTTGGTGTCGTCCTCCTCCTCCTCCTCCCTCCTCCTCCTCCTCCTCCTCTTCCCGCCCCTCCACACCCCCACCGCCCCACAACGCATCCTCCTCCGCCCGCTCTCACCCCAATCCTCCCCCGCTCCCTCCGAGGCCCCCCAACCATCCTCCCGCCCGACTCACGTGCCACTCCTCCCTCCACCTCCCAGAACGCCAACCTCAAGTTACTACAAGCCGTGGCCTTGTGAAGCGCAGCCAGCTGGCTGCTGAAGTTCTCCGACCTGAAATCCTTGAAGATCGGCACGGCCTCGGCGCTCCACTTGGCCCACACCGTGGTCTTGGCGGCGAGCGCGGTCCACGCATCCGCGTTGATCATCTTCTCCGACGCGCGAAGCACGTCATCCACCGCGAGTCTCGCCGACGCTGCGAAGCCATCCAGCGCCACCTTGGCAATCTGATTCACGCGGTCCTTCGCCGCGTCGGTGACCGTCTTGGCAAAGGTGTACAAAGCCTGAAACGCTGCACCACCCTCGAGATCACCGTCGGCAATCTTGATGCCGTCGATGGTCCTCTGCAGCAGCTCGATCTCCTGACGCACCGCGGGGACCAAGCTCGAGCTCTCTTGGCACGTCACGAGGAGGTCTGCGGCGCCAACGTCCGCGATGCTCTGAAGCGTCGCATCGGCTCGAATGCTTGAGAGGGCCACGTCAATCTCATTGTACCCGCCACCGTCGATGTCACGAAGCGTGTCGCCGAGAACCCGAACAGCGCCGAATAGATCCTGCAGCTTCGTCTCGTCATTGATGCCAACGCTGAGGTTGACAAGGCTCCTGTACGCAACCCTGGCATTGTCAACTGCATCGCCCCAACCTTTGGTCCTGCTCTGCTTGGATGCCTGAGCGTGGGCCTCCACCAGCTCCTTGCAAGCAGTGCTCTGACCAAAAATGTCAACGTGAAGCCCAGACGCGCGCTTGCACGCCGTGGAGAAGCTCTCGATCGACGCCGTGTAGCTCGTCTCGCAGATGAGCTGGCCAACCTCGTCACTCATGGCAGACACGCCCGCGTCCAACGGGAAGGCCAACGTGCACTCGGAGAGGGCTTTCTGCACAGGCACCTGGTAGATCATCGACTGCGGGTCATTCTTGGAGCACAAGTTCTTGAAGAACCGTTGGACGTCAGACAGCGCCACCTTGACCAAGTTCTCGTATTCGGCATACGCGCCCTGCGGAAGCACGTCGCGGAAGTGCGCCAACCTGCGAGCCTCCTCCTCGAGCGTATTGAAGGCCTCCGTCGGGTTGCTCTCGAGCATGTCCCTGACCCCCATCCAAGCGATTGCTGCCCTCGTTGATCTGCGGGCGAGAGGTCTCGCACTTGGCCTCGGCCTCCAAAAACTCGAAGATCTTGCCGCTCCAATAATCACTGCTCATTAGCACCTGGCCAACCGCTGTGCGGAACGAATCCAACCTGCCCTTTAGAGCTTTAGGGCGTATGTTAACTAGCGATCTTCCTCTTTCAATCCAGCTCCCTTCGGGGAGGGGGTTATCCCCACACCACCCACCCGCCGCCACCTGCCCTGGACCTGGGCGGGCGCAGGTGGCGGGGGGGAACGGTCGGAGGGCACCCAAGAGGGCCCAAAACTGCCCCAAGAGCCCCAAGAGGGCCCCAGGGAGCCCAGGGTGATTTCCAAGATGCCTCAGGTTAGCGCAAGGTGCCTCGAGATGGCTACGAAGATGATCCAAGAAGCCTCAAGACCACCCCAAGACGGCTCCAAGAGGCCAGAGAGCGCCCCAGGGAGCTCCGAAGAGACCAGCGCCCTTCAAACACCAAGGAAACCAATTGGCTTGACCGTCCCAAAGTTTCGCTTCTGGTGGCCATACGAAGCATCAAAATGGCCCCAAGAGGGCCTTACCCCAAGGTGAAACCCAAGAGAGCCTCAACACGGCCCTAAGAGCACCCAAGAGCACTCCAAGAGCGCCACATGAGGGGTCCAAGTTGCGATTTGCTTGGGCCCCTGAGGGTGGGAGGCCACTTAGAAAATCACCCTTCTGTGGCCGATATCCTCAGAGAAAGCACCAAGGCGCGTCTTGCAATATCACCGTGGGCCCGCCGCAAGCGGGCGGCGCGCCGCGCGCCCGCCCGAAGGCTCAAGAGCCGACCCAAGCGCCCCACGAGGCCTCCAAGACGCCACCAGGAGAACGAGGAGGAAGAGGACGAGGAGGAGGAGAAGGAGGACCATCAGGAAGATCAAGAGGAAGATAACAACTGCCGACGGCCAGCAGTTGTTAGCCTCCTAGTTCTCCTCCTGGGGGAAACGCGCAGCGTCACCGATTGCCTGACTTACCAGTTGCATCCTTGAGTTCCTTCACCTCCTGCGCGTGTGCACATACCGGCTCCACTGTCGGCTCGGTCAAAGCCGCAACTGCACGAATAGTATCGAGACTGGACCCTGCGAACTTCAGGAACTTAGCGTTCTCGGGGACGGTCACCAGAGCCTCCTCCAAGTAGGTGATGTACGCCTCAGCCAGGGCCAGAGTGGCAGGAACCCCCGTCTTCCCTTGGATGACAAAATCGCAGAAGGTCTCCTCGATCAAAACTTTGTTGAAGCTCGCAAGCTTGTCAGTGAGAGACATGTCACGGATGGCGCCGAGCACTGGCCTGTGGAGATCGAAAGGAGCACCATCAGGCGCAAAGATGGCCATGATATCTAGCAGCTGCTTGAATTGCTTGGTGTTCTCGGCAATCATCCTGGCCGACGTGGCCGCTTCGCCCAGGAGCGCGGCCTCCGACTCCATGGGCAGAGCAATGTTGTTCGCCTTCATGATGGTCCAGGCTTTGCCACGATCGCTCTCCCCTGCAGCGAGGATCCTGTCAGGCGCAAGCTGCTTCACCTTCTCAACCTGTCGGGGCCAGAGCATCCACACCTAGAACAGCCCCCTCCCAGAAACCCTTGGCCCCCAACATCGGCAAGACACCAGACCCCTGGAAGCGCCGAAGGAACCAGGAAAACACAGATCGGGAACCTCCAGATCGAAAAAAAAAAAAACGCTGGGAGCGTGCACTTCCCCTTGTTATGTGCAACGCATATATAATGCACATACCAGCCAGGACCGCACGCCAAAACACAAACCAACTCTCATGAATCCTGCCGCACTGCACCTCCTTCATCTTCCTTCCCGTGTCCTTATCCTCCCCCCCTTCCCGCTCCTGAGCCTCATCCTCCAGGCGTTCCTCCTGCTGATCGCCCCCCATGATTCCCCACTTGATCCTCGGCCTCCTACTCCTCCTCCCCAGCATCTTCACCCTCCTCCTCCTCGGCTCTAGATTTACCATTTGGGCACCCAAGGAAAGTCAAGTTGTGTCCGAAAGTGCGGCGCCGTTATGATCACCATAGTCGTTGCCAGTGTCGCCGCTGCTCGCGGCGCGCTCGGCATCCAACCTCTGCTCAACCTAGCGTGACACCAGCCACCACCGCGGCAGCGGTCATGAGCCAAGGTACCCCTGGGCTCAAGATCATCAATGCGGGCGTGGCCGATGTTTCATTCCGTGGCCTCGTCGGTCGAGGAACTCCAGAGGCGCAAATAGTGCAGGTTCGTGCTGTCGAGCTCAGCACCTCTGCCAGCTGCGACCATGAGGTTGCTCCACCCCCGCCATAAGATGCGGGGCTCTTGCCATGCGGCGAGAGAGCGCTGGAAGCTGCCATCAAACATTTCGAGGCTTTCACGTAGCTCCTCAGTCCACCAGGGTGGCGCGCAGAAGCCCTCTCGAGGGCCAACTGGTGCGTCGGCAGCCTCCCCGACATCGAGCGTACCAGGTGCGGTGCTATGAACAACGCGCCCATCATCAGAAGGATGAGGCCCATCACAAACATGACCTGGATAACGGTGCTCTCGGAGATCAGTCGGCGACAGCTGTGCAACCTCACCATGCTGGGGTCCCAGCGTCGATCCAGCAGGCGGCGAAGGCGCAGCATCGGCGTTCTGGACCACGGCTGGCATGAGGCCGCTCTGCATTGACGTTGGTATGGCGACGCGTGGGGGAAGCGCGCCGCCATTGTGTTTCGCAGTGGCGAAGAGTAGCGGCAGCGGCACTTGCGCGCCACAATCTCGACCTTGACGGTGGCCCTCGGCATCGGACGACGGCAGCGCCGTAGGAACGGGGTTGTCGCTTGGACCACTGATGGCGGGCGGCTGGGCACGCGGCGACACAGCTGGAGGTGCTTTGGAAGTCTGGTAGCTCTCAGGCGTTGGACGTCCGGATGCCCGTAGCTCCCCACTCCCTGCGGACTCATCGGCGTTCCCCCAAACGCCAGCATGTTGCGGGCCATGATCCCCATCGCCCATACTATATACACGGCAAGCATGCGAAACCAACCTCGCCGACGCAACGGCTAAAGTCTAGAGCCTGAAACGCCAGCGGCGCCACGATCGCGCCACGGCTCGACGTTGGCGTCGGCCCACACCCAGGCCAACATCGGATGCACACCCCACCCCTCCTCGAAACCTAGCAGCGCGTTCTGGCGGGGCGCCCAGCACCCACCTTCACCGCTCCACCTTCACCGCAAGAAACCTCCTCACATATCACGCGGGAATGCGCTCTTACTGCGAGCAAGAGAAAAAGGACTTAGAAGATAATCACCTCCTTGGCTCATTCCTCCTCATTGCCGCACCCTCCCCGACCCGCATCGCAATCCTCCCTCTTCTCCTTGGCCCACCACCGCGCTTGCGCCATCGTGGCGCATCTTGGCGGCGAAATCCCACCGGCCCTCTGGGCGCGGGTGGTCTAGGCCGTTTCCTTTTCCAACCTCCTGCCTTTCCCTGCTCGGGAGGTTTACCTCCCCACCCCTCCCTGCATTTGGACGGGGGGGGGGGGCGGGCGGGCCCATTGCAGCGTCCAAGATGGCCCAAGATGGCTCCAAGAGGGCCTCCGAGAACGCAAGATGGCCTACAAGATGGCCCAAGATAGCGGTAGACGGGTCAAGATGGCCTCCGACGCGCGTCCAGGAGGCCTCATGACGGCCACAACGCGGTTTCAAGTGCCCTCCGAGGCCCCCAAGGACCCCCCCAAGAGGCCAAAATCCTTCAGCAACCTGAGGAAAATAAATGGTGTTTGCCTTATCGCTTTGTCGCCTCCGAAGGGCCCTCGGGGCCTCAAGATGGCCCCAGGATGGCCCAAGGCAGCCCCGAGAGGGGCCCAAACGAGCCCCAAGACGGCCCCAAGAGCGCCCAATAACGTTCCAAGAGCTGGCAAAGAGGGCCCCAAGACTGCATTTTTGAGCACCCGAGGGGGGTGGGCAAGAATTGAACACACACACACACACACACACACACACACACACACACACACACACACACACCCTCTTTAGCCATAAGAGCCAAGACGGCCCCGAGAGGCCCCCCGTAACCCCTCCCTCCAAAGAGCCCAAAGAGGGCCCCAATACCCCCCAAAAGCCCCGAGAAGGCACCACAAGAGCCCCAAGAAGCCCCAAAAAGGCCCTAAGGGCACACCAGGAGAGCCCCAAGAAAGAGCCCCAGGAGACCCCAAGAGGGGCCCAAGAGAACCCCAAGAGGGCCCCAAGATGCCCCCAAGTTTCGGAACGCACGCGAGCTTAAGATACAAACCAGTGCAACAGCCATTGCGAGCCATCGAAATACCCAACACCTCTCATCGAAGCACCATCGTAATTTGACCTGACTTCCATCTTGAACTTCAATGCGGGAAGCTATGTGTGATGCTTGTGTTCTCGAAGACGGCTGCGCGACTGCATGCGTCCTGCCGCCCCTGATTCACCAACTCCCCTGCTGATTGTTTCTGGATGGGCTGGTGGGGATGCGCGAAGCGTCAAGAATTTGAGGTTGTTTATTGCAACCTGTGTTACCTTGAGGTTATTGTGCGCCGTGTGTTGTGGAGAGCGCGACGTGCCCCGTCCGTGCGAGAGCCACCTCGTGGCGCTCGCGCGCCGCGAGCGCTGCCTGCTCTTCGGCCGCAGTTGCAACGCTGAGGTCCCCAGCTTCATCGCGTGCCAAGTAGGCCGCTGAGGAAGCCTTGTAAAACCTGTGCAAGGCATCGCGCTTGGCCTCTCCAAGGGCCGCGGGCTCATCAGAGAATGTGCCCTCGACCGCAGTCGCGGTTGCAGGCCCCCCTGGGGCCAAGACGTCGCTGGCACAAGGCTTCGCCATCGCGGCCCCTGAGGCGGGGGGGGCGCGCCGAGGCAGGCCCGATGCCGAGCGGCAGGTCCCGAGTCGAATGGCGGGGCGACCCGGCATCGTCACCGAGCCGCGGCGAGCGGCTACGGCTACGCCGAGAGCAAAGCGAGGTGGCTGGTTCGGCCTGCATCTCGGAACGCGCGGCCTCGCGCGTTGCTGCTGACCCGACTTGCTGCTCATCGCAAGTTGAGTGCATGTGCTGCGTGGTGCGTTCGTGCGTGCTGGTTTGTACCTGCGTTGCGCGCAACGCACGCACGCGTGTGCACACTGCGCGCGTGTGTGAGATCGTAGCGCACATTGGAGCTGCAAGTGTGCAATGCCGTGCGAGGCGCTTGTGTGCAATATGGGTCGCGCGCTGCGCGCGTGCAGTTTGATCTGTTTGCGTGCCACGTGCGGTGTGTATGGCGTACTGTATGTGCGGCAATTAATGCGACATACACGTGAATTGCGCGCATGCGGCAAGCAGTATTCCGTCAACCACCGACAAACTCAGTTCCAAACAAAATGCGGATGTAAATGACAGTGCGTGTCTAATTGGTAACCCTTTGGTCACCCTGGCGCACCTTAGCGCGCCACCCTCGCCAGCTCTATATTCGCACACACCCCATGGCCATCAAATACCAAGCCCATGCCCCCCCCCCGTCCAAAGAAGGCCCCTTCGCATATCCAAATAGACACCTAACTGCACAATGCGTTGCCCACGGTCAGAACACAATCAATCAGCTCATATTTCACGGCACCACTGCGGTGGACGACACACCCAGAACGACCGCGCGACACGGCGCCAACGACGCAGATCGGCACGGCACGTCACGGCACGCACACACACCTTCACCCCGCAGTCCGCCACCGTGCCCCCTGGCACGCTGAGGCGCGCTAGGATGCCAAGTGGCGTCTGCTATGGCTTCTGATTGCGCTCCTGTGACCATGCCCCTCTTCTAGCACTGGGCCGCATGCATCGGCCGCCTGGGAACTAAGCGCTTCGCTTGAGACATCTTTGCGAAACCCGACAGGTGGGGGTGTCTTAACTTAAGACGCAGCGTGCTTAACATATGCGTTTCGCATGATACATGTTCAAAGCGTTGGTGTTGACAAAGGCGGTCAGGCTCTCGAAACCCCAGCCAGTGCAATTTCGAATGAGACGTCCTCAAGCAAGGGGGATGCAAAGCGGCCATTGGCCGACATTGTTTCGGAACGGTATCGGCCCGCCCCCAAGAGGGCGCACGCTGGAAACGACATGCGGGGCCCCCCAGGGTTGCCCCATGATGGGCGCATCGCCCGAAACACTCTCTCAAACCTGCGTTCGGCGCATCGGAAGTGGGAGGCGGAAAGCGTCGCATGTAAATGGTCTCGTTTTCCACTTCACCACCCCCGCCTTCCACGCCACCATCATCAGCGCCTCAGACTGTCTGAAACCGACCGAGGTGCCAAGGAGGACACGATGTGACGGCGTCGGCGCCTGCCTCGCGAGCAGCCGTCACCGCCGCGAATATGGTTGTCATCTTCGCTCGCTCGGAGACGGCAGAGGTGTAACACGTGACGCTTCCGAGAAGCCAATGCGAAATGTGCAACCCTTGATGGGCGCCATCGCCCCCTCCCGCCCCCCGCCCCCCCTCATCATCATTGCGCCCGTTCTTCCGAACAGCCCAGCTCTAACGTCTTAGTTTTTCGGCGATTGCACCACGAGCGGTCAGCACCATCACCTTTCTCATCAGCATCACCCTCGCCGCCTTCGTATACCCAGAATCGGCGCCAACGTCACGCGTCACGCGTGACACCTCTGTTCCCAGGATCGCCACCACTGTAGCCATCATCATAACCTATGTCACCGCCGAGCCTAGATATACAATGCGTCACAAGTTAAGGCACCCGTCCCCCCCCCCCCGTATGAAGACATCGCAGGCAGCTCCACGCGCACGGTAGCGGTATTTGCCGCACGCAGATAGATAATTGCAATCGGGTGGCGAAGGGAATTGTGGCAATGAGATGCAGAATCCCACCAGCCCTCTGAGCGCAGGTGGTCTAGGGCGCTTCCATGTCCAACCTCATGCCGTTCCCTGCTCGGCGGGGTTACTCCCCCCCCGCCCCTGCGTTTGGACGGGGGGGGGGCGGGCCCATAGCAGCGTCCAAGATGGCCCAACATGGCTCCAAGAGGGCTCCCGATAGCGCGAAGTGGCCTCCAAGATGGCCCAAGACAGCGGTATACGGACCAAGATAACCTTGGACACGCGCCCAAAAGGCCGCAAGACGGCCCCAATACGGTTCCAAGCGCCCTCGGAGGCATCCAAGGACCCCCCCATGAGGCCAAGATCTTTCAAACACCCAATGAAAATCCACGTGGTTTGCCGTCTCGCTTTTTCGCCTCCGAAGGGCCCTCGGGGCCTCAAGGTGGCCCGAAGATGGCCAAAGACAATCCCCAGAGGGGCCCAAGAGAGCCCCACGACGGGCCCAAGAGCGCCCACGAGCGGCCCAAGAGCGGGTCAAGAGGGTCCCAAGACGGCATGGTTGAGCCCCCGAGGGGGGGGAGCAAGAATTGTCACCCCCTTCTTTGGCCATAAGGACCAATACGGCCCCGAGAGGCACCCAGAACCCACCACAAAAAGGAACCCCTAAGATGGGCCCCAAGACCACCCAAAAGAGCACCAAGGGAGCCCCAAGAAAGCCCCAACCGAACCCCAAGAAGCCCCAAGAAGGCCCTAAGAGGACCCCAGGAGCGCCCCAAGAAAGAGCCCCAGGAGGCCCCAAGAGGGGCCCAAGAGAATCCCAAGAGGGCCCCAGTATGCCTCCAAGTTTCGGAACGCACGCGAGTTTAAGCTACAATTCGGTGCAACAGCCATTACGAGTAATCGAAATACCCCTCACCTCTCATCGAAGCACCATCGTAATTTGCACCGGTTTACATCTTAAACTTCAATGCGTGAAGCTATGTGTGATGCGTGTGTTTTTTGAAGACGGCTGCGCGACTGCATTCTGCCGCCCCTGATTCACTAAACTCCCTGTTGATCGTGTCTGGATGGGCTGGCGGAGGCACGCGAAGCGTCAAGGATTCTGAAGATTTGGGCACGGGGCTTGGATGATGGCTCGGACGTTTTTCAAATCCCAGACGCCACACCTGCTGCAAGTGCGTGTTCATCCTGGTTGCGTCGCCCTTGCTCATCTTCTGCATGGCCTTGCCAGCAAACCGAATCTGACGCTGCAGCTTCACGCCCCTGACAACCTTGTCGAGGCTGGTCTTGCGCATCCACTGTTGTAGCGGCGTCTCTCCTGGGGCGGGCCCATCATCGCCGTCATCACCCTCTTCATCATCGTCGCCAGCCTGGCTCACGGAGTCATGAGGTCCGACGCTGTAGTCTGCATGAACTGTCTTCGCTGGGGACGGCTCGCGAACCACTGACCCAACTGCCGACGCGACTGCGCTCATGGCTGGAGAAGCCCTCTGGCGAAGACGGCCGACTGGCTTGGCTGGCTGCGCAGGCGCAGCCTGCGCTCTCAGAGCGACCCGCGGGCTCGGCAACGGCGAACGGTCAGGCTCATCCTCGGGGCCATCGCAATCATCATCGGAATACTCCTGGACCTCGCCATGTCCACCTTCTGGCAGTGCAGCGCTCCCCGACTTCTTCAAGCCAGACACTTTCTGCTTGACGTAGTCGATGGTGCGCAAAGGGGTCGAGCCGTGCAGAATGCCTAGGATGTCTCTCTGGAAGCCTTGGTCCGCTCTATGATGCACAATGTCCACTTCCTGGGACGAATAGCACTGATCGTCAGCCTGCAAATGCGTGGTGGCAGCGCCAACTCGCAGGACAGTAGAAATCTCGAGCTCGCGGTAGTTCGTCTCGGGGTGCGCGAGGCAGTAGCATGACTCAGTTCCTGGGCCGTCCTCCTTGGGAAGGTCCAGCTTGGGAAGCTTCGGGTGCCTCTCGAGCCTCTTAGCTCCGAAGTTCTTGGCGCACTCGTCCTCGCTGACCACAATCAGCTTCCTCGTGAGCTTGATCTCGATGCCGTGGCTGGACGAGACATCGTAGGCATCCCAAGGGCGCGCGCCACTCTTCCGAGCAGCATCCTTCTCCAGCATCGCACGCTTCCCCTCGGGCGACCTCTCCCAAGCAAGGAACTCATCAAACGTCATGTGAGCATGGTCTTGGTAGTCAGCATGGCAATCCTTGCATACAACACCAACTGGCTGCTCGTCGGCGTCGTACTCAGCCCACGGCTTGGAAGTGGGCGGCTTCATGCAACGCAAGCACTTGACAGGGGCGGCGCCATGTGCCCGACCAGGAACGTCGCGACCACCTGCAAGAGCCGCAGCAACCTTCTGCGACCGATCTCCCGCCCCAGCAGTGGATGCGCAGCGTTGCCTCTTCTGCGGGGGAACACCGTCTTCGCCGCCAGTTGACTTACGCGGCTGCGGTGTCTTCCTGGGCTTTGCTGCTGGTACTGCCCCCCTGAGGGAGATCACAGTCGGCGCTGGCCCAGAAGCACGACTCCTGCTGACTGCGCTCGCGGCGGTGCCCCTGACCATGGCTGCAGCCGCGGTGCCAACTGAATCAACGAAGAAAAATACCACAGTCTCAGCCCAGCTGGGGACTTCGCCGAAGAACAGCCTCGAGCCAACAAAAAACTCAACATCGGATCAGCTGGCAGTGGCAAGCCCCACAATGCCAGAAGGGCCTGATGACGCTGTGAACTTCGGACCGTCATCAGCACTGAAACGCTCAACGCATGAGGCCGGATTCTGCAAGAACTCGCAAAAGGTGGGTCGACGTATCATGCTGGTCGGGAAACCTGCCAAGTGCCCCAAGACAACCCCCAATCCATCCCGAGACATCCTTCGAAAAGCACTGCTTTGAAGCAAAAGCGTGTTCCAACGAACGCCTGGCGGACACAATGCTATCAGTCAATCAACTGCAAGAGATGTGGCTGGGCTGGGCACGCCGCCCGCAAGACAAATAACTGTCGCGCTATGTGGGGCCCGCAGGACTAAACACTGTCACCCTATGTGGGGCCTAACTTGAAAAAAACTGGCGCGCCCAGACTCGAAGCTTAACGCGCTGGGATACACATGGTGTGGTGCATGTCTGGAATGTATTGGCATGTTCGGTGGGATGCCCGCCTATACTAATTGCGGCAATGCGAAGCTGTAGTGTTACGCTGGCTTCTGTCGCTTCCCTATGAAATCCCGCCATTCGTCTGGACGCAGGCGGTGTAGATGTTGCTACATACGCACCGACCCTTGCCACTTCGAGGGCAACGAAGCCCCCCCCCCCCCTAAGATCCGCCACCCGCTGGGTCAAGACAAGGCGCGTTGCGCGTCGCTGTGGCGCCCAATATGGCACAACACTGCCCCTAGGGGAACCGAGAGAACATGAGGGTGCCTCCACGATGACCCAAGTTAGCAGGAGGTAGGCTAAGACAATTTCGTGACTGCTCAAAAGAACCCAAGAAACCCTAAATATGGTTCCGCCGACACAGATCTTCGAACGAAGCAGCCGAACAAAAAAAAAACAAACGAACATCTCCCAAGTGTCGACGGACGTATCAGCAGTAGTTATACTCGTAAGCTGCTGCTTTAACAAGTATTTCGATGCATCGGGATGCACTCAGCGTTGGCCAACCCCCAACAGAGCCTCACTATACGATCCTACGCGCGCCACACTGGCCTCAACCCCATCACCTTCACCAGGGGCAGAGGCAAACACCTCCTCCGAGCAGGGGAAACAGGAGCTTCGGCCAGTGAGAAGACACAGCTCGATAAGATGCCTACGCCCAGAAGGGTGGTTTGTCACGAAATCTCTCTTGCTACACCTAGCGGCAGACTCATGGCGGGCACGGATGTGCCACGAAACCTATATTGCTACACCTAGCTACAGACGCATGGTTGGCACGCAATTGTCATGAAACCTCTC
This sequence comes from Prorocentrum cordatum, assembly GCA_963575745.1. Classification (NCBI taxonomy): domain Eukaryota; class Dinophyceae; order Prorocentrales; family Prorocentraceae; genus Prorocentrum; species Prorocentrum cordatum. The sequence continues at coordinate 346,712 of CAUYUJ010020448.1, forward strand.
TTGCTACGCCTAGCTGCAGACCCATGGAGGGCACGAAATTGTCACTAAACCTTTCTTGCTACACCTAGCTGCAGACCCATGAAAGACGACGCGAAGTTGCCACGAAACCTCTCTTGTCTTATGTAATGATGTTGCATGTAAGACGGCACTCACAACAAATAAATCCAGGTCGGCCTACACCCTCCATTCAAGGTCACACATGCCTCGTGGGTGCCCTGAGGCCCCACTATGCGCGAATGGCAACCTAACATGCACCGTGCATACGTCCACCAGCTTCCACCGAGGTTCCGCGGCCTCACGATAAATACCCCAACGGGCATCCACTAAAATTTCGTTGCCATTTGCCCCCCGCAAGCTTTCCGTTACCATCCGTCCCCCGCAAGCTTGTCGTTACCATTTGCCCCCCTCAAGCTTTTCGTTATCATTCGCCCGCCCCGAGCTTTCTGTTACCCGTTGTCCACCACAAGCTCCTTACCGCTATCATTTGCACCCCACGAGCTGTTCGCTACCCTTTGCCCCCCACAAGCTGTCCGTTACCACGTGCCCCTACAAGCTTAATTTTGTTACGACTTGTACCCCGCGAGTTGTTTGTTATCATTTGTCCCCCGCAAGCTTTTCGCTGCAATTTGTCCCCCGCAAGCTTTGGGTCACCGTTTGTCCCCCCGAGCTTTTCGTTGCCATTTGTCTACCCCTCCCCGCCGATGCGCTTGCTACCGTTTGTCACCCGCGTGCGTTTCGTCACTAGTTGCCTCCCTGTGCTGTTCGCTGCAATTCGCCCCCCCGCACCAACTTTTCGTTGTCATGAGCCCTGCGCGAGCTGTTTTTCGTTGCCATTTGTCCCCCACGAGCGCTGCGCTACCATGCTTCCCCCGAGGCCTCTCACGAAAATTACCCCGACGAACGCACGTACCCCAACGAGCCAGGAACCGCGAACCACGAACCGACGGGACATTTCATTCTCGGAATGGCAAGGGCGGCCACGCCAACGCGCAAGTTGCAAGCGCGCAAGCTCGCTGCAGCGACTGAGCGAACCCGCGGCGCCTAACGACGCGCCCGCGCCCCTCAGTCGCCGCCCGCGCCCAGGATAGCCACGCGGCGCACCTTGCGCGTCAGCTCCCCCCCGACCTGGCGCACAAGGCCGAACTGGAAGTTGCGCGCCGCTGCGCCGCAAAAGGCGGACGCGCAGAATCATTGCGCCCGCGGTGCCGCTCAAGGGTATGCTGTGCTGCAGGGCCGTTGCGCATCGCGGCGATGACCGCGCGGCAACCGTTCGGCCTGCTGGCGACGCAGAAATTGGGCTGCACCTCCATTCCGTCTGGTCATGGCGCGAGCAAGGGCGGAGAGGGCGGCGCGGAAAAAACGTCCGCGGATGGCAAAGGCAGCGCCCTTGCAGAGGCCAAATGTCAAAGGCGCTTGCCCGCTGGAAAACGCGCCGTCGGCAGCGCGAGAATCGCCAAGCCTATAAGCAAGCTGTGCGCATGTGATCTGAAGGCCTTTTTCTACCCCTTCTAAACAACCAAAAAGAATTGCCGCGAAATCGCGAAGGGGGGGGGGGGGGGTACTTTGCGAAATTCCCATGAAGTTCCCAGCTGGAAACCAACCCGTTTCTGTTTCATGCTTAATTAAAATACTGCAGCGACGCAGAATCGAAAGGTGGGAAAATAAAGGAAGATACGCAAAACAGGCTGGAAACTACCAGGGAGCGCATTAAAGACAATTAAACCCAGATTGGTTGAACCAGAAAAGATTACAAAAAGATTGAAAAAAAGATTAAACCCAGATTGCCCCACCTGAAAAAAGATTGGAAAAGATTGAAAAAATATTGAAAAAAATATTAAACCCAGAGTGGCCGCGCCAAAACAAGATTGGAAAAATATTTAAAAAAAAGATCGAAAACATATTGAAATACAGATTTGCTGGGCAAACAAGCAAACCGAAAATATTAGAAAAAGATCTCGCCGTGCCAAAAAACGACGGCGACACCAAACACCAAATTTGCACAGCCACCAAAAAACACTCACGGGCATCAAACATGTTTGATCTTTGGCGGGCAAACCCCCGACTGTCATCTCTGCAGTTTGATCTTTTTGGTCTCAGAAATAAAGATTAAAAAAATATTAACAACATTTTGAAAATGTTTGCGGCGGGGCAAACCCCGAACTTTTCGATTTTCAAAAAGATTGCTCTTTGTCCAAAAGATTAGAAAAATATTAGAAAAAAAAAATGATCAAACCCTTGATATTGCTTTTCGAAAAAGATCTTTTTCCAGATTCTCGCTGGCCGTTGCCCGCGGTCTCTGGAATCAACTTGGTTTGTCCGTGCCCGTCGAAACGCCGATCCTGCGATCTGCGGTTTTTGGTCGGCCGCCAAAAAACAGATTTGCCGACGCGCCGCCCCGTTCGGGCGCGCAAGCGCGCGCTGAGCGCCGACGCTGCGGCGTCGCAGCGGCGGGGCGGAACCCGCGGCAAAACCCGCGGAGTCGGGGCGCAGGCGGCAGGGGGCGCGAAGCGAACGTAAAGCCCCCTCGGCGGACAGGCAGGCGAGGCAGGCGCGACCCGCCTCAGAAAAAAAAGCTCCGCAGGCGCGCGCGGGCGCCGCCTGGAACGCAGCCCCTGAGGCGGGCGGCGCGCGGCGACGCGTGCTGCAGCGAGCGCAGCGCCGTGACAAAGCAAATCTGCGGCGCGGCGCCGCGACGCGCCGCGACCCCCCCAGGGGCCCCAGCAGCGCGCGCTCTAAGCAGAACGCCTGCGCCTGCTCAAGCTGCGAATTATGGATCCACCCAAAGACATGGGCAACGCCGAGCGAACGCTGCGCTGCGGCCACGCACCGCAAGCGTGGAACGCATAGAGCGCGCCGCGCTGCGTCGAGAGCGCGCTACGCATAGATGTCGCACGTGCGCTCGGGTCCAGGGTGCGACGCCCTAGCGACGCGCGCGGCGATCGAACCGCGGCTGTCGACCGACCCGAGAGCGCCGCGCGATGTGGCGCCCACCGCTGCGCCAGTTGTCCCCGACCAGGATAACTCCGGCGCGATACCCAGCAGCACGAACGCTCAAGATCACGCGGCCTGGGGGCGCGCAAAGCGCCGCGCCCCTGTTCAACGCAGGTCAGCGCGCGCACCCTCAGTACTACATCTCGCCGAACGCGGCGCTGGCCGCTGCGCACCGCGGGGCGCTGGCGCCCGCGGCGGCCGCGACGGGGCGCGCATGCTGGCCATCCTCCCGCGCCGCGCCAATACCAGCGCCCAGGCGGCGCGAAAACCGCGCGTCGCCATGTATTCGCGCGCCCCGCCACACCGTCGCAGATAAAAAGGTTCGCGCGCGCGCTCGGCCCACGTCGACGCGCCTTCGCGCGCTTCGCTGTCACCGCCCCGACATGTCTGCCAACGCCATGCTTCGCGAAAACATCATGTGCGATCGGCCCCGCTTCGGCGCGCCCTTCCTAGGTGCGCCAATGACGGATGGCCCCAGCTGGTAACTTCACGCACTTACTTGGAGCGCGCCAGCACGCGTGCATTAACGCATGCACGCGTGCCATCGCCAACAATACCGCCGACGTTTTCAATATGTGTTGGTGTGAATTACTTCGCTTCAGTTGGTTCTTTTCAGCCAGGTGCAGCGCCGCAATGGTTGCACCGCAACGCTTGCGCCACGCAGGTTGCACCACCTAGGTCGCGCCACATTGTTTGCGTTGCGCGGAAAGCACGACAAAGAGTGCATCGCATACTACGCCACTCAAATTTGGAATGACATTGTAGCGCTCCAATGTCATGCCAGGCATACGGCACCTTGATCGCGGAACCACTGGGGCTCAACAGATGTGGCACAATTAATGCGCATTCCACGCAGGCCCGTGAACACAACAAATGTCGTGCGAGCTGTTCCAAACACGAGCACGCACGCGCATGCACAGACGCCCCTGCATGCCCAAGTAAACGTTCACCCGAACGCCCGCCCACCTGCATGTGTCAGGAATGTTTCGTTATCCGACGGCCCACAGCCACGCTGCAAACACAGATGCGCACGGCCACGGCGTGCCCCGACCCCGCGTTGCGAATGTGCGCGGCGCTGCGGCGATACCCCTTTTAACAACAGAAGTGCAGCCCATGGCCGTCATCGTGTGTAGGAGGACGCAACGCAGGCGGAAAGGAAGCGGGCGAAGAGGAGGAGGGGTGAGATGAGAACCCTGTTGCCCCCAACGCCTCAAATACGCTTGTCATACGTCCTTCGGGTTCCCGTGGTGCCCCTCGGAAATCTGCGCGAGCGGTTGTCGTCCTTCCTCCTCCTCCTCCTCCACCTCCTCCTCACCTTCCGCCTTGTCCTCTTCGTGCTCTCCATTTTACAGACACCACTTACAATGCTCTAGCCCGCCACATCTTGCGGGCCGTCCAACTGGGCGAAAGCCTCAGCAAGGTCAGCGAGCACCTTGCGACTGCCCCTGAGGAGGTTGCGGTCCTTACCGATCTTGATCCTCGACATGGTGTCACTCTCGAGGCAGGTCGCCGCGGTGCCGATGAGGTCGCTGACCCGCGGCACCAAGGTCTGGAGCTCGCGCCTTGGGTCCATTCGGCACGCACTCACAACGATGTCGCATCCACCACCACCCCTTGCCCTCGCGGCGCGGTCTGCCCCGCGCTATCTAGGCCAGCCTTCCGATGAAGACACGTGCGCAATCGGAAGGCTGGCCCGCATCCTGGCCGAAACAATCTGGGATGTCAGCTGCGCTTCTGCGCGCTGCACTCATAGAGCGAGGCAAACGCACCGCGGGAGCAAGAGAGGGCGGCAGGGGCAACTGGCGGGCGTGCTGGATCATATTTGGCATCGGCCGATCCCATCACCCACTCAGCCACCCTGAACCCCAACTCAGAGGTCGACAGTTGGGCGGCTGGTTGAATGAGGAGAAACCGAGGGCGATAGATGCCCTGAGCGCCACTCGGCAGTCGTCAAGCCCAAGTGCTGATCACCCATGTCCACGCCGCTGTTGATCTCCTGCTCTGCTGAAGGGCGGCCAGCAAGTCCGACAGCGAAGTGGGGCGCAAGGCGCGCCCTGCCGAGATCTGTGAGGTGGTGATTGCTGGCTGGATCCTCGAGCATGGGCACTAGCTGTGGCGGCGTCGATGGCGCAGCGATATGTTCGATGTCGATGACCATGCGACCGCCGTGCTGGACCGCTGACCCCGCTGCCGCGCCGCCTGGAGCGCTGACACCGCTGGCGCCTGGAGGGTGGATCCCGCTGCTGCTGCCTGGCACGCTGACCAGAGTGAACACGCCCTTCACGCGGCCTGCACTGCTCGAGTCGGCCGACATGCCCTCTGTAACCGAGACCCCGTTGACGAAGACGTGGTGGCTCACACGAGCTGGCACTTGGCGGCCAGGATGCAGCGACGGCGTCGGGGTATAGCTCGGCGACCTCGACCTTGACATGCGTACGTTCGACGTGGCAACTGGTACGGCGGTCCTGGTGCTGCGCCCAAGCAACACGCAACTCAACCGTGGAAAAAGGTTGTCGCACAACCGAAAGATTTGAACCACAAATGGCAACAGAATACGAGACCCACCTAGAGCCGTCAAGGCCCCTGGCTTCACACGCGGTTATAGAGCATGGCGCCCATCAACGCTCATCCACGGCGGGTGTGCCTCATGACCCGTGGCTTCGTACGCAACCATGTGGCCCCAGCGCGGTGTTCTTAGGAGGGGTGATTGGTTGCGCCTTCTGGCATCATAATAAAACTTTGTCTGACGTGTCGGGCGTAGGGTCTGTTTAATTTTCATATGGCCCCCATGGCGGCCGCGCTGAGGTCACATTGGTGCAGCTTTGTGATTTCAAGGGCAGGCGCCGCGTGACGTTGGGGCGCTCTTGGGCGGGGCATGTCTGGCCACCTGTGTTCGCCATTGGAAGGCCTTCGGTCATCTTGGGGCGTCGGGGGGAAGAAACTGTGAAAACGATGAAACCTTACAACATACGTTGGTATATGTATGGCGCTGACCCCTCGCCGTAACCTTGTTCGTCGTTATCTCTGTGTCAGTGCGGCAATTTACTAACATCGGTTCAACTATGTCTAACTGCAACTGGGTCTGCACGCGCGTGCGTCTGCGACGGGGGGGGGAGGCGGCGCATGAATGTGCATGGGGCTGCGCGCCTCAAAGAATAGGCCTCGAGAAGCACACGCGCGGCCCCGATGGGCCACCAGCTATTGCGTTATACGCCCTAGGGCACCAACCATGAACGGCACCAACCACATCCAGAGAGCAAACGCACCTACATTATTGACATGACGGCGGGGCAGCCCTAACCAACATGATGCGACTACCAGTGCGACTGGAACTGGCATGGGCACCGAGCACTAGACCATCTGACGCTAACCGTCTAGACATTCATGCCCTGACTGATTTGGACTGTTGCGTATTTCCCCGTGCACATGTGAGATGATGCAGACTAGGCGCCGCGGCTGGAGAAGATCCCAGCGCTTCGCGCACCAGCCAGCGAAACCACCATTGCGAAGGACCGACAACACTCGGGATGCAAACGAATGAGCTGCCAAGTCCAGCCCGCTGGAATCCATCGTGCTGAACGTTAATGCGAGGAGGGGGTGATACATATCTTCTGGACTTTACCAGGGGAGAGAGGGCAACAGTCTTCATATTGTGTAATTGTGGAGGGGGGGGGGGTGGGGCAGGCGCATCGTGGGCGCGCGCCTCTAATCTGACTTCGTACTGATCCCTCTCATATCTTGCCATGGCATGGCGTATGTGTCCTCTTATTGGCAAAATCAGGTGTCGTGACGTGGCAAAGTAGAGGAAGGAACTGCACGGCAGAAACAGGATTGGAACGCACGGACGGCCGAACATGATGCCGGCGCTTCAGCGGGAGCCAACTTTTTCTGATAAGCAAGCGTGTGCGTATTGGAAGAGCCAAGGCATGTGACACACGACATGTTAGCATTAGCCAAATGAACTTCAAACACTCCACCTCTGCGACTTGCAAGGCGCACGAAGACCTTACATAACACCCATACCACTGGGGACTTGGAGCAACCACGTCCACTGCACTGTGTTTGCGCTGCGTTGCTTGCCTTAGGTTTGCGATGCATTCTGAAACTGGTTTTAAGTGTGTGGGTGTTTGATGTTGTTGCGTAAGGTGCGGCTGTTTGCATTATGACATTTATTGTGCGCCTAGTGTCTTTTTTAATGTGCATTTGTAGTATTGTTAACCCTAGCATTTTTCTCACTAAGCTTTTTTACTGGAACTCTGGCGGCTCCCCATGCTCTGCAACATCGGGCAGCACTTTCTCTCTCGATAACAAGAGGTGTGCGTCGGCACACTCCGCAACGAATAATGTCCTCGCAGCCTCTCGGACTTCAAAACTGCATCCTGCCGAGGCTGTCATCTTGTGAACATCGGCATCGCCGTGCCCCTCGTCGAGCAGAAATGCGCACAAGAAACCCAGAGGCTTGCCACCACCCTTCTTACGAGTAGTCTTAGGGACGCAAGTTCGAGTGACCCTGCATTTGCAACCGTGGCCGTCTTGGCTGCACTCGGCGACCATGTCGCCGCTCTTATAAAACTTCAGGCGGTGGCCTCGCCAGAGAATATTCACATCCGCGGCATCGCGGGGACCGATGACAGGCGGGGCCTTGGCTGGCGGCGGCAACGGCGGAGCAGGCGGCTCTGGCACAGGCGGGCCAGGCACGTCTCCGCTTCCGCTGGCAGCAGCAGCGGCGCCGCCACCCGCTCCAGAAGGTAAGTCGTGCTGGCCGCCGTCGTCGAACTCCACGTCTTGGATGGCCAACCTCAGCTCCTCCGCTAGTAAGAGGAACGCGTCCCCATCATCATCTCCACCGTCGTCACCGCCTGCATCGTCGCCGCCCCCCTCGTGATCAGGAGCGCCCTCGCGGTCCTCGCGGCCGTCGTCTGCGCCGACGTCGGGGTCGTCGCCCCCCCCGCCCTGATCGTCGGCGTCGCCCGCAGGCGCTCCACCGCCAGCAGCAGGTTCCGGAACGGCGGCACGCCTGCGAGCCCACAGTGCAAAGCCGTCGAAATCGTCGCGGACCAACTGCTCAACAAGCACGTCCGCAGGTCGCATGGACCCAACCACGGCCTCCGAATCATACAGCTTGAAAAAACTAAATTGTATTTCCAGCTGGCGTCAAGCTCGGAAAAGACGCCCCACCTGTCGCACCCGACGCCAAGTGCCTGGGCAACTGACGCCCCAAGCCTACTGCAATGTGTCACTTATGGTCAGTCTAGACACATGAGCTAGCATTTGAACGTAGACGTAGAGAACACTGCCAAAACAAACGAAGCACCCTGGCGCCCGCATTTCGTCAGCACAACACCCCTGGGGCTGGATTGGACAAGGTGCGCCGCGGTTCGCCTGCAAACCGCCCTGGGGGATGTGCGCCCAGATTACAATTACCTTCAGCGGTGCCAAAAAGCGGCCAGCTGGCCGTCGGGCCGCCCCAAGTGGCCCAATATTGCCCCTACACGGCCCAAGACAAATACAGTGTCTTCCAAGCTGGCCCAATATGACGCAAGGTTGCCTAATATACATGCGGCGACGCAATCAGAAACCACGGAAAAAAACAAGATGGCCCCAAGACGATGCTGGGCCGCTGCAAGGATGCCCACCCTTAGGAGCCCAACCCCCTCACACGCCGATGGGCATTAAATTATTGACGCTTCGCGCATCCCCACCAGCCCACCCAGAAACGATCAGCAGGGGAGGTGGTGAATCAGGGGCGGCAGAACACATGCAGTCGCGCAGCCGTCTTCGAGAACACAAGCGTCACACATAGCTTCCCGCATTGAAGCTTAAGATGGAAACCAATGCAAATTACGATGGTGCTTCGATGAGAGGTGAGGGGTATTTTGGTGACTCGTAATAGCGGTTGCACCGATGTGTATCTTAAGCCCGCGTGCGTTCCGAAACTTCGAGGCATCTTGGGGCCATCTTGGGGTTTTCTTGGGCCCCTCTTGGGGCCTCCTGGTGCTCTTTGTTGGGGCTCTCCTGAGGTCCTCTTAGGGCCTTCTCGGGTTTGCTCGGGGCTCGTTTGGGGCATTATTGGGGCACTATTGGGGCTCTTTTGGAAGGTCTTGGAGCCCTCTCGGGGCACTTTGAAGAGGTTATGGGGGGCATATCGGGGCAGTATTGGTCCTCATGGCTAAAGAAGGAGGGGTGGGGGCAATGCTTCCCCCCCTTCGGAGGCTCAAAAATGCCGCCTTGGGACCCTCATGGCCCGCTCTTGGAGCGCTCTTGGGCGCTCTTGGGGCCGTCCTGGGGCTCTCGCGGGCCCCATCTCGGGGCTGTCTTGGGCCGTCTCGAAGCCATCTTGAAGCCTCAAGAGCCCTTCGGAGGCGAGAAAGCGAGAAGGCAAACCACATTGATTTCCCTTTGGCGTTTGAAAGGGTTTGGCCTCTTGGGGGGGTCATTGGAGGCATCGGAGGGCACTTGAAACCGTCTTGGGGCCGTCTTGAGGCATCTTGGGCGCGTGTCGGAGGCTATCTTGGCCCGTCTACCGTTGTCTTGGGCCATATTGGAGGCCATCGTGCGCTCTCGGAGGCCCTCTTGGAGCCATCCTGTGCCATCTTGGGCCCTGCCATGGGCCCGCCATCCCCCCCCCCCCCGCCCAAACGCAGGGAGGGGGAGAGGTAAACCTCCCGAGCATGGAAAGGCAGGAGGTTGGAAAAGGGAAACGCCCTAAACCACCTGCGCCCAAGAGGGCTGGTGGGAGTTGCTTTCGCGCTGGTTCGCCTACGATGCCCATCCGAGGCGTCAAGGCTGCGCCAGACTGGCCATATAACGCGCCAGGTGGCGCTCGGCGAACGCCCCCGAGAGGACCCCGAGACGCCGCCACGAGACCTGGGACAGTGCGCGCACGCGCTCGCATGAACACGCGATACCATTGTTACACCATTACTGCTTGGACATGCGCGCGCGCTGCCACGTGAACGCGCGAGTGGCCATGCAGGTCACGTGGCACCCGCTAGTACTAATACCACTTGCGCGCCGACCCCGAAAACATGCAAGCGCTGCGGTGCACGCAGAGGCTGGCCGCATGGGAACACAGAAGGGCGCGCAATGGAGGACATACTCACCAACCCTAACAGATCAACATCACATTCAAGCCCGCGTTGCGCGAGCGCCCTGCGCAGACGTTCCTTAACGTTGCGAGCGTGGCAGCTTTGCGCACCAAGGCCTGCCCGCCAACCAATGGTGCCCTGACGAACCAACCAGCCCTCTGGGCGTAGGTAGTCAAGGCACCCCTTCCACCCCTCATTCTCCCCTTCGGGAAAGGGTTTACCCAGCCCCCGACACCCTCCCCATGGACCTAGTGCGCGGCGCACCGCGAGGGACCCGAGCGTCCAAGATTGACCAAGACTGCTCCAAGCAGGCATCGAGACCCCAAGGTGGCCTCGAATATGGCCCAAGATAGCGCCAACTGCCACAAGATGGTACCCAACATGCTGACAGAGGCTCCAAGACCGCCGCAAGACGACTCCAATGGGCCAAGAGTGCTTCCCTCATGATGCCCCCCCCAAAGAGGCTAACATGCTTCAGAACCTTAGGGTAAACATGTTGGTGGTATCGCTTTCGCGCTTCCGATGCCCGCCCGATGCATCAACATGCCCACAAACAGACCCAGTATGGTACCAACAACGGCCAAATGAAGCCCCAATGTGCCCCCTCCAAGCACCCAAGCACGCCCCAAAGCACCCCGACGGGCGCCCCAATAGGCGGCTTGGAGTGCTCCCGAGGGGCACGGCTCATGGCGACCTCTCCCTTCAGTGACCTATGTTCTCTGACGCCGCTCCGAGCGACGTCTGGGGCGCCCCGAGTGGGCCCTGCGCGCGGGGTGGGCGGGGCGCCGCGCGCCCAGCAGCAACGCCGAAGGGCCCGCCAAAACGCCCCAATATGTTTCCAAGACGCCACCGAGAGAAAGGCGAGGAGGAGAGCGAAGGAGAAGGACGAGGATGAGGAGGAGGAGAAGGGAAAAAAAAAAAGGCCAGCTGCCGATGGTCGACGACCTTCGTTCGAGCGCACGGTGCATGATGGGATGGCGGGGGCGCGCGAAGCGTCAACAATTGCTCTGGCGCTGGTAGAACGGGGGGGGGGGGGGGGTTGCTACAGGCGGCTGGGAGCCTGAGCTTGATCACCATTGGAAGCGCCTTCGAGTAGCTGGGGCCGCGCGCGCGTTCTCGGAGGACCATCGGGGCGCATTGGGCGAGTCGGAGAGGCACCGCGGCACCACTTAGCTATATGTAGTTGGGACATTTGGGGGCCCCTGGGCATCTTGAAGGCAACATTCCCCCCACCCCCCGCCCAGCGGTGGCCATTGGAGCTATCTTGAGGCACTCTTGTAAGGGTCGTTAGAGACGGGATTGGGTTAAGTAGAACTGCCACCTAACACCTTCAGGCCGTCTCTTGTACGCAGCGTGCGGTGCGCATACGGCATCGTGCGACTGTGAGTGGTATGCGCGCGTGCGTGGGTGATGGCAGTTTTGCTTGAGACTAATACGGTTGCCTGCAAAGGCAACGGGCCTGCCACGAAGTCCCACGCGTTGAAATCGACGTCGGGCGGCAGCTGGAGGCGATGGAACGTCGACCTCACAGGAGAAAAATAGTGCAGACCGTTGTGGTACCACAACATATCTGGCATGCCCTCCACATCAAAGAAGTCGCCGTCGAACCTGGAGACGGGCCGCAGCAAGACGACGACATCACCGCTGCGAAGCAAGCTTTTGCGGCCCGTCCTAGGACCGAAATAGTGACGGACCGCTGCCAAATACTTGCCCCCCAGGCGTCGTAAATATGCGCCAGCCTCGCAATGATGCAGGCAAACACGAGCAGTCCTGCATTCTTCGCACTTGCGGCTGTTTTTGGCACGTTGCACCTCCTCTGCTGTCTCAGGCGGACGAATGGGGACTGCGTCGCACATGAGCACGGCGCTCTTTTTGTGCATGTCGACGGTGAACATCTGATTGAGGTTGGACGCGATGCAGTGCGCCTCAGCCCAACTTGCGAGCTTGCAAGCTGGAACGCACGACTGCGGTGCAAACTCGTATGCCTGGAACTGAGAAGGCCCTGCTGATGTCGAAATTGGTGCCAGCGTCTGCTCAAATGGTTTCATGCTAGGGAAGGCCTGCGTGAACCCCGACAACTGCTGAGCACCCTCATTGTTCTGGAAAGCTACAATCGACCCAACATCCCGCTGATCTTTTTCATGTTCTGATTTGTTGAACATCAGAAGCCTCCCCCTAGCCGACCTGACCTGGTCTGCAACTCCCTCGCCACCTATGATGTCGGGGGTGCGGCACTCCACCACGGCCAAAACAGCGGCAGAAGCATCCCCGCCGCGGCGTTCCACATCGCGGACAACGCCATCCAATGAGGCACGGTTGAAGCGACGCTGCCTGGTCGACCTGACGTTCGGCCCGAACGCAGATCTGTTCGTGCCACGAGACGCCGAAGTCGCTACAGCACCAACTCTCTTGTAAAATGCCTGGGGAGGGGGGGCGGTGTTGTGTAATTGCCCAGCGGGCCCTCCCCCCCCCCCCCCAAAGAGCACGACGGTGGGCCTGCTGGTTGATCCATTCAGCGCCACGAAACTTCTGGGCACGTGGCCCGCGTGGCAGGGGGGGCAGCCGACTCCACAAAACAAGGCGCCCAGCAAGGCACCAACATACAACGCACACATTGGTCGGTTTTCCGTTGTGGGAAGAATCGCACATGATTGGCATTGGCCCTGGAGAAAGCCGCCAACGCCACAACCGAATCCCACCAGCCCTCTGGGCGTAGGTGGTCTAGGGCGTTTCCCTTTTCAAACTTCCTGCCTGCCCCTGCTCGGGAGGTTTACCCCCCCCCCCTCCCTGCGTTTGGACGGGGGGGGGGGGGACGAGCCCATAGCAGCGTCCAAGATGGCCCAAGATGGCCCCAAGAGGGCCTCCGAGAGCGCAAGATGGCCTCCAATATGGCCCAAGACAACGGTAGACGGGTCAATATAGCTTCCGACACGCGCCCAAGAGGCCTCAAGACGGCCTCAAGACGGCTCCAAGTGCCCCCCGATGCCTCCAAGGACCCCACCAAGGGGCCAAAATCCTTCAACAACCTAAGGACAATCAATGATTGTTGCCTTCTCGTTTTTTTCGCCTCCGAAGGGCTCTTGAGGCCCCAAAATGGCCCCAAGATGGCCGGATACAGCCCCAAGAGGGGCCCAAGAGAACCCCAAGACTGCCCCAAGAGCGCACAATAACGCTCCAAGAGCGGGCCAAGAGGGTCTCAAGACGGCATGGTTGGGCCTCCGATGGGGGGGGGGGGGGGGGGGGGGGCAGGAATTGCCCCCACCCCCCTCTTTAGCCATAAGAACCAGGACGGCCCCGAGAGGCCCCCCAGAACCACCCCCCCCAAAGAGCCCCAAGAGGGCCCCGATACCACCCAAAGAGGCCCAAGAGGGCCCCAAGAAGGCCCCACCAGAGCCCCAAGAATCCACAAGAAGGCCCTAAAGGACACCAGGAGAACCCCAAGAAAGAGCCACAGGATGCCCCAAGAGGGGCCCAAGAGAACCCCAAGAGGGCCCCAATATGCCTCCAAGTTTCGGAACACACGCGAGTTGAATGTAGAATTCAGTGCAACAGCCATTACGAGTCATCGAAATACCCCGCACCTCTCATCGAAACACCATCGTAATTTGCACGGGCTTCCAGCTTAAACTTCAATGCGGGAAGCGACGTACGATGCTTGTGTTCTCGAAGACGGCTGCGCGACTGCATGCGTTCTGCCGCCCCTGATTCACCACCTCCCCTGCTGATCGTTTCTGGATGGGCTGGTGGGGATACGCGAAGCGTCAAGAATTGCAAACCAGCGAACGCCAAGGATCCAGTCCTACACTGCGGAGCTAACGCCACGACCTTTCCACGGTCACAGCGCCCACGTGCAACGACATCAACGCAACGGCGCGCGCAACGCGCACAACTTTCGCACCCGAATGACACAATGCGTCCGACATAGCGCCAGACGGCGGGTCGGATGCAATCGAACGAGACGTTCGAAACTTAATGCCGCCGCGGCGGCGTCCCCATTCTAGCCGCGCGGGCGCGACTGCGCGCGCGCGCGCTGCGCTGGGCGTGAGCAGATCGGAACGCCACCGCGCGTCACAGTGGACGCGCGACCTCGAAGCACGCAGAGGACGCGCTGCCCACGCCAATGCGCCCCGCCCCCCGCCCCCCAAACCGCCCACCCGCCCGCGCGCCCGCTCAGCGCAAAGATGCGGCTCGCGCATTTCGGTCGCGGAAGGATAACAATACCAACGATCAGGCCCCAACGCTGCATTGAACAACGCCGTGAGCCTGCGATGCACCACCGTCGCAAGCGCGACGCCGATGGTCGGCCGCCAAGCGCACTCTCGAAGTACACCGCTGCCAGCGGCCAGCCCCGCCGCAGCGCGGCTTGAAACCCGCCGACGCGACGCCATGGGCTACAACGAGCTGGTCGTCGCAATCGCGCGAACGGCTGTCTACGAGGCGTAGGGCGCGCGAACGGCACGCCCCGTGCAACGCCATTGCGCCACTTGCCGAGATCAGCTCGCGCGACCTTCCCCGCGCATGCACAGCCAACCGCAAACCATTGGCAGATGATAGATTCATCCGCGAACGCGGCGATAGCAGTGACAGAAGGAGCCGCCCAAACCGATCCAGCCACCGCCGCAGCGGCGGCCACAATGGGCGAGGACGCGCGCCGCCCACGCCCGCCCGCACACGTCAGTAGGATCGCCGACGAGCTGTTGGTGGCCGCCTTTACATGATACGTTGCGCTGGCTAGAAGTGCCAGGGCATGATGTTTCGGCGCTGACTAAGAGCATGCGGGTGGCGCCTTGCCGCGCGAACTCAAGCCCGCAGTTGCACTTAAAAAGCCTCATCCCTCCTGCTCCTAACCTTGCTCATCCAATACCCTCCTGGACTCTACGATCCGCCGTGTGCGCCATGTCCTCCTCCTCCCCCTGGCCCTCCCGCACGCCGCCCCCCCCCCCCCTGGCCGCGCAACCTCCTGCCTCTTCATCATGCCCACCTCCTCCCCTCCATGGCCCCCAAGTTCGCTCGCCCAAAGGGGGGTGGGGAAGAACCGCCTGGCAACGTTCAGACACCGCCCCGATGCCTTCTCGTGAGGCTGCAGGGAGGAATAAAGAAGGGAGAGGTTGTGGAAGTCGCACTTGCCACTGCGATTCCTGGTCACGGTGGAGATGAACGCCCTCCAGGCGCCACCTCGGCCAGCCTTCTTTCTCACAGGTCGCGGGGCCAAGGCACGCTTCGCATCGCGCCTGAGCTTGCGAACCTTGCGGGGCCCAGCAGAAGGCACAGCTGGCCTTGCCTCCTCCTGCCTGCTCTTGCACCTGCGGCACAGCCACTCCGCGTTCAAAGTCACAGCATTCAGCGGGTGCGTCTGCACTCGCCCCATGATCAACCGTCGCAGCGTGGCGTGCAAACATTCAATAGCTGACGTGTCCGTGAAAATGGTCATGGCCGTGGCCCGCAACACGCTCATGGCAGCATCGCTCCCTAGCCCCTCCTCTCGAAACCGCTCTCGCCATTGCAACGTGAAGTCGTCGAGGAAACAATCAGGCCCATCCAATACAACATCAACGAAAGACGGATCATATAAGCAGGTGAACAATTTGTATGGGTATGTGTCATGATGTATGTACAGAAGCTCCTTGACGGCACAAAGCGCCCTCGATATCAGCTTGAAGATGCGATGCCTAAGATTGATGCGCCAACAGTCACGCCTCAGAAGAGACCAAGACGTGTCAACAGTAAGAAGCCTGCGGAGATGTTCCAAGCAACGTTCTTCAATATCCAGTGTCGCCACCTCGCTGATCCTGTACTTGCGGGGCACGTGCACACCACCATCCGCGCGAGCCCGAGATGCAACGCCTCTCTGTCGCAATTCCCATTTCGAACTGGTCAACGTGAACATATCCTTCATCAAGCATCGAAGTGGTTCCAACACCATGCGAAAAATGATGAGGATCACGGATGGGCACGTGTTGCACCATAGCAGGCCGATTCTACGGAATCGGCTGTGCCTCTGCGCCCACGACTCGGTGCTGCCACCTGCAGGCGGTGCGCCTCCCTCAGCGGGCTGGCCAGGCGGGCCGTCGAGACCAGCGTCAGGCTCTGGCCCTGCTGGCTCTCCAGCCTCAAGCGGCAAGGCGTGCACTCCGTCGGCGACGGCGGGCAGGTGCACCTCGAAATCCCTCTGGCCATCTAGCTTGAGCGGAAATGGCACAGGACCGAATATCTGGCAAAATCGGAAACCCGCCAACGTGACCCTTGTCAAGTCGAGGCGTGAGTGGATACCAAGCGCTGGCTGACAGGGCTGCAAGGCGCCTGCGAAGACCCCATCGTGCGGCGCTGGGCCGCGTGCATCGCGCCCCTGGGCAATGGGCGCGTCGCCTGAGACACCCTCGCAAAATCACGAAGCGGAGGGGGGGGGGGGGAGTTGCCATGCAACAACATCGAATGATAACATTGAACGGCTATCCTAAGATGCCCCGAGTGATATGAACACGTTGAAACATTACGGCATTGCCCCCGGATGTTAACCACTGGTCGCTTCACTCGTAGCCTTCGCTCAAAACTGAGAGAACACGGGGGTGGCGGGTTGAAACAACATATAAAAACGACCCCAGATGGCACCCATGATGGCCGAATGACTCGAGCGCACCGAAAGACCAAATGCATCGAAAAAACGCTGCTTAACAACAGTTTCGCCCGACACATCCCCTGGATGCCACCTCGGCACAGCCGAGAAATTTAAACGGTAACTGTCACGTGTGACAGTTGCTGCAGTCTCCGCCCCTTGCCCCCCACCCACCCCCCCAGGTCGTTACCACTACGTTCGGCAAACCCGAAACGACCGAGGTGTCACGCGTGACGGCGACGGCGCCTGCTTCGCGAAATACCACCAGCATCAACAACATAAGGGCCCCCTTCGTCCGCCCAGAGGCGGCGCATGCGTTTTATGGTGCGGTCGCAAGGCATCGAGCATGAGAGTGCCACATGTGACGGACTTCCTTGCCACCCACCCCCTCCTCGTCGCCATTGCCGTCTTCGCACTCTTTGCAACGGCGGAAAAACCACTCGCGAAAGCGTAGGGGTTCACGCCGCGGGGGTGGGGGGGGGGGTGGAAGGGGGCAACACCATCATCATATTCATTCTCACCGTCTTTGTTCGCCCTGGGACGCCAGGGGCGCCTTGCACGACGCATAGTGCGACGCGCGTGACACCGCCGCCGCCGCCACCGCCGCCACCAACACCACCGCCACCGAGTGCACCACGTCCACCACCAAACGTGGACGCGCGACCCGTCACACGTTTGGGCATCCAGGCTCCCTCGCGCACATGCCGCCGAGACCGCTGGGCAGGCACGGTGGCGGCAATTGCCGCAGGCATCTGGCTAACTATGCTTGCCGATGTTGTGGACGCAGAACAAAAGGCCAATCTCGTCGAAACAAATGTCAGCACCAACCCACCGATGTTCAGGATATGTGCTGTACTTGTGCCCAGACAGAGCCCTGACCACAACATGTTGCATCATCTTGCGCGCCTTCGCCATGTTTGGCTGCGCTCCATCCGCGCGAGGTGGCGTGAATACTTCTATGGCGTTCTCGGTTTTCCAGTCACCGTTGAGAAGCGTGGACAACAGCACGCGCCGTTCCGAGATATTCACACCACGAGCACAAAACAAATCCAGACAGAATTCCCGATACCGCTGCGACTCGATGGTAGGATGTCCAACCACCACTTGGAGCCGATGCCCCACATCTTCTGCGATGCATTCCATCCAGCGCGCCACCAGACCAGGGGAGGTGATAGACAACACAATATTAACCAAACCAGACAATTCGGTCTTCTCTAAATCGTACGTCCTCGACTGGCATCTGGCAGCAGAGTGGATGTCGCAGGGGAGGCGCAGCCCAATCCAATCCGAACCTCGGGCGTCATTGATATTCCTCTCTGCCACAAGATTCGAAGCGTGCTGGTCGGTTGTGGACACGCGCGCCTTTACTTCGAAACCCTCACAATGCCTGGAAGCGCCAGATGCCCGAAGCGCGGCTGCGGTCATGACATCACCAGTGCACCGCTCGAGGATCTGTATATGAGTGAGAGACAAGCCTGTGAACATCACCACATCCAATGATTCTCCTCTGGTGACACCTATGAGCGCTACAAACGACGCTTGTGTCTGAAGCAACTTTGACGTGATACACTCTTTGCCGAGGCACGCGTCCATTAGAAACTGAATCGCCTGATCTGCAGGCGCGCTGAGATTTTGTTTTTTCCGCACAAGCTCATATTGCAAAGATCTCACCAGCAATTTCATTGAAGTTTCGTCGTACCTGCTGTACTCCATATAATAAATGGGCCTGACTGAATCAGACTGGGCAATGGTGCTGGCAAGGGTTCGCTCGAAGTCGTATCTGGCGGCCATGTCCACAACCGACAGCGACGTTGCCAAAGTGGCCAGCATCCCAGGCACATCACGCCTCGACGCTGATACGTCGTGCGCAAGGCCCTGCAACGTGCGAGGCCCTGCCCCAGTGCGACAAAACAACTCCATTGTCAGCGCCCAGTGGGGCGAGGGCTCGCGAGCGGCATAACCTTCCAGACCATGCACGCAGCGGACAGGCCGATGCAGCGGAGTCAACCCAAAATCTGTGCTGTGAGAGCGCTGGGCCAATATATTGTCGACCTCATCTGCCGCGCAGCACGGGGCCCCGCGGCCGTCGTACGGTGCAATGTCCAGCATGTCCCAGCGATTCGGCGCGACGGCGCCGTCGGCTGGGCCAGCGGGATCGGCCGCGGCCCCTCGGGCCCGCTTGGCAGCCTTAGCCGCCCGAGCGAGCTCGCAGATCTCAGCTCGAGACGTCCTCGCCGGCACCGATGCTGCCCGCCGCTTCGCGGCGACCTGCTTGGATGTGACAGCAGCAAGTGCCCGAGAGGGCCGTGCATCGTCGGGGGCAGCGTCCAGCACGGCCGCGTCGCCAGGGCCCTCGGCCACGGGGAGCGCCAGACACAGGGCAAGCACGAGACGCAAAACCTCGAACATATTCGAACAAAACCGAAACAGCTACGGATGAGTGCGAAAGGCGCGGAAGCCCTTACGATATGTTTTGCGCGGTGGAATCGGCTAGAAAAGCGTTGTGCTTACAATGGGAATGTGACAGCGTGGGATTTTATTCGGTGCTTGTTCGTGTCGCGTGAATCCACCGACAGAACTGGGCTAGTCCAAGCCTGCCAGCAAAACACCTCACCCCCTCGAGAACAACGGGGCCTCCAAGGGGCCACGTTGGATCCTGGCCGAAGGCCGTGCGCGCCGCCGCGTCGGAAATCATGTTACGACAAGTAACAAATCATGCCCTGGCAACCCTTTGCATTATTGGGTGCAGTTGCGAATGTCGTGGCCATTGCGATGCTTGAAGGGGGGTGGCACGGGCGGGGGGGGATGTCCGTAAAATTTGAACGGGGTCGATACTTGGTTGGGGGGTGACAAGGGCGGGCGGGGGGGAATCTTGAGTGGGGGGTGGCAAGGGCGGGCGGGGGGATGTCGCGGGGCGGGCGGGGGGGGCTAAAATTCGAAGGGCGGGTTGGCTACTTGCATGGAAGGTTGCCATGGCGGGCGGGGTGGGATGTCATGACACGCCGCGATAAGGCGCCCTCTCTCCTAAGCAGGCGGGGAACGAGCAGGCGGAAGAGGAAGGGGAGGAGAAGAGGAGGCGGGGGAAGAGGAGGAGGAGGAAGGCGAGGAATAGGAAAAGAAGAAGGCGGAGAGGAGGAGGCGGAGGAGGAGGAGGCGGATGAAGAGGAGGAGGAGGAGGAGGAAGAGGAGGAAGAGCAGGAGGATGACGACGATCGGACATAGCGTCTGAACTCAGGCACAGCCCAGTGATCGAATCAATCCCGCGATCGCGACTCTGCGAAACCAACGAACTGCAGCGGGCAAAAATTCCGCGCCCATTCAAACTGCCCACAAGGGTAATCTCACGCTGATTCTGGCCGCCGCAAAACCAATCTTTTGCGAGAGGACCTCGGGTCATCTTTTTTCCTATCTTTCCGCGGTGGGCCGCGAGGCCCTCATAGAGTAGCTTCTAGGAGGATCCCCGCATCACAAGCCTGATCTCGAGTCCGCGCCCGAACGGGCGCTCTGCCGCCCGCCGAGTCATCGCCAGCAGCTTGAAGACCCGCGCCCGCGAACGCGAGAAGGCGAGCGAAGGCCGCCGCAATGTCGTCTCCGAGCACAAGGGCCTGGCCGTCGTGGCCAGCGCGCGAGCTCGCCGCGCGCTCTGCGGCCATGATCAGCGCCCGGCCCTCGAGATGGAGAACCCCCTCCTAAAGCCAACCGATCGGCCGAGACCGCCCGCCAGTGGTCGGCATGCAGCAGCTCCGACGGCACCTGCTCGAAGGTGGGGTCCTGGCTCCACCGCGCGATCTCCTCCTCGGGGATCGCTGGCGCGCGGGCCTCCGGCGCGACGACGCCGCCGTCCGCCAGCAGCTCCAGGCCGGCGGCCTCCACTTCGCGCCGTCGCGCGCAACCCCGCGCCGAGGCGATGGCGGGGCCGCTCGCGCGCGCGGCCGACGACATGGGGGCCCCGCAGCAAGTGGGCCACGCGAGGCCGTCGAGGGACGCGTCGGACTGGCGCGCGCGGCAACCACCTGGCGCCCCAATCGGTAGGCTAAAATACCATCAGCCCGCAGAAAGCCCGCAGCTCCTGCTCCGCGCTGGCCCACAGGGCGACCCCCTCGAAGTGGTGCCGCGGGAGGAAGCGGCACATTCAGCGGAAGCAGCTCAAGCTCCCCCGGCGCGCCGGGCCCAGGAAGGCGAAGTGCCCGACAACGATGTCCAGCTTGAGCCCGATCGCGGCGCGGCGCGGCAGCAGCGCCTGCGCCGCGCCTCAGACTCGCCGCAACTTGGGGGCGCGGGGCGGGCGCAGCCCCCGCGGCCGTCGAGCTGCGCGCCCGGGGCCTCGCCGCCACCGCCAGTCAGGGAGGTCTCGTGGACCTCGAGGCCCACCCCGCCGAAGGACGCCGCGGCAGCCTCCAGACAAGTGCCCGCCTGGCACTCGGGCGCCCCGAGCACGCCGAGATTGTCCACGTAGGCGCAACGGCCCAGGACCTGCGGGCCATCCAGAATGAGCGGGGCGGGGGGCCGCAGTCCGTCATCGGCAGGGCGCCGCCCATCTCAGCAACTGCGCCATGCGGTGCGAGTTGGCCGCCTGGGCGAAGCACGGCGACCAGGCCCACCCCATGGGCGACGCGCGGGCCAGCGGGTGGATCCGCGCGTCACGCCCCAGCGCCGCCCCGCCCAGCTGCGACAGGCCCAGCTCCGCGGCCCGCAGCGGCGGATGCCCGAAATGCCCCTGCAGGCCGGGCCCGTCATCCAGGAGGTGGCGGCGGGAGCAATCCTTCCCGTCGCTCGCGCCCAATCAAATCCCGGGCCTCCCAGGGCGCCGTCCAGCTCCTCGCCTCGGGGCCGCGCGGCGCCGACCTCTCGACGCGGCTCAGGCCGTCGCCGCCGACGAGGTCAACCCCGGGCGGGCTCCTGAGCAAGCGATTCGCCGGGCGGCGGCCCAGGAACAGCCGCTGGCGGCCACCCTTCTTCTGAGCGAAGAAGACCCCGCCTGGCAGCCGCAGGTGGTCGACAGTCGCACCGGGCCCACCTTCAGCACTCGCTTCGCTGGGCCGATGTAGGCAGGGCGCTCGCGACTCAAAACTCGGCCCATATATAGCCGAACTGGACCGCGCCCTGCGTTGATTTCGCCCACCTCCAGCGGCGACTGCATCATGTGATTCTCGAAATCCTTCAACTGGATCCGCGCCGCCTCCGGCGCCCCGACGGGTCGTCGGGGGCCGGCCGCCGGGCGCGGGGGGAGAGGGTCAGCGTCGCATGGGCCAGCTGGGCGCGCCCGCCGCGGCCCCGCAGCAGTCGCGCCAGACATTGCTGCGAATCCCCCGCGCAGGCGGGCCCGACCAAGCTCGCCGCCAGTAGCTGCGCCCGCCGCTGCGTCTCGCGCCGCAGCTCCGCCGCGCGGCATCGCGCGGCCCAGCTGGGCGGCCCCGATGCTCGGCGCCGCGCGACCCATTCGAGCTCGCCAGACCGTCGCTGGCCAATCGTCGCACTCGGGGCCGATCACGTCGACCGAGCGGGCCTGCAACGTCGGCGCAGCTCGCGCAGCTGCGGCAGAAGGTAGATCTGCACGCCGCGCGCGGCCTCAGCCTCCAGGCCGGGGGGGCGCCCCACCCCCAGCCCTGCGCCCGTCAGTTCGATGGGGCGGCGGCCGCCGCGTCGCTGGGCTGCGTCTTCCGCCCGCGACCTCGGCCGCTGCCGCCGCCCTTGCCATCGCCGTCGTCAGCTCTAGCTCGGGGGAGGCCTCCCGCTTCCAGCGCGCCCGCCACGTCCTCGGGGCCGCTAGCTCTGCGGCCGCCTGCAGCCAGCGTCCGCCCTCGCCCCAGCGCGGCCAGCCCGTCGGCCTCGTCGCGGGCAGCGCGGTTCGCGAAGGGGCGGGGCCCGGGCGACGCCGCGTCGAAGGGGTCGCTGGCCCCGGTCAGGGGCCGCCCCGCCTCCCGCGCCGCGGGCTGACCCGGCGCGACCCGACGCGCTTCGGTGATCTGCGCCACGCGGCGGGCCGCCGCCTCGAGGCAAGCCGAGCCGCCGAGGTTCGCCGCGTCGAACGTCCCAGCCAGCCAGAAGATGGTGGCCAGACAGTTCAGCTCGTGAGATGTCCTGTCCCGCTGGCTGATGTTGTACTCCCGGCAGAAAATGGGCATGCACGTCTTCGGGTCGCCGCCGTGCCGAACGAATCGCTGGCGCGAGTGGGGTGCCGTGTCCGCGCGGCGCAGCTTGCGGCCATCCGGGGCGCCCTCGCTGCTCTCTCCGACAGCGCGCCGCCACTCCTTTGAGCGGGCGCCCTGCTCATTCCACTCCACGGCGGGCGCCCTGACTTCCTCCGATCCAGCGGCAGCGCCGGCCTCGCTAGGCGCTAGGCGCGTCGTCGCCCACCACCTCGCCGCGCGGCGCCTCTCGCAGGGCCGGTCAACTGGGCCTCGGCCCTCGCCAGGGGGCGGGCCAGCGGGCGCCGCCGGCGGCGAGACCAGACGCCTGGCATTCGCGAGCGCCTGGGCCCGCCACTCCTCCACGGCGGAGGTCGCCACTCGTTCGCAGAGCACGCGGCGGCCGTCCGTCCGCCGCCCGATCTCCATCGCCCACATCGGCGACGTCGGCGTCCCCAAGGATGACCTCGCCACCCAGCTCCAGGCCGCCGCCGGCGCGCAGCTCCGTCACCAGCAGCACGGTGTCCACATCCCCCAGAGGGGCGGGGCCCGGCGCAGGGCGCGCGGCCGCCTCGTCGCCGGCCACCTCGGGCGCCCGCGCGCCCGCGGCCAACGGCCGCTTGCCACGAAGCCGGCGCTCGGCAGCATCCAGCACGCCGAGGTCCAGCCCGCACTCGTCGCCCTGCCAGTCCACCATCGAGCGCGGCTCCTCGCCCAGGTGCGCCCCGAGGCCCCTCGGCAGCCGGCGCCGTCGGCTCTCCTCCCAGGCCAGATCGCGCCCCTCCAGCACCATCTGACGCAGCGCCTCGGGGCCCACCGACTGGAACCGCGCGACATTGCCACTGAAGCCCTCGGGCCAACCATGCGGCAGCGAGACGTGCCACCGCCACTCGGCCTTGCGCTCCACGTAGCGGTCGCCATCCGGAGTCTCAATCACCCAGCACTCGTGGCGACTGTCTCGATGCACGGGCCCAAGCAGGATGCGCTCATGCGTCCACTCGTCGCCGTCGAACCCCATCAATAAGCGGACCCCCGGCCGACGCTCCTCGTAAGTCGACATACTCGCGCGACGCAGCCACCCGTGGGGCGGCCTCAGGCGGCGCGTTCCAGCGGCCCGCCAAAAAGCTCGCCAGCGCCACCAGCAGCAGGAGCGACCAGGCGGTGCCCTCCGCCGGCGGCCCGGCCGCCGCCAGGGCCCAGGACGGGCCAACCGCGGCGCACTCCCACGCCGCGCAGGGCGGGGGCGGCGGGCAGCACAGGCAGGCCAGGCAGGCAGCGGGGCAATCGGAACAGGGCGCGCAAGCCTGAGCGCCCGACGCGCCCGACAACGCCACCCGCGCCGCCTCGGCCACGGCCCCACGCGCCAGCTCCCGCAGCACGCCAGGCCCAGCCGCCGACAAGGCCGCGCAGAGGCCCGCCACCATCTGAGTTGGCGCGGGGCCTCGGCGCGCTGAAGCGTGAGACCAACGGTAGCGGAATGTACGGCAGAGGCGAAGGCGTCGGACCGTGGGCGCCTCTGCTCGAAATGTGCTGTGTTTAGACACGACGGGCCGAGGCTGGAAGAGCATCCGTGTGGTCCCCACACACATGTGCCTTCTCGTTGCTTCGCTTCCGGTGCGCCTTTTGAGATCTCCTCAAGATGGTCCAAGAGAGGCCCAAGAGAGGCGCAAGAGGCCCCAAAGACGACCCCAAGAACGCCCAATACCAGCTCCAGAGGAGGAAGAGGAAGAGGAGGAGGAGGAGGAGGAGGAGGAGGAGGAGGAGGAGGAGGAGGAGGAGGAGGAGGAGGAGGAGGAGGAGGAGGAGGAGGAGGAGGAGGAGGAGGAGGAGGAGGAGGAGGAGGAGGAGGAGGAGGGAGGGGGGGGGGGGAGGGGGAGGAGGAGGAGGAGGAGGAGGAGGAGGAGGAGGAGGAGGAGGAGGAGGAGGAGGAGGAGGAGGAGGAGGAGGAGGAGGAGGAGGAGGGAGGAGGAGGGGAGGAGGAGGGGGAGGAGGAGAGGAGGAGGAGGAGGGGGGGATACCAAACGTCAGCATCCCCTTCTCTTTACCGACGCCCTCCACGAACGCCAGGGCGCCCACTCGACCCCCGAGAGGGCTCCCAAAGGCGATTCTGAGGGCTCTGTCCTCGTGCTCGTTGTCCTCACCCTTCTCCTCCTCGTCCTCGTCGTCGTCCTTGACCTCATCTTATTCCTTGTCTTCCTCCTCTTCCTCGTCCTCGTGGTCGTCGTCGTTGTCGCCTTCCTCCTGCTCCTCTTCCTCCTCCTCCTCCTCCTGCTCCTCCTCCTCCTCCTTCTCCCATCGCCCCCCCGCGGGCCCCAGGGGTTTGGCTGGAAGAGTCCCTCCAAGGTCACCCCCCCTTGCTCCCAGAGATCTCTCTGTTCATCCTGGTTGCTCGCTCTGTTTCACTATCTCTCTTTCGCTCTCTCTCGTCGTCCCTTTTCCCCTCAACCCTCATGGGCAACGTTTCTGAAGGGGCTGGTGGATATACGCGAAGCGTGAAGGATTGTGCAGCATGCCTGCAGTCTGTCTCGTGCAGTATTCCGCAGCTGCCGCCCTGAGAGGATGGCTGTATCGCATCCTCGCTCGTAAGCCGACGCCTAGCGATGAAAACACACAAGGTAATCATCAGCTGCAACCTCACACGTTACACATCGACGGCCGACAAAGTTGTCCTGCTGCTGAGATCCAGTGATGTGGGAAAGTCCCAATGCTGACGATCCCCCCTCCGCGCCCACTCCTCCCCTCCCCACACCTCACGCCCCCCGAATTGAGAACTCGGACTGGCTCTGAACGGCTGCGGGCGTGTGAGGAAAGCGTCGAACGCTGAGGCGCGCGACCGCGCTAATAAGCTGGTTGAACGGCTGCACCGCAAGCGAGGTGCCAATGACCAGCAACAGGTCGCACTTCGGGAAGTCCTGCACGGCACGTTCACACGATAGTGACAGGCCCGATCCTCCTCCTCTTTCTCTTCAAGGCGGCAAAATCATCGCCCAGGAGAATCAAGAAGCCGGGCGACCTTGCACGACTGTCAGAGGCAAGAAGAAATGTGGACTCGCGGGGGGGGGGACGGTCGAGGAGAGGGCCGTAACCGTATACGTACACATGCATGCACGCGTGATTACATACATACAAATTAATAGAGATGGAGATAATCTGCCCAGTTAGCCAGAGTGGACTCCGAACCGCGATGTCTTGCAACCTGCGTGATGCATTCTATAGGTGGCGCAGTGAAGTTGGTGCAATCAAGGCGGTGCAGTCCATGCGGTGCAATCTATGTGGTGCAAGGCCATGCAACATGATGTCAATCTAACACCCGTCATACGGAGTTATGTGTACATAGTCTTGTGTATTAGCACATCTCAGCAGCTTCAGCATTGTGTAGCAACTGCTTCGAATATGTTTTATCATTGCCATTTGATGTTCGGGGGCCCCTGAATCAGGTAAAAGGTTGCGTATCTCACGAGCTGACACGATTATCAAGACAATCAATATGTTCTATCGAACACATCTCGAAGAGACGTCGTGTGCTGCATTTGGTTGACACTGGTAGATGAGCCGGAGATCCACTTTCTCCGGTTCCTCCGTCGCCGCCATGCCAGACGGCGCGCCTCGTGCGCCGCCCCCGGCCAAGCACACCGGCGCGCAGGGCAACCGCATCCCGCCGAGCAGCGTGGATGGCGATGATGACAGCTACACGGACTGGAATGACTGGCAGGGCTGGTGGACACGATAGGAGAGTTACACCTGGGACGGAGGAGGACGAGGCCTAGACGCAGGCCTGTCCAAGACGGCGCCGAGCTATGAGCTGCTGAAGGCCGACGGCTATCGAGTCTTTCGACGCAAGCTGGAGGTCTTCGAGCGGTGCTGCAAGAAGCGCGGCACCACCGCAGTCAGCGAGGAAGCGTTCTTAGTCATGAACTCGCTGCAGGGTGAGGCCGCGGAGACTACGGAGGACATCGGCCTGGACTTACCAGAGACAGAAGAGAGGCTTTCAGGCCATTGTTCCAGGTGCTGGACAAGTACTACAAGTACGACAACCAGTCCGAAGTGCCAGCCCGTACGGATCTCTTCTTCGGTAGACCCGCTCGCCAAGAGAAGCGGACGATGAAGCTGCACTGCCATCGACACAAGAGAGAGCTCAGGAAGCTCAAGGAGGTTGGGATGGAGATCCCAGACAATGCTGGCGGGCTAGCACCTCCTCACACGAGCGGCTGTTCCACCATCGGGCGCCACCCAGGTTGTTAGTCAATGCGTGGACTGCTGGACGAAAGAGAAGAAAGCCCTGCTCGACGCATACAGAGCCGAAGCTTTGCCCGGCAAGCGCGACGTGAAACGAATGGAGAAGATGTTGGTAGGTCAGAGCTTGAAGGACGACGTGAACCACACGAACGATCACGAGTGGGAGCAAGGCCTTGCTATGAAGACTCGCACCCCGAGGAGGACGAGCACGAGGGCGACGAGGAGCACGATCACGAGGAGCGCGAGGAGGCCGACGTCGCAGGGGAGCTGCCGCAGGAGGTCGAGGATGCCGAAGTGGCGCACGACGAGGCCTGCCTCGGCTTGGTGGGCGCGAAGAAGCGTGTAGCGGAGATCGTCAAGTCCAGGGGATCCTACCCGATCGTCGCCCTCGCACCCGAGAACAACTACCAGGGCGACATCCGCGCTGGACCCGCGAGAACGACGAGACCAGGCACCGGCAACGGCAAAGGACATGGCAAAGGCAAAGGACGCGGTGAAGGATTTGGCCCACCACGACGAGAAGCTTTCTGGCCTCAGAAGGGAGCTTTTGGCAAGGGTGCGCCATCGTCAACAACGGGGTCGACTGTATCGGGTGCGACCCAGCAGCGCGGCCCGAGGTTCAAGCGCTTCAGGCGCGGAGGCTTCGCCAAGCCCGACGACGGGGCACGCGTGGTGGAGGATGTTGGGACGCTGGCGTATGCCAACTCAACCGAAGAAGTCTTCCTGCTGACCATCGGCAAACGCATCAACGATAGAGGCGCCGCGCGGCCCGTCATGGGTGACAAGGTGTGGGTGCAGTGGGAGGAGCTACTTCGTTCGAGGCAATTGTTACATAAGGTCGAGTGCAGCAAGACTGATCGACGCTTCCGAGTCGGAGACGGCAAGACGCTGGTTGCCAAGCAAACGGTGACGCTGACGGTGTGGCCGTTCGGCGTCAAGAAGCAGATTGCGATCAATCTCGTCGAAGGTTGGACGCCGCTGCTGATCGCGCGACCCTGAATGGAAGAGTGGGGCTTAATCCAGGATTGCCGAGCTGGAACGTTCGTGAGACGGATCTCCCCGGCAAGGGCTGGATCAAGTCCGAGCGTGCAGAGAAGGGCCATTTCATCATCGACCTGTTGGGTGGAGCTGGGCGCGACGCCGCCGCTGCCACGAACGAGGGGGCCCCCGCCGACGGCGAGGAAAGCAGCAGCGACTCGACGGACAAAGGACACTGAAGGAGTTTCGGTCCAGGGCGACGACGGCGACGACGGTGGCTCGTCGGCGCCTGACCCCGACGCCTTTCACTTTGAGACGCGTGGGAGTTCTACGAAATCGGCAACAACGACGAGACCCTAGCCGCGGGAGAGGTCAAGGGCCGGGAGCGCCACCTGATGGATGCGGACACCCATTCGGTCGATGCCCTGGCGCTGGAGCAAGCGGCGTCCGGGCCGGCCGCGCAAGCGGCTGCTCTGGGAAGTCCTCGTGGACCAGGGGGCCCTGTCGCAGGAGCTGCTCGAGTTTGCGCAAATCGAGGTGATCCAGTTCAGGACAGAGAGCGGCTGGGACTGCTCCAAGCCTGCCGTGATCCGCGCCTTCCTGAACAAGACCGACAGCGACAAGCCCGACGATATCCTCTTCGCTCCCCCGCGCGAGCACAGGTGTTCCTGGCAGCGCGTGAACGAGAAGATCTCTGAGGAGCGCGCCAAGGAGATCAATGGTGCCAGGGGGCGAAAAAGGAAGGGCGTTTCCCGAGATGTTACTGACGGCGGTTGTGAAGCAGCAGAACGGAAACCGACGCGCGCATGTGGAAGGCCCGTGGCAAAGACGACACTGGCGGACGAGGACATGGAAGACGCTGCCAAGATATCACTGCAGGCTCGACCAGTGCAGGTCAGGAGCAAAGTGCCACATCCAGAGCAAGGACGTACCATGCCAGAAGCCCACGAGACTGAAGTCGACCTACAAGGAATTCATCCATCACATGACCCTGGCATGCGCGCGCACGGAGGACCGCGCGATCCTGCGGGGCAAGCTGGCCCAGCAGCTCAGACCTACCCGAGACCGATAGCGAGGGGGATGGCAAAAATGGTCGCCTGCCAGGGCATGGCCGACGACATCAGCGACGTGGACGCGGCCGAGGTGGTCTACAAGGACATCGACGCCATCGAGTACACCGACCTGATGCAGTAGCTGATGAAGCGGTTCAAAGTGTCGACGTTCCGAGCAGTCAGGCGTGCACATGTCAGCCTGGGCCACACTTCGAACGCCGCTGGCGGTCGCCATGCAGCATGCGGGTGCCCCGGCAGAGTGTATCCAGTGCGCCAGGCTCTTCCAGTGCGAGATCTGCCCAGGCAGGCAGAGGCCCCGAGCGGTTCGCGTCGCAGTGCTGCCGAGGGCCAAGAGGTTCAACGAGGTGGTCTGCACCGCCGTGTACTGCATCACGCGGAAGAAGAATGAGAGGAATAGCCTAGCCATTATGGTCGAGTTCGCGCGCTACGAGGTCGACTGCCCGAACTCGAAGGAGACGTTCATGAGAGAGACGAAGCTATGGGAGAAGCTCTGGATCAGCGGGGCCAGCAAGCCTGAGACGATGCGCATGGACATGGGGGCCCGCGAACGGCCAAGCGCACGCGCGACTGGATGAGCAAGCGCGGCATCCAGCTCGACCTGATCCCGAAAAGTGCGCACCACAAATTAGGCCTGATGGAGCGGAACCGCGCGGCCAGGAGGGAAGAGCTCAGCAAGTGCCATCTACAGTTCCCCGACGACTCGCTCAAGACCGCCCTCAGGATGACCGCCAGCCAGGGGGCGCCCTGAGGGGCGCGCGCGGGTTCTCGCCCGCGGCGCTGGCGTTGGGGGCGCAGCCCAAGATCCCGGGCGCCCTCTGCGACGAGGACTTCGGCCTGTCGGGCAGGCCGCGGCGGTCGACCCCAAGAGCGACGCGAGATGACGGTCAGGAGGACGACCGCCGCGACGGCCTTCATCGAGGCCAACTGCTCGCGCGCCGCGCGAGCGGTGCTGCGGGCGCGCAGCAGGCCAACGAGGAGGAACTGCGAGATCGGCGAGCGGGTCTACTTCTGGCGACCCGAGCAGACGCAGGGGCCGGAGCAGTGCCACCGGCACGGCCCAGCTCTGGTGGCAGCAGTGGAGGCGAAGGTCAACGAGGACAACGCGATGCGCGCCTCGGCGGTATGGGTGACGCACGGACGCACGATCCACCGTTGCACCGCGGAGCAGCTTCGCCCCGAGCTGCCGGGCGAGGCCCGCGAACGAGAAGGGCGCAGCGAGGACCCCGACAGCCCGCTCAGCACGATCGAGAAGCTCAGGCGCGCGCTCAGGCGGACGAAGGGAACCTGCAACTACCGGGACCTCGCCGAGGAGGGGCGCTTGCCCCAGCGCGACGACAACCTGGGCGACATGGGCGAGCAGCATCAGCCCAGCGCCTAGGTGCCCATAGAGATGGACGAGAATGGCGGCCCGACAGGGGTAGCTGCCGCGGCGGCCCCTGGAGACCCTCAGCCGACAACGGCCGGCGAGGACGAGGGCGACGGACCAGCAGCGCCCAACGCCGGTGCGTCTGGCAGCGCTGCGCAGGAGCCTAGCAGGTTCCACATCGAGGCGGCGGCTAAGAGGAGCGTCGAGGAGCCCGAGAAGCTGGGCGGCATCCCGGTGGCCAAGCGCGCCCGCCTGTCGCGGGCGAAGCTCGCCCCGCAGAGCGAGGAGGCTGCGCTCGCCGACGAGGTGGACGACGAGATGCCGCTGTTGGAGAAATCCACCGAGATGGTCTACATTCTGGTCTTCAAGAGGGAAGCCCCCGCCATCGTGGAGGGTAGACTGACGCCCGAGGAGATGGACCAGTTCTACGCGGCGAAGCTGGAGGCCCTCGAGGCTTCCAATCGCCACGGCGGCTGGGGTCCCATCAACGAGGCGGAGGTGGATCCCGGAGCCTGCTGCCCTCTACGCTTCCTACTCAAGTGGAAGATGAAGGATGGGCAAAAAGTGGCCAACGCGCGTGTACTCTACCGAGGGTTCAAACACCGCGACGTCTCCGAAGGCTAGCTCGACAATGAGGCGCCGACCCTCAGCAGGCTTGGCCGGCGCGCGGCCATGCTCTGGGCGCCTCTACGGAAGTGGAGGTTGTTCAGCGCGGATGTGAAGTCCAAATCCCTGCAGGCCGAGGGCGCGAGCGCACGCGGCCTCGAGCTGTGCGCGAGCCCGACGAAGAAGACGAGGGAGATGCTCTCTCGACAGATCGGTCTGCGACCTGGGCATCTGCTCAATATGATGAAGCCGTGCTTTGGTGACCCGCGGTCGCCCAAGCTCCGGCGCTACCGCTCCGACGAAAACGCGCAGGTCGTCGGGTTCAGAAACCGCGAGGTCGAGGATTGCCTTGTGTTGCCCCTGCGCCCGGCGAGGGTCGACGACGACCCGTTCGACGCGGGTAGCTTCGAGGGCCAGACCTACGCGGTGGACGGCCTGATCGGCCCGCGCGCGGACGACTTCATCGGGCGCGGCGAGGGCGCGGCGAACGAAAGGGACATCCACGCGAAGCTTGACGTCACCGAGTGCTTTCAGGCGCGGCTAGGGGCGCTCAGCGAGAGGTTCAAACTCGGCAAGTGGGAGTTCGGACCGAGTCTGATCTCCACTGGAAGCGAAGTGGAGCAGCCCCCAAGCACCTACAGCGCGACCCTCAAGTTCGAGAAGTACCTACACGCGGTGAAGCCCATCACCGCCGAGAAGCATCGGAGAGCTGACCCCACGAGTGCGCTGTCGCCGCAGGAGCTTGCGAACTTCCGGACCCAGAGTGGACAGTTGCGGTGGCCAGCGGCCCAAGGAGTGACCATCGCAGAGGATGATGTGTCCTTCCGAGCTTCGGCGACGGGTCGAGCCACCGTGCAGGGCCTCTTGGATGCGAGCTCGGCCAACGCGGACGTGGGACAATACTTCGGGTTCGTCAGGACCTGGAACAACCTGCGAGTTGGCAGCTATACCGGCGCGAGCTGTGCGAGCCGCCATGACGGATGACTGCATTTCGCAAGGACGGCACGCGATCTTCATCGGACCCGCGGGCGAGCTCAAAGCTGGCACCCCCGCGCCTTTCGTGGCCATGGTGTTGGCCAAGAAGTTGCAGCGTCTGTGCAGGAGCTCGCTGTCGGCGGAGGCCCAGGCGGCAGCCTTGGGCGCGGACTCGTCACCGCCGTCGCTGGCCATCGCACGTAAAGTTTGTGATCAGTTGCTTCCATTATCACTATCGTATTCTTTGTCGCCAACAGTTCCCCCTTCGTCTTCACGTCGCTGGTATGTCCCCCCAGGTCTCCGCATGCCCAATCCCTATCCCCCCTGTCCTTGTCCTCCTCACTTTTTCCTTTCTCAATCCTCATCGGTTGCCCCTCCTTTCCTCTTCCCGTCTTCCGTTGTCTTCCCTCTCGCCTCCCTCATCCGTCCTTCTTCCGCCTCTCTCCTTCCTCTTCCTTCCTCCGTCGCCTTCCCGCCTTCCCTTCGCGCCATCCATGCCGTTCCTCCCGCCCTTCCTTCTGGGCGGTCTCCCCTCCCCCCTCTGCGGCCATGCTCTTCCATCGCGCTCCTCCCGTTCTCCATCGCGCCCCTCCTTCCTGCGAGGCCCTATGACCTATGAGGCCATGTTGGGGCCCTCGGGGAGAGGGCCCGCGGCCGGCATTTGGCTGGGCGGCGGGCGGCTGGGCGGCGGCTGGGCCGCGACGGGGATTCGGCTGGGATTTTGCGGTTGGCGGCTTTTTTTGGAGGGGCGGCAGCTTCTGTGGGGGGGCGGCAACTGGGCCGCGGCTTGGCGGCGGATGGGCCGCGGCTGGGCGGCGGCCGGGATTTGGCTGGGACATTGCCGGGCGGCGGCTGGGATTCGGCTGGGACCGTTGCCGGGCGGAGGGCCCGCGGGCCTCAGAAGCGCGTCTGCAGCGAAGCATTGGCGCGCGACTCGCATTGGTAAGGGCATCTTCGGCCTACAATCGTGCTTGCACCCGGCGCCCTCGCATCGTGGCTGGCTGCGTATTCAACGCATTTCGCGTCGGAACACCGCGTCTGTTTGACACTTGCGCTTCGGCTCCACACTCATTCTGCATTGTGGTGGCATCGTCGTTTCGACTTATTTGTTCTGCCTCGCAGGCGCGCTGCGCATTGTGGCGACATTATTGTTGCGACGCGCCCTCATGCTGCTTCGCAGTCGCGCTGCGCTGCGTGTCGGCGGTTCTGCGTTGACGCGCGCGCGTATTTTCTGGTTTGCAACCGCGCCGCGCTGCGCGGCGGCGTCTTTGTTTCGACGCGCGGGCCTGTCTTTTCCACGGGCGTGTGCGCATCTGCGGTTATTCCATTGCAGTGGCGACGCCCTTGCTTGTCGCGCCCGGGGGGATGCGTTGCTTCCCCCTTCGGTCGGCGCGGTTTTCACTCGCCACGGTCGTCCAGTTGCCCGGCGCGGCGCAGCGCTGCAGCTTCCTTTCGCTTAGCCGCGCCGCAGCAGGCCGCGAAGCGCCGCGCCCCCGCCTCGCTCGCGGCGCGGCTTTCAGCGCCGCGTGGCAAGCTGCGCCCTGCGAGCGCGAATTATTGATGTGGGCGCTGTCCAAGACCGCGCGGCTCTGCTCTTCTGCCACCCCCCATTTCCCCTTCCCTCCTACCGCCCCCCCATCCGTCCCCGCTCCTTGTCCTTTCCTCTAGCTGCCTCGACGCTGCGCCGCCGCTCCGACGCTGCCCTTCTCCGCGAGGCTGCTGTCTTCGGAGTCCTCTCTCGCTTCGGGAGGGCTGTCCCGCGGCGGGCCTGCGGCTGCGCGAGCGCCGTGCCACTCCGGCTTTTCTCTTGGGGGGGCCCTTCGGCGCGCGCTCGCCTGGGCCTCCTCGCGGGGGGGGGTCTGATTTGCCCGCTGGGGCCAGGCGTGGCTGCTCGCTCTTACCGCTGAATTTCGCTGTGATTTCAGACGCGCCGCCGCGAGAACTCTCGGCTACATCACCGGTCGGTGCTTCGCGCGTGCGCCGACGACCTGAGATGGCTTTCCAAGAAGGACATCGTGACTTGGGGGTGATGGGGGCCGTCTTCAGCGAGTGCGCGCGCGTCTTCGGACTGCGATTTCACTTCGGAAAATACGAAGCCCCCCCCCCACCCGCATCCCACAAGTCTCCATGCGACGCTCGGAGAAGATATCCTGAGATGCGCGCCCACGTGGGGCGACTCTACCATCGCCGACCGCGCCGAGGTCCCCGGGTTCTACATGGGCCCTGGCCGAAACCACGATTCGTGGTCAAGCGCAGTTCGGAGGGCGCGCGAGAGGGCGAAGTTTTGGCGCTCCATCGGCGAAAGTATGCTGGCCCCCATAATCTCTCACCGCGCGTGAACTTTCTCCCTGGCGAGCTGCTTGATGCAGCTGGGGGGTTTACCGCCAGATCCGGGCGACGTCGAGCGCGCGTCGCGCACGGCCCTCTTCCCAGGACCTCGGGGCTCGGCCCCCCCAGCTGCGCTGGGTCAACTACAGGGGCTGGGCTCCCCCTCAGCGTTCCCACGCGCTCGATCGGCGTCATTCGCTGCGAAGTGCAGGCGTTGTCTCGCTGGGGAAACGTTGGCTTCGGCGGCCTCGATATCGGCCAGCGCCGCCGTGCTCTGGCCGGGGCAATGGCCGCGCGCATTTGGCTCGATCGCAGGACTGCTTGGAAAGGCTCTGCAGAGCACAATTTCCTCGCAAACGTGGCGCAGGCCCAGGGCCGTCTCGCTGTCGAGGCTGCTGGGGGCGCATTCACTTTCAATGAACTATGCGCAAGGTGATCGGGCCATGGCAACCCACGAAGAACACGGGCAACAAAAACGCTGTCCTGTCTTTCTGCGCGCGCGGCTGCCCGACGATCTCCACCGCCGCGCGCGGCGCCAACTTGACGATTGGCCATGGCAGGTAGTCTCCCAGGCCGCCAGGCCGACCGAGCGTTCGCCGTGTTCGAAGGATTGCAAAAAACGAAGGATTGCAAAACAAAATTGCAAAAAAAAACCTTCGTTTGCACGAAGGTTTTTTTTGCAATCCTTTTTTGCAATCCTTCGTTTTTGTTGCAATCCTTCGTTTTTTTGCAATCCGAGGATCAGCAAATGCACGCCTCCGTGCGTTGGGGCGGCGGTCTTTACGAGCTTCCCTGGGCGGGCGGACGGCGCGCGCCCGCGCGCAGGTGACATCGCACCGCCTTTCTCTGCTGCGGTCGCGGCCGAGGCAGCAGTCAACGCTGCGTCATGTAGCGCACGGGCGGGCCTGGCGCGCCGCGGGCTGGGTCTGCTGGCGCCGGGGCCTGGCGCTCGGTTGGGCGAGATCCTGTTGCCGGGGCCGCGTTTCACGGTGGACCTGAGTTTTCGATTCGCGCGCCGGGCGCCGCCGGCCTACGCCGCTGTCAAAGCTGCGGGCGCCGCCCCGAGCGACCGGGTGATGGACGCGGGCGGCGCCTGGCTGCAACCATTCACTGTGGGCGCGGCCTCCTCCCGTGACTCCCGCTCCCGATGCACCGCACCTGAGTAGGGTCTCGGTGTCTTCGTTTTGTCCTCCGCTTCCTCTTCCTCTTCCTCTGCCGCCTCTTCCTCGTCTTCCTCGTTGTCTGAGGCGCCCGCGCCGCGGGAAGGAGAACGAGTTGCGAATTTCCCCCCTTGGATGCGGCGCGCCAGCAACTTAGGGGCCGGAACAACCGCCCGAAGGTCCGCCCCTCGGGGGACTGGCCGGATGAGCAGTGGAGTTGCAGGGCTCGGCGTTGTGTCTTCTGTTCCCCTTTTCCCTCTTCTCGTGCTTCCCTCCTTCCGTCGCCCTTCCTCCTCTTCTCGCGCATGCTGCATGTGCTATTTGCACCGTGCTCATACTTAGTTGCTCGCTGCACCCGCAGTCCTTTGCGCGCCGATGGGGTTGCCATGGTCACGCACTCACTTCTTAGGTCGTTGTTGCCCCCTTGCTTGTCTTTCCTTTGTCCAGCCGGTTTCCTATGTTGGCACCCGCTCGTTGCGATGGCCAGCGACGGCGGTGACGAGCCCCCGCCGCGGTTCATCGGCTACGCCTTGGCGGCAATGGTAACTTGAAGTGTCAAGAATCGCCAGCCTCGAGGGCACCGAAAAAAAGGAAATCTTGCACGGCATGAAAGGCGAGGTCGTTGGCGAGAGCGACGCCTTCACGGAGCCGTACTTGCTCGTGGCTTTCAAAGGCGTAGATTATCACGTAAAGTTAAACGCCATAACCAAAAGGTGCCCGAATACTGGAGCCCGTGCGACGCCACCATTCAAAGCAGTGGACGCCAGCCATGCTGCCCCCGCCAGCTGGGGCGCTGGGACGAGGAAATCGACGACGCCTCGCCGCAGGTTGTCGACGTCGGCGGCGTGCCCACTGCTGGCCAGGGAGGGCGACGTGCGGCAGTGGGCCCAGCGCTGCCTTGCATCATGCTCGGGAAAATGGTATCGATGCACACGAAGAGGAGGGCGCCAGACGGGTTGCCGAATCTTTCGCCAGTGTCTTGACAGGCCCACGCCATGCACCCCCCCCTGCGACGGCAATCCAGGTCAGAAAGTGTCAAGATCCCGGGCTCGAGATCCGTAGAAGAGTGGCATGACACCAGCATGAGGAGGAGGAGGAGGAGGAGGAGGAGGAGGAGGAGGAGGAGGAGGAGGAGGAGGAGAGGAGGAGGAGGAGGAGGAGGAGGAGGAGGAGGAGGAGGAGGAGGAGAGAGGAGGAGGAGGAGGAGGAGGAGGAGGAGGAGGAGGAGGAGGAGGAGGAGGAGGAGGAGGAGGAGGAGGAGGAGGAGGAGGAGGGAGGAGGAGGAGGAGGGGGGGGACGAGCGTCAACGCAGCAGCGCCGCCGCGCCAGCAAAGCGCCAAAGTCAAAGGCGTTGGCTGGATGCCACGGGCGAAGGCCTCACTTCTGTCCGGTGCCTGCGCGTACTCCTATTATCGACTGGCGTTTTGTCAATGCCGCCGCCGCTCCTGGGCGTGGGGCCACTCGATGTACAACGTGGTTTCGTGTGCGGGGGGAACATACATTGAATTGGACTGGGGGGCCTCCAACCGAATTCTGGTTGCGGGGAATCGCACGCAGATTTTGGGCGTGAAGCTTTTCGCATTGGCTCTGAATGTGGCGATGTACACATTGAACGTGGATGTCACTCTGTCCACACTGATTCTGCTGCGGGAGATGTGGTGTCTGGCCGTGGGGCCGCGGAGACCTGCCTGCAAAACAAAGAGCAGGAAAAAAAAACAGATAGGGCGCGGGGCGCTCGCAAAGGAAACTAGGAACACCACAGGGAACCTTGTGACTGTTAGTCGTTTTTTTAATTGTTCAAAAACGTCATACCCATCGGAATGCCAACAATTAAACCTTGCCCTTGGTGTTTCCTATATACCACTTCTGAAACGCACGTGGGTCGAATGCCGTTCCTGGTTTTTCTGTGTTCCTGGCTGGCTACCGCGGCCCTTCGGCTCTGCCTTCAGAAGTCCCCCACAAACAATATGAATGTGTATCCGGGTTACACATTGATTTCATGTGGGGGATATACAATTTGAGTTTGATTGGTTGTTGTGTCCAAACTGGTTTTAACCGAAGGGGCTTACACATTGAATTTGATGATGGGGCCTTTCTAACACATTGATTTTAGTTGTAGGGGCGTACACATTGACTGCGGGGCTTCGCATTGATTTTAATTGCGGGATATTGTATAGGCTTGCCGTGGGGCCGTGGAAACTCACCGAGAAAAAACAAGAAAGTATCCCAGCGCGACCCTACCTAGGAGTTGGAGCATCTAGGAAAGCATCATCTACATCTGCACCGACATCTACACCGACAGCTACGCTCGGCTGCGCTGTGTTATGCTAGGCTATGCTATGCTATGATATGCTATGCTGCGCTGTGTTATGCTATGCTATGCTACGCTGCGCTATGGTATGATATGATATGCTGCGCTATGCTATGCTAGGCTATGCTATGATATGCTATGCTGCGCTATGCTATGCTATGCTATACTATGATATGCTGCGCTATGCTATGCTATGCTGTGCTATGCTATGCTATACTGCGCTATGATATGCTATGGCATGTCATGCTATGGAAGGCTATGCTATGCTATGCTGCGCTGTGCTATGCTAAGCTGTGGCTAAGCTAAGCTATGCTACGCTATTCTATGATGTGCTGCGCAATGCTATGCTATGCTATGCTATGCTGCGCTATGCTATGCTGCGCTATGCTATGCTATGATATGACATGATATGACATGCTATGCTATGCTAATACTGCGCTGCGCTGCGCTAAGCTTCGCTATGCTATGCTATGCTAATGCTGCGCTGCTATACTATGTTATGCTGTGCTAGTGCTATGCTAAGCTGAGATAAGCTAAGCTAAGCTAGGCTAGGCTAGGCTAAACTAAGCTAAGCTAAGCTAGGCTAGACTAAGCTAAGCTAAGATAAGCTAAGTTAAGCTATGTTAAGCTAGACTAAGCTAATATGAGATAAGCAACGCTAAGCTAAGGGGACGTAACTGGGGGAACCGCGGGGCGGATGCCGGGGGAACCGCCCGGGGCGA
The DNA here is from genome assembly GCA_963575745.1 of Prorocentrum cordatum. Taxonomy (NCBI): domain Eukaryota; class Dinophyceae; order Prorocentrales; family Prorocentraceae; genus Prorocentrum; species Prorocentrum cordatum. The sequence continues at coordinate 385,287 of CAUYUJ010020448.1, forward strand.
GTTACACTGCCCGGCCCCTTGAAGAAAGAGGGTAAGAACCCTTCTAGGCAGAGCCTAGCCAGGGAATAAACCTGAGCTAAGATGAACCTAAGCTAAGCTAAGATGAAATAAGCTAAGCTAAGATGAGATAAACAACGCTAAGCTAAGGGGACGTAACTGGGGGAACCGCGGGGCGGATGCCGGGGGAACCGCCTGGGGCGGGTAGCACTGCCCGGCCCCTTTAAGCTCTAAAGTAAGAACCCTTCTAGTCAGAGCCTAAGTGGGGGAACAAAAACAATAACAACAAGAAACCCGCTGTTCTTTCATATGGAACATATAAAATGAAATAAGGAACGCTCGTGCCAGCGTTGTTTTAATCGCTTTGCAAAGAAAAATGCGAGCAACCACAGGTGTTCCTTTTGTCTTCCTATTTTCGATCAGCGCAAGTTGTTCTTGATTGATCCCCACCATCCTGTGGTGTTGGGCCCCGTTTTGAAGAGACAACGCCCCGCGTCTCCTCCTCTCCTCTCCTCCTCCTCCTCCTCCTCCTCCTCCCCCGCATCCCTCCTCCACCTCCTGGCCCCTGCCCTCCGCATGTTTCTGTTTCGGCACACCCAGTATAGCGCGTCGTGGCCCCATAGGGAACTCCACCGAAGGCCCCAGTGCCAGGGCCTGCCTACCGCCACCTCGCCATTTCGAAACACCCCTCACACGTTTCGTGGCCCCACAGGGAGCTCCACCGAAGGCCCCAGTGGCAAGGCCCGCATGTCGCCACATCGCAGTGTCGGAACACCCGTCGCACGTTTTGTAGCGCCATAAGGAGCTCCACCGAAGGCCCCATTGGCAAGGCCCGCAGGCCGCCACCCTGCAATTTCGGCACACCCGTCACACGTTTCGTGAGCTCCATCGACGGCCTCAGTGGCTGCGTGCGTTTGCATGCGGTTCCATCCCCCATTCCGGCAAACCCCTCACGCGTTCTGTGGCCCCACATGGTGCTCCACCTGGGGCCCCAGTGGCAGCGCCCACAAGGGGTTCCACCCCACATTTTGGCGCACCCCTCGCACGCTTCGTGGCCCCATAGGGAGCTCCACCAGCATCCCCCGTGGAAAAGGCCGCCTGCCGCCAACGGGCCTCTTCGACACGCTCGTCAAACGCTTCGTGGCCACATAGGACGATCCAGCGAAGATGGTGCTCACAATTGCGGTACGTTTCACTGTTTCTTGTTGACTTGTTTTTTTTCGCTAGGCTAATTCATGTTTGTTTTCCCCTTTGCTTTCCTGGTAAGCTTTCGCGGCATCACGGCACTGTCTTTGGAAATCCACCACTATCAAAATCTGTCTGCGGATGAATTACATGTTGATTTCACTTGTGGGGGCTTACACATTGAACTTGATTGCGGGGCTTTTCAAATGGATGTTTTAAATTGAGGGGTTTTCAAGCTGATTTTGTTAGGCACTGTCGTGCACGGCAAGGTCACAAGTTAACTTCAAGCGGCGGCTTCATCTCTTACGAATGATACACGGATGAACACATGAAGGAACACACATGGTTACAATCATACAAACAGAGGGTCGCACGCCCCCCCTTCCAGTGACGGCTGTCATCGCTAGAAGCTTGAATATCCGGGCGAAAAACCCAGACACGTGAACCTGTGAGCATCGCGAGGCAGGTGAGCCGAAGGACGAGGACAAACAGATTGCGCGCAGCGCGGCATACGTCCCCCTCCTCGCAAGCAGCGCGCCGCAAAAAAAATGGAACCAGGGCCCCCCGAATTCGGCCCCCCCCCGTGGAAACCCGAAACATATAAAGGGGCGTGCCGAGATGTGCGGGGCGACGGCCACGACGCCGGTGAGGGGTGGGCCGGCACTGGCCGGGTCCGCCATGCGAGTCTTGCAGCTGGGGCGTTCGGTGCAGCGGCCAGAGGGGCCACGAAACGAGTGTGAGCGGTACGCCAAAACGGAGCGGTGCCGCCGTGCGAACACTTCCACTAGGGCCCATGGGGCCACGAAGCGTCTGAGGGGCACGCCGAAAGTCGCGGGGCTGCATGCGAGCGCTGTCACAGGGGCCCTCGGTGGTGCTAGTGATGATTCATGGACGCATGGCTAAGACAAAAAACGCCTGCGTGGACAGGATTGGACCTTGCGCTGGACGGCGGCGAGCGTTGCACCACCCCGCCGCGTGCCGCAGCACCTGCGAGTGGGACGGGAACGACCTGTCCCAGGCACTACGGGGCCGAAAAGGAACGAGCACTATATGTCGGGGACGGTTACCCTGATAATGGTGACCCACAGAACGCCGTCACCCAACAAAGGAGGGACCGCAAGCGTGAACGCCGCGAAGCTGTCGCCCACGAGCACGAACTCCATGAAACTGCCGCCCACGAGAAGCTGCCGCCCGCAGGCGCAAAGACCACGAATCAGATGCCCACGAGCGCGAGCACCGCGAAGACGCTCACGAGCGCCTACGCCACAGAGCTGCCGCCCACAAACGTGATCAACACGAAGCTGTCGCCCACTTGCAAGCCACGATGCTGCCGCTCTCGCGCGTGACTCCCACGTTACTGCCGCCCACGGGAATGAGCGCCACGAAGCTCTTGCCCACGAGCGCGAACACCACGAATCTGTCGCCACGAGCGCGGGACACAACGAAGCTGCCGCCCACGAGAATGATCATCACGATGCTGCCGCCCACGAGATTGAACGCCACGAAACTGCCGCCAACGGGAGTGAACGTCACGAAATTGCCGCCTACGAGTGTGAACGCCACGAAGCTGCTGCCCACGAGTGCGGCAGACACGAAGTTGGCCACGAAGCTTAAGCCATCGGGCGTGAACGCTACGAAGCTGATGCTCACGAGCGTGAACGCCACAGGACTTGAGCAGGCTTGAACGACCATGATCTCAACGAAGCTGCCGCCCACGAGCATGAACACCTCGAATCTGCAACCCACGAGCATGAAGACCACGAAACTGCCGCCCACAATCTCCGTGATGAAGCCGCCCACAAGCGAGAAGACGATGGGCTTGTTTCCAGCGCGCGGGGTGACCACAACGTTTGTGCTTCCAGCGGGGAGGGGCAAAATGCACCAATGAGCATTGATACCGTGAAGCCATCAAGAACCCAAATAGTGCGATGAAGATGTGCAGCATTCCACGCTGTCCAGACACGCCCTCGACAGAGCGACTGGGGGCCTGATGCTGAACACCATTCAGAAGAAACTTATGATGAATAGTACGAATGCACAAATATGACTAAGACACATACTAAGGAGAAAGAAGAAAGTGGGTGCGCGACGCTGCGACGGCGCAGCAGTGGTTTCCCCACGACCTGGCAGCAGCCACACTGAACCTGCAGCAAGAAGGAGACAGTGTAGTGGCTACGAGTTGACAGGCCGAGCGCATACTCCAGATTTCGTAATAAAAGGGAGGGGGTCTGGAACCTCCAAGACAAGCCATTTCAGACCCCCCCCGTGGGAGAACCCTCCAAAACATCGTCCCCAGACCCCCCCAGGCCCTCCAAGATAGCCTGGAAGAGACCCCCCCCCAAATGAGACCCCCCTCCCTTTATTACGAAATCTAGAGTACAGTGCATGGCGCCGATTCCGCCAGCGTGCGAGGGACACCTGGATGCTGGCGGAGAATACGCGGGCGGGAACCCCTGCACCGCCGCTGCCAAAGAGCCGGATCGGGTGCAGGATGCTGATGGTTCATGGTCGCATGGCAGTCGAAAGAAAAGTCCAAGTCTACGTGGACACAGGCGGGGAGTCGACCAGCCTGCACCTCGCAATGCACTGCGGCGAGTGATGCCGCACCCCGCCGCGTGCCGCCTGCCCCAGGCAGGTGCGGCCTGTCCCAGGCACTGGGGACCCGAGGAGGAACGAACACGACATGTCGTGGACGGATACCCTGCTAATGATGATGCTGATGATGATGGGTAATGATGAAATTGTTGATAGGTGATGATGATTATGATACTGATTAGATGGTGATGATGATGGGTGGTGATGAAGATGATGCTGCTGATGAGGATGATAATGATGATAATAATGCTAACGATTATGATGGGGATACTGTAGGTGATGACGATGGTGATAAGGATGATATTGATTAAAATATTGATGGGGGAGGAGGAGAGAGGCGGCGGGAGACGCGGGTCGGTCAGGACTCAGAACGAGGACCTAACACCAAATAATGTTGGTGGGGTAACAGGGATGTTGCTGGAGACAAGTGCGTCGATGTCAGGTGGCGGTGCCAAGCGAACCCTCCGGCGGTCGATGCACTTATCGTGCACCGCAACGGCTCGGTCGGGGTCAGCAGCGGCAGCAACGGCAGTGGTGAGGACCAGTACGGTTCATGATGCCACTACGGCACAAGGCGTATTCGCATGTGCAGCCCGTACTACGAGAACGGCAGAGCAGTGCCACAGGAGGAGGACAGGCCAGAGGACTGATCAGAAGGAAAGGCAAGGTGACAACAGCAACCAGATGGTCACAAGCTGCACGCAGGACGACCCGAACATAGAACTCGATGGGTGGAAGATGAGCAGGCCTGCTGCCTGCAGCTGAAGAATCTATCTGGGAGACCCTCCCCGAAGAACACGATGTCCTCACCCACCCGATCGCGCCGTCTTCTGCTCGCAATCTGCCTCCCGCTAATCCGTCCGCCTCTTCCTCGTCCTTCTCGCCCTCATCCTCTCCATCCTCCTTTGCCCCCCACGACTCCTCCCAAATCCTGCCGTTCCCCTCTTCACAATCCACCACGTCTTCTGTTCATTGGCTTCCTCATTTCCTGCCTCCCTTGACTCATCCCTTCCCCAATCCCCTCGTTGTACATTGCCATTTTCCTCGTCGCTGTCTTCACAAGCTCAGTACGCGTGCTCATCGCCTGAAATCACGCTGGAGACAGTCGACGCCTGCAAATGTACTTCAGACCATTGTTTCCTAAACATAGCCCTCACCGTTGGTTCCCCCCCACCGCCTCCTCCCCTTTCATCATCAATGTCATGATCCTCTCCCTCGTCCACCTTAGTCAACGACCCTGGCGCGATCCCTATTATCGATGGTCTTTCATCCCACAGTCATGCGGCACGAGGGGGCAATACGAAGCAGACGATATCATACTATTACACATTGGTAAAACGTAGTGCAATGTAAACCATACCAACGCCCAGCCCAGCAATGAACTGTAAGTACACAAAGTAGTAAAAGCATGGAGCCAGAGCAACGCAATGCAATGGGAGTCAACGTGATGGAAAACCCCGTAAAGTCAACTTCATGGAAACCATCGCAGAGCAATAGCAAGCGATACAAACATCAAACCAATGCAGAATTGTGAATTTGGTAGAAAGGGATGCGCAATGACATAAGATGCAGAACGATGCAATGCTATGCGATTCAAACCAGCACATCACAAGGAAATAGAGGACCCCCTGAAAACTACCCGTCGAACCTGAGGACCTCCCCCCAAAACCACGAGGAACCTCCGACGAACCCCGAGGAACCCCAGCCGGGCCTAGCGGGAGGCGAGCCGATGGTTACCAGTCCACAATCAAATCCTCAACTATTGGGGAAAACATTCGGCGAACTACCACGACACAATCTGTTCACCATAACCTGGGCTACTGCCTCGTGGCATTTTTGCTGCTACTGTCGCAACCTAGCAATAGCAGACGGATTCGTGACTCATCAATTGCATGGTACTCGTGCAAAGCCGTGCAGCCGCTATACGAAAACCTTGCCCTGAGGGATAGCCATGGCGCTACCTCCGAGCTCACATGGAAGAAGCATGGCGCAAATTCCCCACCCTCTGGGTGAGAGCGCCAACGGCTCCCACCCAGTGGCACAAGAGTCGGAACGGAATGGGGCGCTGCAACAGATCTGCCAGATGGGCCAGTGGCTCAATGGAGAGGCACAAGCGCTGAAGGAGGTTGGAGGGGTGTTGGGGGGCGAGGCAGAAGCCAAGAAAAACATGCGGGACGCTAGCTTGAGAGGAGAAACGTATGAAGGAAACACTCTGAAACTAACTGAGCGCGGTTATCTTCGCGCGCTCTCGGGATGCCCAAATAAATGCCTATCCACAGCGCACCTGGGAACCAACGTCAACGACAAACACACATGAGAACACATGGGAGACACAAACCGCTATCGCAGCCGATCGCGTGAACGAGAATACTCGCATGCGAAACTGCGCAATCTACCCCATCTACGTCTACCGCAGCCATCGCGCGCGCGTTTCGCGCTCGCTTAATTCATCCATGTCGTGGAGCCTCGCGCATATGACGCAACTCAGGAGCATCCCCGTGCCGCCAGAAACCCATAGTTTGAGCCTGGCGAGACCATATTGAAGCGCGCTGTCTCCACGAGGATGGTGTGGGGAAGGAAGAGCTCCATGTTCCAAAACGCTCGTTTCAGAACGTACTGCTGCTGGGCAGGAGCGGAAACGTTTTCCCCCCATCATGGAACCTGTGTTGGGGCCACATTTGGGCTCTGGTGAGGCAGCTCGAGCCCACCTCTGGCCGTGGGAACCTCTGAGATTATCTGGTGAGTGAGAAGGCTGGAGGTTCACGCACGACAGGGAGAGAGAAAGAACACGATCATGGACAAGAGCAAGGGGACGAAGGCGTCGATACGAGGCACGTGTTCGAGAAGTGCACCAGCCTGTCACTTTCGGCGGAGGATAAGCCTCCTTCTAGTAAACCTCCCTTTCGTGAAAACGGCCTGGGACCAAAACCGACGGACCTGGACCCGCAAACATGACGGCCGCGACGCCCTCTCGCGAACGGAAAACGGCCGATTCGCTAATCGACGCGTCAGGGTAGGAGGTCCATCAACCTCCGACACTTGTGCGAGATGCGACGGGGGCGAGATCCGACCAGCCATAACTGGGGGAGCTGTGGTCCTTACCCCCCCTGGGGGAACCCATCGCGTCGACGATCTCTCGAGAGGGGTGTCGAAATCGATGGGTCCCCCACGGGGGTAAGGACCACAGCTCCCCCAATTGTGGCTGGCCTGGAGATGCTCGCCGTCGCACCAAGACGAACGCTGAACAAGGGACGGGAGGGGCCCTGCCGGCCATGGCGGGCCTCTCGGCCGCGGATGGGCTCCCCGACCCCGATCTGAGGCACGGCCCAGGCATAAAACTCGGCGGTGGACAAACCTTCCTTTAGTAGACCTCCCCTTAGTGAAAACTGCCTTAATCGACGTGTCAGGGTAATTCAGAGGTCTGTCCACCCCCGACAAAGCCCCTCCTGAACCCAGCGTGGCCCTTGCCATCGCTCGGACGTCCATTCCCTCTCTGCATTTTTCGGTTTCGTGCGTGTTTCTGCTTGCTCGATGATCCAGGAGGTTCCTCCAGGGTCCTCGCCGAGAAAAAAAAATGCACACGTCCGAGCGATGCCGGGGGTCCTCATTTCAGCGGCTTGACTTTACTGCTCGGGATGGCCCACCCCAGGCCGTGCGGCCTCGGGGGGTGCCAGTGCGCAGCGGCGCGTGCCGAATGAGTGGGAGCCACAGGGATTGCTATGAAGAGCAAGCGGAGGCAGAGAAGGAGAGAGAGAGAGAGAGAGAGAGAGAAGGAGAGAGAGAAGGAGAGAGAGAGAGAGAGAGAGAGAAAAGAAAAGAGTGTGAAAAGAGACCTACATACAGAAACGCAAAGGGGTGTCTTGTAGCCTCGAGGGGGGGGCCTGCAAGCATTCTCCCGGAGGCATCCGGAAGACCTACATGGGGGCCTCCGGGGGCCGTGGTCCGTGCTGGCAAAGATACGCCGCGGAGCCGCCTCGGTGCCGCCGTGGGCGGTGCCTCCTCGAACTCCTCTCCCCAACCATCCTGTGGTGCTGGGCCCACGACTCGAAGAGACTGCGGCCCGCATCTCCTTCCTCATTCATTCATTCATGCCAGCGGAAGCGCGCGTCCATGCCGCGCGCCCCAAACACCCCGCGGCCCGACAACATGCGGCCCGCTCACACCCTGGAGGTCCGCATCTCCTTCCTCCCGCTGCCCTGCCCTCCTCGTCCTTCTCCCGCTCCTCCCGCCCCTTGCACCCCTCACGCGTTCCATGGCCCCAAAGGGAGCTCCATCGAAGGCCCCAGTGGCAGCGCCCGCATGCAGTTCCACATCCATGTCGGGGCACCCCTCACACGTTTAGCGCCCGCATGCAGTTTCACCCTTCATTTCGGTGCACCCCTCACACGCTTCGTGGTTTCATAGGGAGCCCCACGTAAAGCCCCAGTGGCCGCGCCGGCATGCAGTTCCACCCCAATGCCGTTTCACCCCTCACACGTTCCGTGGCCCCATAGGGAGCTCCACCGAAGGCCCCAACGGCAGCTCCCGCATGCAGTTCCAGTCTCCATTTCTACACACCTCTCACACGTTTCATGGCCCCAGAAGGAGCTCCACCGAAGGCCCTAGTGGCAGCGCTCGCACGCAGTTCCAGCATCATTTCGGAGCAACCCTTTACACGGTTCGTGGCCCCATAGGGAGCTCCACAGAAGGCCCCAATGGCAGCGCCCGCAGGCGGTTCCACCTCCATTTCCCATCGCACGCTTTACGGCCCCGTAGGCCCGAGCTCCACCGAAGGCCCGAGTGGCAGCGCCCGCATGCAGTTCCACCAGTATGTCCGAGCAACCCTTTACACGGTTCATGGCCCCATGGGGAGCTCCACCGAAGGCCCCAACGGCAGCGCCCGCAGGCGGTTCCACCACACATTCCGGTGCGTCCCCAGCACGCTCCGTGCTTCGCGGCCCCAGGAGGAGATCCACCGACGGCGATACTCGCAACGACGGTGCCCACTATGGCATGTGTGGTTGGGCCCTTCGCCGAGCAGATTCGCCTGCGGGGCCCGCTCGCGGGGCCCTCAGGAGGAGTGCCCTTTCGGGGCGTCTCGGCTGCCGCCCGCTGCGTCCCAGCAGACGCGCGGAGGGATCCCCGAAGGCTGTCGGACGGGCACGGTGGACGGCAACGACCAACACACGCATCTGAGCACACGTCGTTCACTTCTAGTCGTGCTCGTTTCTAATTGTGCTCGTTTCTGATTGTTCCTGACCGCCTGGTGGCCAGGAAGAGGCCCAGGACAGAACAATTAGAAATGAGAGGACCTTGGCACCCCAGAAAAAACAAACAACTCTCGAAGAATTAGAAGTGAACGGTGTGCATGCCCAACGTCCTTGAGATCTCATGGGCGCGGGCGCAGCCTGGAGGCCTCCCAGCCTGCCCCGAAGACCGCGTGCTGGGGAGCAGGGTAAAGCTGCCCGGCAAAGATCCTGGGCCTCGCGCGGGGCACGGAGGGGGCGTGGGCTCGTACAGCCGGCCTTGATTGGAGAGGACACGCGAGAGGACACAGGACCCTTCCGAGGGCCGCATTGCCATAGGAGTGTAGGGAGGCACGTGTCGCGAGGCACAGGACACAAGGGTGCCCTTGAGCTGGCAGGGTCGACCTGCCACTCCGGGCCGACTGTAAGCAGCCCGCGGCCACGGGCAAGGTTTCGCTGATGGCCGCCTACGAACCGTCTCGTGCCCTGCGAGCGCGGCCGGAGCAGAGGGCAGCGAGGGCGGAAGGGCCTCCGAGGGTCGCAGCAGCGAGCGCGGCTCGCTGGGCAGCACGCGGGCCCTACGCTCGAGGCGCTGCCCACGCCACCGCGTGCGGCTCGTGGTGGCAGCCGCTGGGCGCAGTGGCCGCAGGCTGGAAGCCGAGCACGGGGCCCGCCTCCGCCTCCGCCACGGCGGCCTCGTGGCGGCCTGCTCCGTCCCCCTGGCAGCTACCGGCCACGGGTCGGGGGGCCCCAGCAAGGGCGGCGCGCGCAGCTCGATCGACCGACCCAGCGTCGAGCGCCCCCCCTCTTTTGTTCCTGCCCTGCTTCGAGCCCCGGGGCCCTCACGGATCGACCTGGCCCGAGAGGTCCCACTCACAGGAACGGTGTGCATCGAGAGCTCCGGCCGCAGTCCAGTCAGAGCACCACAGAAGCTTCGGATGCTGTGGGAGTCGACAATAGTCGTGCCACCCGGCGCACGCGCCTCATCGAGGTCCCCCCGAAGATTGATGCCGAGGCGCCGCCGGCGGCGTCGGCGGCAGCGACGGGGGCGGCCGCCGCGCTGGCCGGAGAGTGGCAGAGTGACGAAGGGGCGCATTCCGGCAGGCCGTTCCGTGGCCTCGTCTGAACCGCCACGCAGAAGGCGGAGCGCAGCAGCGCGTCCACGAGGAAGAGGCACCCCTGGGCGTCCAGGTGCATGACGCCCTCGGGGTCGAAGAGAGCGTATGCCCCGGACACCTGGCTCTGGGTGGGCGGGATGAAGCCGTGCTCCTGGAACACCGCAGCTACCAAGTCCAAAATACGACCGTCTCCCCATGGCAACACGCCCCGGCGTTCAACGTCCCGTGCTGTGTAGGCTCGCAGCGCACTGCGCATGGTATCGCCGCTCTCGATCGCCCGGATAGCTTCCACGCGCTTTGCTGCATTTGCGATCGCGACTGGAACCAGGGAGACTGCCAGTTCGGCAAAGACCACCAGAACCCTGCCAGCATACTTCAGGCTCGCCGTCCCGCAGACTGCTGGCGCGGAGTAGTCTGCCACCCAGTGCTCCAACAGTCCCACCAAGTCGACCACCTGCTGGCCACGGTCTGGTGACGGGGGCTCCTCCACCGGCGATGTCACACAGGAGCTGGGGCGCTCCAGCACTGGTTCCGCTGCAGGCCCGCCCGCCCCGCTCGCTGCAGGCGCGAATGCGCAGCGGAAGAGAGCGTCGGCCAGGTCGACACACTCGCCAGCATCCAGGTGACCACGCTGGCCAGAGTCGAACCTCTCGAAGAGCGCCGCCGCCTGCTCCGCCTCTGGCGGCACCAGGCCCAGTCTCTCGAAGAGCCTTTCCACGAAGCCGAGGATCTCCCCGCCACGCCAGGACAGGGCCCCAGCGAGACCATGGTCGCACTCCCAGTAGACCTGCTGAGCCAGCCTCAAGATCCTGCCGTCCTCGATCATAGGAGCTATCCTGGGGGCGAACCCCGCGTTGGCTGCAGCGAATGGCCGCATCACCCCTGCAAGCTCCGAGGGCTCCAAGACTGCCCCACTGGCATACGAGATGCCGGGGCTGACAAGGCCGGCTGCCAGAGGAGCGCCCGTCTCGGGGCTGGCTGGCGCCGGCGCGACGGGGGCCGCCCCGAGGTCGCCATGGTCCTCGGCCCGCTGGGCCTCTTTGCTGCCCGGCCAATGGTCGCGCTTTCTGGTCTCGCTCTCCACTCTCGGCGTTGAGCCCTCCGCGGGAGTGGCGGGGTGGGCACTCGCGGTGCAGGGGACGGGGGGCTTGGCGCAGGTCAGCCTGCGCTCTCGGGGAGCCGCGGCGCACGCCGGGGGGCCGTGGCTCTCCGGGTGCGCGGGCGGCCACCCCGCCGCGGGTCCCGGCGCCGCGGCCGTCGACGCGCTCGAGGGCGGCTCTCCCACTGGCCTCTCCGTGGCGGTCGCGATGGGCGCCTCCACGGTGGAGGCCACGGCGCGTACGGCATCCTGCTCCTCGGCGCGCTGAGCACTCTCGACGCGCAGGGTGCGGGCCGCCTCCTCGCGGGCTCGGCGTTCCGCCTCGCGCACGCGCCGCTCCGCCTCCTCCTGCGCGAGGCGGTCCGCCTGCCACGCCATGCCCTCGGCGTGCTCCAGCAGCCGCGCGTGCTCTCGCACCATGGCGTCGATGTCGTCTCCGGCCCTGAGCATGGCCTCCATGCCAGTGGCGGGGTCGCGCCCGTGCCACCGCGGCGACTCCGCGCACACCCGCGCCTCGGCCGAGCCAGCGGGCTGGTGGAAGACGGCGCGAGCGAGAGCGTCCAGCAGGCAGAGGCACTCCCCCGTGTTCATGGCCCCGCGCCCCTGGTCGAACTTGGCATGCAAGGGAAGGACCTCCTCGGCGCTGGGCGGGCGCAGAGAATAGTGCCGGAACACCTCGATAGCGAACCTGAGGATACCGCCGCCGGCCCAAGACAGATAACCGCTCTGGTCGAGCCCCTTGTAGATCGACAGGGCCGTCCGCATGAACTCGCCGCTCTCGATCGCCTCGACCATGTGCCTGGCGCGGCCGGCGTTCGCCTCTGCCAGGAGCGCGAACGGGCCCGAGAGCTCCGCGAACGACACCACCACCCCCGTCGAGTAGGCCACGCTGGCCGTGCCCTCCACGGGCAGGGCCTGGTAGCTGGCCACCCACTGCTCGGCAAGCTCGGTGGGGTGCGCGCTGGGGCGCTCCCTCGGGCCACGGTCCGCGTACACGTTGCCCTTCTCGACGAGCGCGTTCCACTACTCGCAGAGGAACTACTCGCAAGTGGCCTGGATCCCCCGCGGGGGATCTACGATACATTACATCAAAGCAGACATGTGTTGTTGTTTTCGGACTTTTGCGAGTAGGCACTTTGCGAATAGTGGAACGCTCTCGGCGACCTTCGACTTCTGCGCCGGCACCTCCGGCGCGGGGGCGGCGGACGGGTCCCGGGGCCCAGCTGTGGGGGCGCCTTCGGTGGCCGCAGCGCTCCGTCTCGCTCCGGCAGGCCCTGGCACGGCACCGCCGGCCCCCGCCACCACAGAAGGTCGCGTCTCATCTCCTCCGAGGCCACCAGCCCCTCGTGCATCGGGCTGGCTTGCGACAAGGTCTGCAGCCCTCGCGGCCGCCGCGGCCTGGGAATCACTGCCCGTGGCGGCTCCCTCCTCGCGCGGCGAGGCTGACCCCGCTGGCAGCGCCACCTCCAACGCGAGGCTGGATCGCAACAAAGCATCAGCCAGGCAGAGGCAGTCGCACGCCGGCAGGACCATCTGTCTGCTCTGGTCGAAGAGCGCGTACACGGGGTATATGGCGCCCTCGCTAGGGGCGCTGAGGCCGCACTGCTGGAACACCGCGAACACGAAATCGCGGATCACGCCACGGCCCCAACCCAGACAGCCGGAACGCTCGCTGTCGAATGCCTGGTAGGTCTCGAACGCGAGCCTCATCGAATCGCCGCTCTCGACGGCCGCAATGGTCCTCACGCGCTGTGCCACGTTGGCGCGGGCCACTGGCGCGAGCTGCTGCGCAAAGTCTCCGAACAGCACCGTGGTGCCCCCCGGGTACGCGACGCCCCTGCAGCCCACCAGCGGGGGGGGGCTGTAGCTGGCGACCCACTCCTCGGCCAACGAGAGATGCGATGGCCCTGGGCTCCCAGCGGCCTCCGTCTCCATAGACACGCCCTCGGACACCGGGTACAGCCCAATGCAATCGGACGCGGTCGCGGCCATCTCGGTAGCACGCTGTCGTGAGGCGGCGAAGCGGCCAACGCCCTCAGAAGCGGGCCAACGCCTACAGTGATCGTGGTCGAGCGCTGGTGTCGCCAGCGCGGTCACGAATTGTCGGGAGGCGGTGAGGCTTTCGACGCCCTCAGACGTCGAGCAGATCCTGCCGCGCTCGTGGGCTGCCCCCAGCTCGGCAGAAAGGTGCTGGGAGGCGGTCACGTGAAAGGGCCCCGTAAACGGGGACCCTGACCAACGAGGACGCTGGCGAACCCCAGAGAACTGCAGCAGCGGGTCGAGACATTCTCCAGTATTCGTCCTCTCCCACTGGGTCTGGCAAAATCCTGGTTTGCAAAGTCACCGTCGACGGTGCCCTGAATGTGGCCGTGCAGTGCGTGCTCGGACGGCCGCAAATTCTGCGGCGCGGCCCCGAGCAGCTCCTGCCAAGAGCGTCCGGCCTTGCCCACGCTCAGCTCGGCCTCCGATAGAAACCCGATGGGGGTTCACAACAATCAAAGAGATCCAATAGGTCCGCCACCAAGCTTGCACAGGCTGGTGTGTCGGACCCTTGTATTTGTCTGTCGCCTCCGCTTCTTGCGAAACGATGGTTAATTGGTGCCCCTTCTTAGCAACGAGCCCAACATACGTTCTCCTGTTTGACCAAGTCCCGGCGATGCTGGTCTTCACTTTGGTACTCCCAACAAAACATGTACCAATATTAGTGATCCGCCGCCGCGGTTGCAGCGATTGGTGCGTGTGTGTGTGTGTGTATGTTGTGTGTGTTGTGTGTGTGTGTGTGTGTGTGTGTGTGCGTGTGTGTGTTGTGTGTGTGTGTGTGTGTGTGCGTGTGTGTTGTGTGTGTGTGTGTGTGTGTGTGTGTGTGTGTGTGTGTATGTTGTGTGTGTGTGTGTGCCGAGCCTTTCCTTTTGGTAAGTTAGCCCCCCCTTCCCAAAACCACGAACCCGCGCGCGCCCCTCGTTTCGGGGGTTGCTACAGGTGCCCCTGGCCCAAGGTGCCCCCAGGTTTTCGCTCAATGTTGGGACCTCATGATGGGGTGCTCTGGAAACTGCGGGGGGCCTCCTGAGGACACCTTGGGCCAGGGGCACGTCCAGCAGCACCCGATTGTTGGATAGGTCCCTGCGTTTCGCCTTTCACAACAGAAGACGGCCCCAAGTGCTGACCTAACGGACGCACGGCTCCATAGCAGCGGCCCCCCTCCAGGGCGCATGCCCGCCCCTTCGCCTTTGCTCCCTGATGGCGACAAGCAACATCCGTCGCAAAATGGCGCCACATTGACTCCACGACGGCCGCTGCCCCCCCATCAACGAGATACGGCGGTTTCGACCTCAAGCCCCAACTATTCGTCAACTCTGTCGCGATGGGGTCCCATGAACACCCAATCGGGCAACAAGAGAACTTCCGTACCGCTGACGAAACGCCAGCAAGTTCAAAATCACCTGGCGCTTACTACACGACGCCGCATGAGGTCCCAAACCAGTTCCACAACATCTGATGATGCCCCCGCGACGCCCCCAGGAGGGCCTGTCGAGGGCCCAACAGAGCCCAAGAACCCTCCAACAGGCCCCTCATAGGACCCCAATGGATCCAGGAGACCCCAAACATACTCCCAAGATGTCCACAAGAAACTCCACCCACGAGGCTCCCCAGAAACCGCAGGAAATTCCAAACATTCAGCAGGAGGTGGGAGGTTCTAAGGTACAGAATCTGGCCCCTTGGACACGCAATGAGGCACAAACTGGGCCACGAAATTGCTTGGGCGCCCCGGGTAATTTCGCGTGCGCCACCGGCAACCTCGTGTGATTAATTATTTGCGGCGCGACGGGATGGACACCCCTGGCAGCCCGCCCAACGGTGCGGGCGTTGGACCACGCCCCCTTCTCATCGTTGCTACATGCACACGAACCGTCGGCACTGCGACCATCAACGCTAGTTGCGCTGTGCCCTGTCAACGTCGCCGCCGCGGCAAACGCACTCCAGCTCACAAGCGGCAGCCGACAAACATTGGCGGCCATGAGAATGACGCAGGGGCACGACATTGCCCGCGCGAGATTGACCGCGCGAGATGGCCCAAGAGTTGCCGCCAGGCCAGATATCGATTCCCCGAACGCGGTTGCGAACGCCTTGCGGTGCATGCGAGCGCCTCCGATAACCAGAAACCGCCTGAGACATTCGCGCAACAACTTCGTGCATATTCGCTGGCCCAACGGGCCAGGGGCGTGCTAAGATCTCCGGTGACTGGATAGCAATATTTCAAACTCGCGCGCGCGGGGCGGCCCCTGGGGGACCCCGGACGAAAAGTGCCCTGGCAAGGTCCCGGGAGGAGCCTCCAGAGCGCTCCAAGGGAAGGCCATTTTTCGACACCGCCCACGAGGATCGGGGCCCCCGAGGGGGGAGCCGCAATCGACTGCCCCCCCCCCCGCCCAAGAAACCCCCAACCCCGGGGGCCCCCAAGACGCCGCCAGGGGGCCCCAAGAGCCCCAAGTGGGCTCCAAGAGGCCCCCAAGAGGCCCTGAAGAGGGCCCCGGCGGAATGAGCGAAGCGATTGAATAATTTCGCGCGGATGACTTCGCGCCGCAATTCGTGCTGGAGGTCGCGCGATTCAGAATTAATGTCGCGTTGAATTTCGTACTCGCGTTGCATTTCGTGCCTCATTTCGCGCGCCCAGTGGCGCGTGAGGAGCAATAAGCCTGCGTCGTCATCCTCATCATCACCGGATTGAATGGCGAGACCTTGGTCAGGTGTGCCGTCAGCAACGTCGGATGCCACGATCCGCTTGGGAAAGGAGGGGCGAGCTGGGGGAGCAAAACTGTTTTTCTTTCCTGGTGTTTGACTTAAAATGCAGCTACTCATGGACAGCCTCAGAATCCAGGAAACAGTTTAATTGCATGAAACATGTAGAAAAATGGGTGATGTGAAATATGTCAAAACTAGGCCGCTGCAGTATGTTCTTACACACATAACAAACATATACAAGGCCCCGAATGTAACGGCAGCGGCGGCAGCGACACGACGGCAAAGCGGAGAGAAGGGAAAGCAACTGCAACGATCAGGAGAAAGTGAGTTCCAGTCGGAGAGGTTGCGCGACGTCGCATGGCGAATCGCATTGAAACAAAGGAAGCATAAGGAGGAGGAGGAGGAGGAGGAGGAGGAAAAGGAGGGGAAGGATATGGACGAGGAGGAGGAGAAAAAGGAGGAAGAAGTTGATAGA
The DNA here is from genome assembly GCA_963575745.1 of Prorocentrum cordatum. Taxonomy (NCBI): domain Eukaryota; class Dinophyceae; order Prorocentrales; family Prorocentraceae; genus Prorocentrum; species Prorocentrum cordatum. The sequence continues at coordinate 401,718 of CAUYUJ010020448.1, forward strand.
GGAGGGCGAGGAGGAACATGAGGAGTTGGACGAGGATGATCACGGCGACGAACACGAGGAGGGGTAAAGGGAGGAGGAGAAGGAGGAGGAGGAGGAGAAGGAGGAGGGGGAAGAAAAAAGGAGGGGAATGAGGAGGAGGAGGAGGAGCAGGACGAGGACGAGGAGGAGGAGGATGGGGGTGGACATTTTTCGAGCATCCCCCACGAGTGGAAACCCTGCCGCAGCAGGCTTGCTGCATCCACGAGCACCAGCCCCCACCCCCGCTGATGCGGAAAGGGGTGGAGGCGCTGAGTTGGGCTTGGCGGGGGTCGCTGTGGTCTTATCGCAAGCCCGCCGCAGGCGCCGATTTTGAATCAAAGCAACAATCTGCATTGATATCGCAAGCCCGCAATAGACGCTATTTCTTTATAAGAAGAAAGCGGATACTGTTTGCAAACCTGCCGCGAGCGCCGATTCTGCATTGAAGCCAAAACCGGCATGAAGATGGCAAGCTCGCCGCGGGCGCCGATCTTATGATCAGGAAACGAACTCTGATTGCAAACCCAGGCACCGATTAAAAACTGAAGCCGTAACAAGCATGAAGATGGCAAGCCCGCCGCAAGCGCATATTTTTTTCACCAGAAAGTAAATTCTAGAAAACGAATTCATGGCGCAAGCCCACCACAAGCGCCGATTTCTTTAAAAACGTGGATGAAATGAAGATCGACGCCGATTATTTCAAGAACCATGAAGAAATCACAAGCGCCGCAGGCGCCGGTTTTTGTCTTTCACAGAAAAAGCCTTCTCCCCTCCCACGAGGCCGCGGAGGCCCCCCTATTGGGCGGCGTGGCCGGGGGGGGGGGAGGAAGGAGGGGTGGGGGGGGAGGGGGCGGAGGGGGGAGGAGGAGGGGTGAGGAGGAGGAGGAAGGAGGGGGAGGAGGGGGGGGCGGGAGGAGGGCGGATGGGGGGGGGGAGGGGAGGAGGAGGAGGGGAGGAGGAGGAGGAGGAGGAGGAGGAGGAGGAGGAGGGGGGCGGGCAGAGAAACAGCGAAAACATAACGAACACATCGCAAAAAAATAACGGGGAAAAATGCATCCCCGGGGACTTTTGCGGCGCCTATTTTTATATATTTTCTCGCTATTTTTTTCGGCGGCCGAAACAGGCAATTCCGCGCGCCTTTTTCTTTCGCTATTTTTTCGTTATTTATTATGCAAAAATTAAGGGCCAATATGCAAACGATAGGTTTCGCTGGGAGCACATATTTTTCATAAAAAAAGAAATAAATGTGAAAAATATGTCAGCCGAAGCGTTTGAAAATGTAGAAAAATGAATGAAAAAAAGCAAAACAAAATAGAAACGAAATGATGTGTTCCCCGGGGCCGCCGGCCGGGGCAAGGTGAAACAGCGCGACGCCGCCGGGAATCCTGCGGCGGATTGCTGCCGCCCCGTCCCAAAGAGCCTTGCCCCACCCCCCTCCCGCAAACGCCATTGGGTAGAGAGGCGGGCCGTCCTGGGCGGGGGGGCGGGCGGGGGCGCAACGCCAAACGAAGCGCGCAGCCGCGCGGGTCGCAAACGAAGCGGCGTGACTCTTGTAGCGGGGCCCAACAGTGCATCCCGTCGGCCCTGTCGGCGATCCCTGCTTTCTCAAGCGAATTCCTTGTCGGGGATGGGCGCGACCCTTGTCCCGGACCCCCTTATAGCAGGTCCATCAAAGCGCCCGCGATGGCTCAAACATTGCCCCCGCATGCGGCAAGGCTCAAGACGGCCCGCGATACGGCTCCAGATAGCCAGAGATCTTCCAAGACCCAAAGCGCCACCGCGCCCTGAGGCACGGAGCGGGCGTGTTCCGACGTCATCTACCTCACTCTTGAGCCTCAGTCCTCTGTCTTCAGAATTCTCTGAAGGACCTGGGGCCCAAACTCAGAAATCTTCTGGGCCCCCCCGCGCCTTTCCGCATGATTCGTGGGGGGCAATTTTGCTATCCCTCTGGGTGCGAAAATCCCCCCCCACCCCACCCCCCCCACACCCACCCACCCAAAGAGGCCCCGAGAGGCAACAAGGGCCCCCAAGAGGGCCCGCAAGAGGCCCCAAAGAAGCCGCAAGAGCTCTCAAGAGTCCTCCGAAGAAGGCCCCGAGAGGCCAACATCGGAGTGAGGAGGGGGTTCCGCCCGCGCGAATGCGTTTCAAGTCGCGCGCGCGTTTGTTGCTCTGGGGTCGGCAAGTCGCTCCGTCATTTCTTTGTTCTTCCGGCCAAGGGGGGGGCGGCAGGCCCGCCAATGGGGGGGCCTCCGCGGCGTCGTGGGAGGGGAAGGGCCCTTTCGGTGCAAGAAAAAATCGGCGCTGGCGGCGGGCTTGCGATCTCCCCGTGGTTCTTGAAAAAATCGGCGCCTGCAGCGGGCTCGCGATCTTCATTCCATTTAAGGCTTCACTGAAAAATTGGCGCCTGCGGTGGGCTTGCGACAAGAATTCGCGCTCTGGCGATAAAATCGGCGCCTGCGGCGGGCTTGCCGCCATCATGTTTTTTTATCGCTTCAATGAAAAATCCGCGCCTGCGGTGGGCTTGCGACAAGAATTCGCGTTCTGGCGATAAAATCGGCGTCTGCGGCGGGCTCGCCATCCTCATGTTGGTTCAGGCTTCAATCCAAATCGGCGCCTGCGGCGGGCTTGCGATCGAAATTTGTTGTCTGGTGGTAGATTCGGCGCCTGCGGCGGGCCTACTCCTATGGTAAATGTATATATGTTGAAGATGTGAGAACAATCTATTTTCGCAACCTACTTTTTCGCTACTTTGAAACTGTTCCACATACCAGAACCTGTGCATCTTACCTTCATTCCAATGTTTGACAGATTTCGGCGCTCTCGCGACGTTAGGCTCCCCGACGCTCCAAGACAGCGCGCGAGGCCCCAAGACAGCCCCAGGACGGCCCGAAGGGGCCCCCAAGAGGGTCTCAAGGCGGCCCAAAATGGCCCCAAGACGGAGGCCAGACGGGGGGCCCGAACAGGAAGTTTCTCGAGCGCGAAAATACCCATTCCATTAAGCGGGGTGGCCAGGGGCGGGGGGGGCGACGCGCCGCAGCCGACGGCGGTTGCGCAAATGCAGATGCGACGGCCCGGAACATGGCAAGGCGCTGTCTTCTCCGGGCACCCGCTGGACCGAAAGCGCGCGCGTTCCAATCGGCAGAGTGGCCGACCGCGCATTGGTCGCTCTCGGGCTAGGATAGCTCGTTCGGAGGTGCGCCCACGAAGGCGCGCAATCAAGCGTTTGGGGCTCGACGCGCAAAATGCGTCCTGGGTGTCCTGGGCAGGCGCCGCTGCAATCCCGCGCTCGCCGCAAACGCCTGGGGCCCAGAACGCCAGGCGCGGTCGCCAAGGGCTGCCCCCTGGAAAACCCGCCCGGCGTCGCCCAACGCGTTCCGGGCAAATGTCGGGGGGCGCAGTCGCCGACGCGCGTTGATGGCGCCCCCAGGCGCGTGCCCGCACCTAATCGAAGCGCCGTCTGGTCGAAATCGCTCTCGCGCGCGCGCGGCCCCCGAGAGCGCTCCCGAACGCGGCCGCAGAGGCCCCCGGGGGAGCGTGGGATTGCAGCGACGCTCCTGCGGGCAGGCCCAAACACAATGAAGCGGCGGCGCACCGCCACTCCACTGCTGTTCAACCAAGCGGACGCCCCCGATGCCCCCAAAGGCAGGTCGCTGCAATCAGACAACCAGCTGGTCAGCGCGTCGTCGCGCCCTGACGCGCGGATGCTGAAACAGCGCGCGCGGCAGGTTGATCGGGCGCACGCTGCAGGCGCCCAATCCAGTGAACGACCCTTTTTCACCCGGGCCGACCCCTGGCAAGGGCATGCTTATAAGAAATGAAATTTCGAGCCCTCGGCCCCCAGGCCTCAAAATGCTCCAAAGAGGCCGCCGAGAGGCTCCCAAGAGGCCCCCAAACCGCCCCCAAAAAGGCCCCAAGAGACCAGACAAATCATCCGTGACAGCTCCGACCCACAATCCAGGCACGGTGGCGGGATGAGCAAGAGGCCATTCGATCAGCAGTTTTTTTTTTTTTTTTTTTTTTTTTTTTTGTTTTTTGTTTTGTTCTTTCCTTTTTCCCCTTTCACAGGGGTGCCTAGCGTGCTGAATCATACGGTTCCTGGTTTTCTTCTTGTCCCCAAAAAACTCCCTCTGGGGCTTCGGTCCATGCCGCCGGCTGCCTGCCTCGTCGCTCGCTGCTCAAAATGGCCCCGCAATGGCTTCCTCGACGGCCAAGATGGCCTCGACGACTGCCCAAGAGGGTAGGCCGCCAACTCCGCCCAATGAGCCTTCAGGACGGCCCGATATGGCCCGCGAGGCCCCCAGGAAGCCTCCAAGAGGCCCCCAAGAGGCCCTTCAGGAGGACTCGAAAAAGGTCCATATGATTGATTTTCGGAAGGTGCTTGAACAATTATGGCGTTTCCTTCTCTCTGGGGCCTTCCGGCGGCCCAAGAAGCCCCCAAGAGGTCCGCCAGGAAGGCCCCCCGCCGCCGCCGCTGAGCCGGGCGCCCGGCAGGGCGCGCGGGCAGAAGACTGCGCAAATGGCAGCCCTTCGGAAAAATGCGTCACAGGCGCGAGCGCTTCGCGACTGTGAAGCAGGAGCCGCGGCGCCCGACTGCGAAGCAGAAGCTGAACTGCTCGCAAGCTCGGGGCGCAGAAAAGGCGGCAAGGGGGGAACAGGGGGGAACGACGATGCATATACAAACTACACCTTTTTTATATAAAAAACGACTGGACTGACGAAGCCCACTGCTGCTGGAGCCGGCCCCTCATGCGGCGCGCAGACCAATATTTAAGAACCCCGCTTTCGTTCGAAAGTTCGCGCTGCGCAAGCGAGGTAGCATCATGCGTGGCCATTTGTGCGTGCAGTTTCTTTCGGCCAGAATCAAGCGTGTGCGACGGCGATTTCGCTGGCGCTTTCACCGACGCCCTCGCGTTACTCACATTGGAGTTGCATGCCGATGGGATGCTGGGAGGCGCCCGGACGAGAACGGTCCGCTGCTAGCGCCCATCGATGATCCAATGCGCTCCACCTGAGAAGGCCCCAGTCAGTGGATGACTTTAAAAGTAGTCGAATGGATCTTGAGATCGATTGCGAGATCGATAATGAGATCGATGGTGGAATCAATAGAAGACGCTTGCACGGTCGATCGTGAGTCCCAGAGCGAAGCCGATTCCATGAGATCGATGGGGAGATCGATCGCGAGATCGCTCGCGGGATCTCTAGTGCAATCGCTTGCGAGATCGACTGCGAGATCGATTGTGAGACCGATGGTGAAGTCGAAAGACAAATGGGAAATCAGATCGATGCTGAGACCGATTGATCAGAAGATCGACCAAGAATCCGGAAACCTGAGAACTTCGCCGCCCGCCGAAATCGGCCCGGGAACCGGGGAACCGGGAAACCGGAACCAGGAACGCAGGAACCCAGCGTGCGACCAAAATCGGCGGGAAACTTCCGCCAAGTCCTTCAACCCTCGCTAGGGCCCCTGCAGCGCAAGCGCTGGTGGGGGAATAAAGACGCTCGCTCAAGGCCACGCCGTCGTAGATCCTGCGTTTTCTTCTCCATCCAAGGGCCGACCGTGACCAAATACGATCGAATTGTTTGAATGTGCTGGTTGCTTCTCCCAATCTTCGGGACATGTCAGCTGTTGCTCCGCCGTCGCGCGAAACCGCACCCCCTTGAATATGTTGCGTATCGCCATATTTCTAGATCGGGAGCAGTCTGGCCTCGTTATGTTTGCATGTGTGGAAATGTGACTGTGGACTGTTTCCCGCAGTTAAGCTCCAAGCTATACTTGCGCCCTTCCTCCGCGATTGCGTTCAGCATGGCTTGCAGGTTCGCTTGGCACTGCGATTCTAGCAATGCGTCGTCAGCATCTAGAACGTCACGGGTTACCACACATTCATGTTCAGCTATTACAAGTAAAGCATCGATCGCGTCGTGCAGCATGACCATCTGCGCTGCGATGAACGAATGCGGAGACAGCGGGCGCCCCATGCGCGATCCCAGCGGTTTGTGTCCTCTCTCCGTCGAACTTCCAATGTGGCCCAGGATGGCTGAGAAGCGAGCTGCGAAGAAGGAACGCATCACGTCCACGATGTCGCAGGATAGGCCAAATCGTTGCAAGGGGTTTGCTCGTGACTTCTTGCTTGATTCGGTCAAAGGCCTTTGCCCAATCCCGCATTCATACCAGTCTGCCCTCGCTGCTATTGGTGTGCGCGGCATCTATCATGCGCCTGACAAGCATGATGGCGTCTGCGGTGCCGCGCCCAAGCGGAAGACCATCGTATGAGTTGCGCATGAGTTCTTCGGACCCCCCTTGACGCAACCTCTGATGTACGAGTGCCGCCAGGATTTTGCATCCAACTGAAAGCAAAGAAATACGACGGTTGCTCCCTGGAAGGGCAGCGTCTCCTTCCTTGCAAAGGGATGCCCACTGTTACTATTTTCCAACATTCTGGGATCGCCCTCCTGGCCCAACATTGTAGGCAAAGCCTCAGTGCGACGGCAGTTGCGCTTGTATCGTGCATGTAGATTTCAGAAGTCAGAGGGGATGTCGTCGGGGCCGGCGGCCTTTCCGAGCCTCAGTTTCTGTAATACGTTATGCAGCTCGTCGGTCGAAAACTCATGTTGGTGCAAATAAGGCATCACCAACTGGAGCTTGATATCCCGGTTGTAATTATGGATGTTGTACTTGCGACTGCACTTGCTCGAACTAGTCTGCCATGATGTCTCTCCGTTCTGCAATGTCTGATAACGTGCCGTCTGGCTACTTGGCGGCAGCATGTTTTACATATTTGGGTCTACGTAAGAATCGTGCTACTTCTCATCAACCTCCAGCCACATTTTTTCTCCAGCCACGCTTTGCGATCTTCCTTCTCAGATCCGCAGACCATCTTACAAAAGCTTGTTCCGATGCAAACTCCCCAATTTGGCGACGCGCCTTCCGCTGCTCAGTAAGGTCTAGGGTACGCTGGCTTGTCCATGGACGCCGCGGTCGATTTTTTTTTTTTTTCTGGTGGTGTGCGCTCTGCTTACTGAAACGCTTGTTCACCATCACTTGCTGCTTCAGCAACCGCACAACTTTGATACTCTGCAAGGGCAGCGCCCGTGAAGGCGCGCAGGAAAACACGTCTAGAACCAAAATATGTCAAATCACTGTGTTGCTGAAGCGTTTTCTTTTGTACCCGGCCCGCTCTGAGCTGTATAGAAATGTCCACCACTGTGAGAAAATGCGGGTTGTTTGATTGCTGCTCTTGGCACATTCTATCTTTACGCGCACATGGAACTTTTCAAAAAATGAAAGTTGCCCGAAAGAACTTGATACATCGCCGAATTCTTTGTTTATGGGAAACACATGCTCTGGGAGAACTGTATGAAGAACGTCTGCGTTATAACACATTCTTCTTTCTTTCTTTCCAGAATGTCAAGATTTTACGACTTACTCCGATATTCTATGAAGGAGCAAAGGTCTGGGTCACACAGGCCTCAGGAAAGGCCGCCACAAAGCAATTCGCAAACCGCACTCCGGCGTAACCGCAGCGATAGCAATCGCCGATTATTATACTTTCCGTAAGGAATACGATGGATTGCATAAAAAAATCCAATGGAAGTCCAGAGGATCTCATGGATTTCCGGGGGAGCCCCATTCCTCTCGCGCCCCTTTCATTTGCAGGAGGACAGGCGCGCTTGCGCAACGCGCCCCGCGCCCTCCGCCTTGGACTGCCAGAACTCTGATGGTACTCTGATTCAGCTCTGTTTTCGGGAGCGGCCAAGAGGGGGGTGTCCAAGAGGTGGGGGGTGCAAATCATGACCGGCGGCACGTGCGCGGCCCAGCGGGGGGGCAAGGGACGTAATGAAATAGGAAGAGGCGCCATGAAATCTGGGGAGATATCATGGCCCACGCCATGATGTCCACCCCCCCCTAGTCACCCCCCCCCCTCTTTTCCGCCCCCGATGTTTGGGCTCCGGCCTGAAACTCAGATTCATCCCCGGTTTTGCAGAAACTATGATTTGGCTCTGGCCTGAAACTCAGATTCATCTCTCTGGTTTAGCTGAAGCTCTGATTTAGCTCTGGTCTGGAACTCGGATTTAACTCTGATTTAGCTGTGGTTGGGGACAGAACCGAATCAGAGTTAAATCAGAGTGCAGACCAGAATTAAATCAGAGTTTCGAAGAAGTCAAAGATGAAACAGGGTTCTGGACCAGAGTTGGATCAGAGTATTATTTGAGTTTTGCGAGCACACTCAACCCAATGGGACGCGAATGCTCAGGCAAACGCCTGCGATGGTACAATACGGGCTGGCGGAATGGGCGAAGCGAGTAAGCAATAACAACCGACATCGACACAACCTTTCGATGGTCCGCACGGAGTTCTTGTGTCAGTGCTGGGCCCCTCTCCCTGGCGGGCGGAGCGCGCCAGGGGGGGGCGCCGGAGGCGTCGCCAGGGTGTGCAGCGCCGACTCATGACACCCGCACGGGCAATCTGACAGGTATGTTTGCGCCGACCTTCTGCTCTGATGCCTGGAGCACGCGCGAAACAAACTGCGACCATTGGGGAGCCTGGAACCGGATTCGGGTGCGGGCTGGCCGAGGTCTGATGGATTGCTCCCGGCCCTCCTGGCCGGTCCAGAGGTCGAGCGAGCATGGGGCTTCCTGCCGCCGGCAGGCGGGTGCCGCGGCGGGGGTGCCGTCGAGGCCCCGCCGCCCGCTGCCGCCGCGCAGGGCGGGCGTCCCCGCGGGCCCGCCGAGCCCGAGCTCCTCCAGGAGCCGCTGGGTCACCTCGCTCAGCTCGTCGATCCGCGACACCGCGTCGCCGCACACGGCCGCGATCTCGTCGCGGCGGCCGTGCGGCTGCGGGCTGGCCGTGCTGCGCGGGCTGCGGCGCCCCGCGCACCCGCCGCCCTGTCGCAGCCAGGGCTCCACGACGGCGGAGTGCGGGGAGGCCTCGCTTCGCGATGGCAGCATCGTCGTCGAGGTGCTGCGCGGGGTGGAAGAGGTCGATCGCCTGCAGCGCGACGCTCGGACGCTAGCAAGCTGCACCTCCAGAGGCCTCCATTGGACGGTGAACCGACTGTTTTGAAGGCCTCTGGGGCACAAATGGTAGCATCTTCCAGGCAGCCGAGGAGCCGACCCGACTCCGCCAAGAGGGCTCCTGGACCCCCATCTCCCCCTGGGCTCCAGGAAAAGCCAGAGACACCAGCGGGTGAGCCTTCTGCCTGGGCAGATTCGAACCGAGCTCGCAGCTGCTCCCCCTCGAAACTCCCGCACGGGGCCTGCCGTGGACCCCCTCCGCAGCCCGCGCGCCCCGGGCCGCACCGCGCGGCGGCGGCGAACGCGGCCCCGGCGAGGCCGGCAGCAGCCCGCTGCCAGACACCGCCGCCGCGACCGCGGCGGCGGCGGAGCCGAAGCGCGGCGGGGGGGCCCGCGGCGCCGGCGCGAAGACGCTGCGCGGCGGGCTGGGGCGCGGCGGCACGCCGCCGCCGCCGCGCCAGGCGGCGCGCGGAGCTCCGGAGCCGCCCCCGCGCGCCTCGGGGGAGGGCGCCCTGGCGGCGCGCAGCGCGGTGGCGAGCGTGGGCGCCTCCGCCCGCGGGCGGCGCCACGAGGAGCCGCCCTCCGCGCGGCCGGAGCAGGGCGCGGCGCCGGCCATGGCTCCAGGGCCGCGCGGGGCTCGCGCTGGGCGCCGGCCGCCATGCGCCGAGCGGCTGCAGTCGGTCCCACCTGGTCACACGCCACGGCTGGCGCGATGCCAGGGGGGCCTCGGCAAAGGGAGGGAGGGTAACTGATGCTCACAAAAACTCCCTGGCTACAGGTTCACGTGGGTCGTGGTCCACATCGATCTGGGAACTGCGTCTCGCGGCCTCTCCTGCCAGCCCACGGAGGCCCGGAGCTGAGAATTACCGTCGCGAGTAGCTCCGCGCTAAAAGAGGCAGAGGTCGCGCTTCCACTCTGCCCGCCATCTACGAGGGTGTGATTGCAAGTCGCGGCGCTTCTTACTGCCACTGCAGAGGTCCTGTTGCAATGCAACAGGGTAGCTGATATTGTTGTGGGGACTTCATGCAATTTCCCGTAGTTCGTGTTTTGTCCCCGTCGGTCGGAAGGAGTAGGTATCAACATGAAGTAGGAAGGCTTTGACAGTAGATTATTGGGCTTCCGCCCGCACACTGAAGAGGAGGAAAGAGGGACGATCACATGACTCCTGAAGTAGGAAGGCGCATCAACTAGATTGGGACGTGGGCATCCAAAGGCTACCTGCTTTCAAAGACCGAGGGGCAATCCCGCTCCACTTTCCAATTCTTGCAACGCCTTGGGGGATGAAGTCCCCAACCACCCAAAGTATCTGCGGATCTCAGACATAAATTGACACGATTGGCCTCCCACATACACTCCCCAAAGAACCAATGGTGTCCGACTATTTTGCCTTCTGGTCTCAAGAGGCTTCCAAGACACTCTATAAAGGGCCAAGAGGTGCCCGATAAGCTGCCAAGAGGTCCGCAAGATGGCCAAAGAGCCCTCCCTGACAGCCCAAGAGGCCTCCGAGCGGTCATCATCTTTCAAAAACCCGGAGAGAAATTCGCCGCCGACCCTTTGGGGGTCGCCGGACTCGGCGTGTGAGATAGTTGCCCCTCGCCAAACACCTCCCCCAGGAGCCCAGTCTGGCAGATTTGGAGTGGGCGGGGCAAGGGGAAAGTTCTCGTCTGAGCCACGAACGCTCCCAGGCGCGCCCAAAGTGTCCAAGAAAACTTCATGACGGTCCACAAACGCTCAGGCGCAAAATGGGTCCAAGAGGGCTCCAGATTGCCTCTACACAGCCCCGGAGGATCCAAAGACGGCCCAAGGAGCCCAGGGAGGACCCCCAAGAGGGCGCCAAGAGGCTAACATCGCAAATGTGGATTTACTTTTTCAGTGCTCGCCGTTTCGATCTCCAGGATGTCTATGGGACAACCCAATAGGCCTCCCAAGATCGCACCAAGACGATCAACAGCATCTTCAAGAAGGCCCCACAGCGGCCCAAAATGACCCAAGCTGGCCCGCAAGGCCGGCAGGGCAGCCCAAAAGACCCCCACGAGGGCCCCGGGATGGCCCTCAGCGGGGCACTCGAAGGGGCCCCTGGAGCCGTCCAGCACAAGGTGGCCGCCCAGACCCCCAACATGCTCCCAAGAGATCCCCAAGATGCCCGAAAGACGCAGCAAACAGCCTCAACAGGAATCACGGCTTCTGGCTCTCCAACTGGAATCACGACGCCGAAACGCTTCCACGGCAACGCCCCTTGGAAGGGAGGCATCCAAGGCTCCATGAGGTCGGCGGTGCGAGCCCATGAATCCGTGCTGCTTGACATCCGGCAGTTTTTCTTCCGGCGGGCTTCCCGAGGCCTGCTCCAGGATCTTCCAAGACAGCCCCAAGACCCGAGAGGGACCTATACGGGGTTCAAAGACGGCCCGAGGAGTGCCCAGGAACGCCCCCCAAAATAGTGTCCCAAGAGGCGATGGCTCGGTCCCCGACGGGGGAGGATCGCAACACAGTCCGTTTTATTCCCAACCATCCTGCGGTGGTGGGTCGTCTTCGTTTTGAAGAGACAGCGCCCCGCGTTCCTCCTCCTCTTCCGCCTCCTCCCCCTCCGCCTCCCCCTCCTCCCTCCTCACATTCCTGCTTCTGCTCGCCGCATGTCCACCCGCAGATTTCTGCACACCCCTCAGGAGGATCGTGACCCCATAGGGACCTCCACCGAAGGCCCCAGCGGCAGGGTTTGCATGCGCCCCTCCGCTCATTTCGGCACACCCCTCACGAGGATCGTAGCACCATAGCGAAGGCCCCTGCGGCATGGTTTGCTTGCGCCCCCCGCCCATTTCGGCACACCCCTCACGAGGATCGTGGCCCCATAAGGAGCCCCACCGATGGCCCCAGCAGCAAGGTTTGCATGCGTCCCCCCGCCCATTTTGGCACACCACTCACGAGGACCGTGGCCTTATAGGGAGCTCCACCGAAGGCCCCAGCGGCAAGGTTTGCAAGCGTCCCCCCGCCCATTTCGGCGCACCCCTCACGAGAACCGTGGCCCCATAGGGAGCTCCACCGAAGGCCCCAGCGGCAAGGTTTGCATGCGTCCCCCCGCCCAGTTCGGCACACCCGTCGCGAGGATCGCGGCCCCATGGGGAGCTCCACCGAAGGCCCCAGCCGCAGGGTTTGCATGCATCCCCCCGCCCAGTTCGGCACACCCCTCACGAGGATCGTGGCCCCGTAGGGAGCTCCACCGAAGGCCCCAGCGGCAGGTTTTTACATGCGTCCTCCTGTCCAGTTCGGCACACCCTTCACGAGGATCGTGGCCCCAATAGGGGGCTCCACCGAAGGCCCCTGCGGCAGGGTTTGCATGCGTCCCCCAGCCGATTTCGGCACACCCCTCACGAGGACCGTGGCCCCGCAGGGGGCTCCAAGGCCTCAGCAGCAAGGTTTGCATGCGTCCCCCCCCGCCCATGTCGGCACACCCCTCACGAGGATCGTGGTCCCATAGGGAGCTCCACCGAAGGCCCCAGCGGCAGGGTTTGCATGCGTCCCACGCTCATTTTGGCACACCCCTCACGAGGGCCCCATAGGGAGCTCCACCGAAGGCCCCAGCTGTGGGGTTTGCTTGCGTCCCCCCCGCCCATTTTGACACACCCATCACGAGGATCGCGGCCCCATGGGGAGCTCCACCGAAGGCCCCAGCGGCAAGGTTTGCATGCGTCCCCCCGACCATGTCGGACACCCCTCCCGAGGACCGTGGCCCCATAAGTAGCTCCATTGATGGCTCCAGCGGCATGGTTTGCATGCGCCCCCCCGCCCAGTTCGGCACACCCCTCACGAGGATCGTGGTCCCATAGGGAGCTCCACTGAAGGCCCCCGCGGCAGGGTTTGCATGCGCCCCTCCTGCCCATGTCGGCACACCCCTCACGAGGATCGTGGCCCCATAGGGAGCTCCACCGAAGGCCCCAGCGGCAAGGTTTGCATGCGTCCCCCCGCCCATTTCGGCACACCCCTCACGAGGATCGTGGCCCCATAGGGAGCTCCACCGAGAGCGGTACCCACAACGCGGCACTCACAACTGCATATGGTTGTGTCTTTCGCCTGGACCGACAAAAAAAAACGAGACAAAAAAGCGCCCCGCGTCTCATTCCTTCCTCCCGCTGCCCCCTCCGTCCCCCCATCCTCCCCTTCATCCTCTCCTCACTGACTTTGGCACACCCGTCACACGCTTCGTGGCCGCATGAGGAGATTCACCGGAGGCCCCAGTGGCTGCGCTCGCATGGCAACACCGCGCCCATGTCGGCACACCCCTCACACGTTGCGTGGCGCCAACGGGAACTCCACCGAAGGCCTCAATGGCTGCGTTTGCTAGGGAGCCCACAAAGGACGTACGCGCCCAGCTATGTACATGAACACGGCCCCTCGATTCGCGAGACCGGCCGCGTTATACTAACATTTGTGCAATGCATGCTCTCGAAACTAGCGTGGATTCATGTACATGTACGTCCTTCTTTCGCTCCTGATTTGCATGGCACCGACGCACCCAGTCCGGCACACCCCTCACACGCTTCGTGACCGCATGGGGAGCTCCACTGGAGGCCCCCGTGTTTGTGCTCGCATGGCACCGCCGCACCCATGCCGGCACACCCCTCACACGTTGCGTGGCAGCATGGGGAACTCCACCGAAAACGATACCAACAATTGCGTTAGATTGACAACTGCGTATGGTCGGGTCCTTCGCCAAGATAAGAGACCTCCAATACGTCAAACATGGCTCCAACATGACACAACAAAACTGCCAAGAACCTGCCAGATTCATGGTTGATTCGAATCTGCTCAAGCGGAACCCAAGTTGGACGGTTGCGTCCCTTATTTGTGTCACTGTCTGCTCCAACGCTTCCTTGATCAAGGCATCCCCCCTTGGCACTGTTTCTGGATGTGCTAGTGGTCAGGGGACACGCGCAGCGCCGACGATTGACTACTTAAGGCAATTGGCAAGTTGTATACACTCTTTTCCAAGACATCCGACGACACATCACCAGGGAGATCTCACGAAACTCAACCCTGCTGACAGGTCGTTTGTACCTCGCCTTCTGCATCCCTGCAGGCCACAAACTTCTTGAGATCGTCACTTATCCAAACCATGCTTGCATTTGGGGGTCCCCTGCTGCTTTGTTAACGACCTGGATGCGAATGGTCGTGGGCACGACTGCCCACAAATCGACACACCCTAATCCCAACTCGCAACTTACTGCTCGCAACGCACTACCCAACATTCGATTTCCTACTCTCTACTCTCTAGCCACTACTAACTACTCCCTACTATCACTACTCGGTAGTCCCTACTCATTACTCAGTAATCAATACCCATTACTCACTACCCACTACTCATTACTGTGTGCTCACTACTCACTAGTCACTAGTCACTACTCACTACTCGCTTTTTACTACCCAGTACTCACTACCCAAAATCCGCGAATCACTACTCACTACTCACTTATCTCTTTTCACTACTCACTACTCAGTATTCAGTACACACTACTCAATACCTACTTCTAACGGCTCAATAATCACGACACACTACGCACTACCACCAATCACTACTCACCACCCGGTACTCCCTACTCACTACTCACAACTCGCTAAACTTTTATCAATACCTGCTACTCCCTACCCGCTACTCCCTATTCCCAACTCACTACGCACTACTCACGACAAAATATTCACTACTCACTACTCACCCATCAGTACTCACTATTCGCTACTCCCTACGCAGTCCTCGCTACTCACTACTCCCTACTCTCCAGTCGCTACTAACAACTCACAAGTCACTACTCACAACTCACAGCTCAGTCCTCGCTACTCCCTACTCCCTACACACTACTCCCATACCTAGCCCACCAACCGATCCCGAACACACGAACCCTTACACCCTGACCCGAGCCATCGCCGCCTAAATCTGACCCGTACAACCTAGCCCAATCATCTCGAACCCGAACACCACCACCCTAACCCGGTTCCCCTAAACCTAACACTCTAGCAGTCACACCCTAACCCTGGCACGCCAACTCCAGTACACAAGCCCTCGCACTCTAACCGTACCAACCGACACTTCACCCTAATACCCTCTCCAGGGCAAAGAAGGGGGGTGGGATCCGAAAATTGCACCCCCCAATTTGAAGGGGGGGGAGGGGTTCTGCGAGCACGCCTCCCCTTTTCAATTACTGGGGCACCCAATGGCACGATTTCCTGGAGAACGCTTCTCTGGTGAGCTCAATGCTCTCAGACGCCACGCCCGCGGATTGTTGGAACAGGCCTTGCATCTTACTGGGCCAGAAAAAATTCTCCGACGGTAGGACCCCGCATGATAGCACTCTCGGCTAATCTGGAAATAACCCTCATCGTCGTCCTCGTGATGTTGAGGCGTCCTTACTGTCTCCTCTGCGTCATTCTCCTCCTCGCCTTGGCGCAGTCCTCCCGCTCCCTACGTTGTCCTCTCCTCGCCCGAACCTGCGTTGCCAAAGGCTCACGCAGTTGACGAGGCCAGGGGTTCCCGCCGTGAACTGGGTGATCACCAATTGTGCGGCCAGAGGCTCCCACAGCTGACGAGGCCAGAGGCTCTCGCCGACGCTGGCTGGATCATACAGAAGCCGTACGCGGCCAAAGGCTCGCATACCTCACGAGGCCAAAGGCTCTCGCCTCGCTGAATGCGACACCCGCAACCCAGCGCGGCCAGAGGCACGCGCAGATGTCGATGCCAGCGGCACTCGCGGGACCCCTGCTTTGGATCCGCAACCAAGACGCCGCCCCAATAGCCACCCGGGCAGCCCCCAACAGAGCCCAATAATCCCCGAACGGCCCCCAACAAAGCCCAAAGGACACCACGAAACCCCGAGGCCCAGGAAAACCTCCCAAGAGGCCCCCAAGAAACTTTCCGTGAAACCCCCAAACCGCCCCGGCGTCGCCACGGCATGATTCGGGCATGTTGGCCCATGACAATAACAAATTTGCCGACGACCAGCTCGGACGGGGCGATCCGCAATTCACTCACAAACGAAACTCCCGCCTCATTCTTTCCCAAGATTCATGCCTCAGGAGCCCAAAAGCTACAAGTTTCCGATGACCTGCTCGGATTGCTCATGTGAGCTGCGGGCCCCATAGGGAGGGGGCTCCCGCCTGAGACTTCCGCGCAACTCACTCACGGACTAAGCTCCCGCCTCATACGTCCACCATTTTCAAGCCTCGGGGGCCTGGAAGTGACGACGGTTACAAGTGTCCGATGACCCGCCTCACATTCGAACGTGAACTGCAGGCCCGCTATGGAGTCCCGCCTCAGACTTCCTTGCGATGTACTTGCAGACGAGGTTCCCGCCTGATACTTCCTCCAGATTCACGCGCCAGGGGCCCAAAAAAGATAACTCAGTTGCAGGAGGCCGATGACCCGCTCAGATGACTCACGTGAGCTGCGGGACCCATAGGGACAATTCACTCACAAACGAAG
Organism: Prorocentrum cordatum; assembly: GCA_963575745.1. NCBI lineage: Eukaryota > Dinophyceae > Prorocentrales > Prorocentraceae > Prorocentrum > Prorocentrum cordatum. The sequence continues at coordinate 418,213 of CAUYUJ010020448.1, forward strand.
CTCCTGCATGCTACTTCCTCCATATTCAGGCCTCAGCGACCCAAAATTTACAACAATTGCAAGAGGCCGATGACCCGCTCGGATTACTCATCTGAGCTGCGGGCCCCGTAGGGAGGGGGCTCCCGCCTGAGACTTCCTCGCAATCCACTCACAGACGAGGCTCCCGCCTGATACGTCTTCCAAATTAATAGTTGTGCGTGTGTGTGTGATGATGATGATGATGATGATGATGATGATGATGATGATGATGATGATGATGATGATGATGATGATGATGATGATGATGTGAGTGATGATGACGATGTGAGTGATGCTGATGATGATGATGCTGCTTGTGGTGTGACTAGTGATCCTGATGATGACAACGTGAGTGATGACGATGATGATGATGATGATGATGATAATGATGATGATGATGATGATGATGATGATGATGATGATGATGAAGATGATGATGATGATGATGATGATGATGATGATGATGATGATGATGATGATGAGGGTAGTGGTGATGATGGTTTGAATAATTGAATGAATAGTGATTGTAATAAGTTAGCGAATGGTAATGAGGAGGTTGATGGTGTTATGATGCTGATGGTGTGTAACTCATTGAGTGAATGAGCGTGCGAAGGGAGAAAGCTCATGAGATCTGTGTCGACTCATTGAGTGAATGATAGAAGACGATGACGATGATGCCGGCGATGATGTGTGCGTGTGTGAGTGAGTGGTAGGTGGTGAATGTGTGCGTTTGATTCATGGAGTGATGATCCTGAGTGAACGTGAGTGTGTGAGCGAGTGAGAGAATTGTAAGTGATGATGCGATGGTGGTGATGATGATGATGATGATGATGATGATGATGATTATGATGATGTGAGTCGTGCGTGGGTGTGTGAGTGAGTATGTGGTGAGTGAGTGAGTGGGTGAGAAAAGGAGGGGGTGTTCCTGTTAGTGTGTTCCTGCGCGGGGTGTCCACAGAAAACAAGAACCCCCTTTGGATGCGGGGAATCATTCGAGCCCCAAGAGACAGGAAAATGTCGAGCAACGATTTTTCAACCAGGCAAATGATAGAATTTCGTCGGGACCCTGTGGCCCACTAGCCTGCTGGTGCTCCAGAGACGGCGATCAACCGTCCGCCAAGTTCTGCCAACCTTCCGCCCAAACAAACTGCCCTCGCCTCAACTCCCCCGGCACCTGCGGCCCCTCCGCCGAGGGCAAGCGGTCGACTCCTCGAGCCGTCCCCAGACATCGGTCGACATGATTTGTTCACTGCGCGGCCCCAGATGCGCCCATCCCTCCGGTGGGGCCACTTCTTCGCACTGGACCACATGTTTCAGGCCGTGGGGCGAGAGACCGGGCCCCAGATGCGAGCAGAGCAGAAGGGGAGAGGCAGAGGGACGAGGGCACGAACGGGGAGGGGAGCAGGTGGACGCGACGAACTGGAGGCGGAGGGAAAACAGGTGAGCAGAGGGAGGAGAGCTGATCCGGGCAGTGGTTTTCCACTGGCCGCGCGCCGCCAGCGGGCCCCCCACTGCCCGCGCGCCCTGGCGCATCAGTCCAAACATGCTGCGGAGGCACGACTGCCAACCCACGCTGTAAGAACGGTTTTTTGAAGGCAGATCTGCCTTCAAAAAACCGTTCTTACAGAGTAGACCATTTTTTAAACATTTTTTGAAGGCAAATCTGCCTTCAAAAAACCGTTCTTACAGAGTAGCCCCAAACGTCTGCAGAGCGCGCACGACACGCCCCGTGCCGGCTGCTCAGTGCCCCGCGGGAGCCGCGCCGCCGGCGGGCCCGCTGACCAGGGCCCCTCGCCTGGCGCCAGCAGGGGCCTCGGACGCCCGTCCGGACGCCTGCGCAGCGGCACCTCGGCATGAGCGTTCTGTCCCCAAGCAGTCGAGTACAGGTGACTGGGGAACCCCTCATACACCGATTCTGGCCAGGACCATCCTGAGCCCAGGATCGGTGCATACGCCCTCTTACCTTGGCCAGGAAGGTATATGCACCGATCCTGGGTCAAGGATGGGCGTTGTCAGGGTCGGTGCATGTGCATGGTTCTCTTCGCCCGATAATCGGAGCAGCTCGCCTGGCGACGAGGCGGCCCAGGAGACCCGAGCCTCCACGGTCGTCTCGCAGACCCTACCCGTTCGGTCCACCCGCTCGGCTTTCGCAGGGCGCCCGCTTCCTCGGGCGGGGCGCGAGGGTCCAGCTCGCAGTGGCCGTCGGCGGCTGCCTCGCTCGTCAGAAGCTGCGCCGTTTCATCAGTGGTCGCGAGATGCATTTCTGAAGGGGCCCCAGGACACACAAATAAATACACACAAATATAAGTATTCCCCATATTTTCCCATATTTTCTGGGTTTCTGTCTCCCCCCCCCACTTCCCATATTTTCCCATATTTTCTGGGAATCGCCGATTAATTGTGTCTGTGTGTTTTTTCCCCTCCTGAATTTCGCCTGTCTCGATGATCAGGCACACTCCTTGTCCTATGTGTTCGAAAATTTCAATTGCAGGAGCTACGGTGTCGTTCCAAGCGCAGTGTGCGCGCAGACCCTGGCGAACCTCCTCGCCAATCCGACCGCTCCGTCGCATCACTGCCAGAACCCTGCGACCTCGAGGTCCGTATCGCATGTGGCCTCCTTCTCCGCCCCTCCTCTCTCGCCAGGGCTGACGCCACCTGAACATCACGGCTGGCGGTGCCCGTGACACGGCTGCTGCCAACGAAACCAAACCAATTCTCCCTTGGGCGGTGCAAATGATCACGCCCGTGCTGGCCAGTGCCGTCTGATCAACCTCCTTCTGCCCAGTCGCCCTCTCCCCCATGTCCAGCATTGCTTTTGCGGGCTGCCGCGGCGCCCACGTCCACGCAAAAATCGGCGATACTGATTACGCCCAGGTCGGGCGTGTCCCCCTACAGGGGATGCTCGACGAAAAATACAGCATACTCAAAACATTCTCCAAAACAGTTAAGAAATGCTAAACAAAAATAGTCCACATACTATTTTTTGACTACCTTTGAATATTCCCCCTGTAGAGGGACAGGTCCGACTTAATGATAACGCTGTCCGTGTTTTTGCTGGCGCTGGGCATCGATGGGCTGCTGGCAGTTGAACTGCTCGATTCGTTCCAAAAGCTCTTCTTGCAGGGCCTTGCTGGGCACGCTTAATTTGAAATCTGTTCCCCGCAATGCGTGTTGGAAGAGGTTGCCCTTGGATTCTTCCACGTTTCCAGGTCCTGGCCAACACTTCCAGCGCATCGCCTTGTTTCCTAAACCCGTCCTCAAGGAACCGGTCCAGCGGCAGCGCTGGAACCCCTAATTCGTTGCCGGCCACACCCTGCATCTGACCGTCATTGATTTCCGAGGCATCCAAAATATGATCGAAGGATTGCAATCGCTTTTTGCAATCGCTCGTGGGAGTATTTCGCAATCCTTCGTTTTTTTTGCAATCCTTCGTTTTTTGCAATCCTTCGTGGGTTTTTTTTGCAATCCTTCGTTTTTTGCAATCGCTCGTGGGAGTATTTCGCAAACTCGCCGTCCAAAACGATTTGAGCGATCGCCGCCTGCGCCGGGCAGGCGAGGAGAGGCGGACCCTTCTCACCCTAAAAAACGCCTGAATCTGGGAAACCACGTTTTACTATCCCTCCTCCTCCTCCTCCTCCTCCTCCTCCTCCTCCTCCTCCTCCTCCTCCTCCTCCCCCTCCTCCTCCTCCTCCTCCTTCTATTTCTGGTCGAGCGTGTCCGCGGTAACTGTCATCCGACTGCCTCTTTCCGTCCCCTGACCGCGTCGTCGCCTCTGCTTTCTCCGTGGAGCGCGTCTGGCCGCGCCCCTCTGCCAGTTCTGCTCGGACGAATGCGCGAGAGCTTTTCACTGTCGGTGCGGCCCGAACGGCCCAGCCTCTACTGCGCGCTCCGACGGCTCGGTGCCAGAGTGCCTGACATCAGCCAAATATTCCATGTAGTGAGCAGGCTGAGGGATGCGTGCTCATCAACAGGAGAGGGAGAGGGGGGGAGGGGAGGTAGGCATCGCGAGCGGAGGAGAGGGGTGGGGGGAGGGGAAATTGAATCAAGGAGAGAGAACAGGAGAGAAGGTGCAGCTGAAGGTGGAGCAGAAGGGGGGGTGGACAGGTGACGAGAGTCTCGGCAGCGAGATCGGGGAACCAGGAAAAAGGTGCTGACAAAGAGGGAAATCGAATATCAGACACTGGACACTTCAGACGTGAATGTGCGGACGCTGGCGGGCTACTGACAAGAAACACATCCAGAGGCCTCGAGGAACCGTGACCCCAAGAGAAACCTGACAACTGCTTCGTCGTCATGTTGTGTGTGTGTGTGTGCGTGCGTGTGCGTGCGAGCGTCTGCAACGTTGCCCACACAGAGGCAGGAAACACTGCGTCAACGTGTATCTGCCGATGGCTGATGCACCTCGTCCAGAACAGCGCGACCTTCAGTCCTCCAAGAGTGAGACTTCAACACCCCCTCGCACGTTTTGCCCCGGGTCGCCCAAACCCGTGATCCCACCGGCTGTCCGATCACTCCCGAGCCTCGGCGGTGGACAAACCTGCCTTTGGCAAACCTCCCCTTAGTGACAACGACCTGGAACCGAAACCGACGGACCTGGACCCGCAAAAATGACGGCCGCGGCGCCCTCTCGCGAACCGAAAACGGCCAATTCCTGAATCGACGTGTCAGGGTAGGAAGTCTATACACCTCCGAGAGAGCCATGTTCCCTGCGGCCGCCCGGGCACCCCACCCAGATGGAGGGTGTGACCCTCCTGGCCTCGGTGCTCGCAGGTCGTCCGGGGGCCCCTTGCGGCGATGCGGATGGCCAGAAGGCGGCATTCGACGAGGTGGCATCCCTGGAACGAAAACACATGACGTGTTTTTTTAAGCGCATTCCGCCCACGAGGAGTCCCAGTATATATTACTTCATGACGGCGCGCAGAAGGCCCAAGGCTACCCCACGTGGCCTCACGGTGCCCAAAATACCCCCCAAAAATCGCCCCAGATGCCCTCAAGATGCCGCGAAACGGCCCCAGAGATTCAACAATAGCCCTGAAATTAGCCGAAATGACTTCAAGTGGACCCGCAGGACTCCCAAATGCTGCCGATATCGCCCGATGTGGTCAAACAAAAAGCTAACAATGCCCCAAGGCGGATGCTCCCAAGATAACCCAATATTGCCATACATGCCCCCCCCCACACGATGTCCCCAGAAACCCACCCACAGGCATTTCTCTCTATGTTGTTTCTCTCTTTCTCTTTCTCTCTCTCTCTCTCTCTCTTTCTGTTTCTCATTCTCTCTCTCTCTCTCTCTCGCTATCCACCTCTCTCCCTTCCTCCCGGCGCCCCTCTCACGATGCGTGCCCATCTTTTCCCACTGCCCCTCCGGCTTCACCAGAGAGCCGTACTTGCGCTCCAAGGCCCGGCACGCATCCACGCCCTCAAAGACAGCCTCCTGGGGAAGCCGCGAGGGAGCGAAGCGGGGTGGCGCGAGGGGAGCAACATGCGCAACACCCATGCGCCGTTCCAAGCGGGGGCACGGGCAGTGCGACGAGACGCTCGGCGCCATTGAAGAGACGCGCTCGAGCGACCGAGCTGTGCGAGTGCGGGCCGGAGAATGACGAACCAACAACACACACCCATACCCGTAAGGGGGTCGGAGAGGGCTACGGGCGCGTGCTGTCGGAGGGGGGGCCCCGCTCGAACGGGAGCGTTCCCCAGGGTCCGACAACCTGCACCCGTGCCCCTAGCCAGTCCTCCTCCCCACGAACCCCCCTATGGGTACACCCTGCGAAATGCTTAAGAAATCATGGGTTAAGAAATTCACAGTCTCAGAACTTGACAAAAAACCCAAAATTTCTATTAAAATCTTAGGATTTACGTTGAAACATTAAGAATAATCGAGACCCTGGCCGAAAATTTAAGTTTTCTTAAGCATCGCCTAAGGTGTAGGTGTGCGTTGTTCGCTCGTCAGAGAAAGCTCGGGCGCGCCGACTATCGGGGGGGAGCGGGAGGAAGGGGGGGGGCGCGGGCCGTGGCCCGAGGCGCGTGCGCGGAGGCGGGGGGTGTCTTCGTCTTTCCACCATCGGCCCCACTACCATTAAGTCGGGCCTGTCCCCCTACCGGGGGATTGTCGACGAAAAATTTAAAAATATTCCAAAAATAATCAAAACATCATCAAAAAATAGTCTGGGGGCTATTTTTTAAATATCTTTTGACCTTCTTGGGGCATGTTTGGTGTATTTTATATCTTTCGTCGAAAATCCCCATGTAGGGGGACACGACCGACATAACACTGCCGCTTTCATGTGCAGAAGATCAGCTGTGCACTCCAGTTGCAACACATCTGCCCGTCTGGAATGTACCTGCAAGGCGTCGTCCGCGCGCGTTGCAACTACAGCGCGCGTGCAGTGCAGGACATACCACTCCATGCCAAGCGCGCTAACTCGAGGTCTTCGAAAACGTTCCGAGCCGAGGCGCCTGCCTGGCGTCTGCCTCATTTCTTGGAATGTTCCGAGACTGTTTGAAGGCATGCGCTGCAACGAACAGCGGAAGGGCACAGTCACTTTCGCACAGGCCCGTCCGGTATCTCAGTGCCAGCTTTCTTTTTGCTGCCACCATCCCCCTCTCTTCCCTGGACCTCCTTTTTGGGGTCCCCGTGGCGGTGTCCGGGCCGCTCGCCCCGATCGTTTCGTCTCCCAGACCCCGCCGGGCCGCCGAGAGGCACCCCGGGGCCCACGCGGAAGAGAACGAGCGCATGCGACCTTTCCGGAGAAGACTCCGCCCGCCACAAGTGGCGAAGTGGCCCTCCTGGCACACAACTGTACTCGAAGGGGCTCGACGTACACGCGAATTCGCTGGGTCGGCCAAACACTCAAGGAATTTCGGCGAAGGAGTTCGCCGCTGTACCTTCACTCTGGCGTCCTGCAGCGCGGGGAGGCTGAAGCGTGGGTACACCGAGCTCCTAGGCCGACCACACGTCTTGGTGTATGTATACTTCCAACCCTTTCCATGTGCTGTCCTGACTGGCGTCGGACATCGTCAGCCCGGCCTGCCCAGGAGGAGGGAGGAGAAAGGCGGAGAGAGCAAGGGTCTCGTTTGACTCATAATGTGGCTCTCGTCGTCTGCGTCGTCTCCTCCTCCCTTCTCCCTTCTCCCTATGTCCCTCCTCCCTTGGCCGTCCCACGTGGGGCACTGGGCGCGCGCGTGCGCGACGCCACTTCTGGGGCTCGGCTCCTGCCTCGCAGATCCCTGCGAGAAGGCGGGGGCCTGCGGACGGAACAAGAGCCCGGCGTGCCCGTGAGGACTGCCCCCATCAGAGGGGCAGGGCCACTCCGCACCTCGCTCCCCCCCTCCCCTCCCCGCTCCGCCTGCCCGCACTCCCACCTGCCCTGTCTCAAACACTTTTGGACGAGAACCTCCAGGTGATCCTTGCACCCCGTCTGCGTCTGCGCTGCTGCCGTCCTTCAGCTCTTGCACTGGCACTTCTCGACCTTCAATCGAATGTGCCTGGGCAGGGCGCGGGCCATACCGTGACAACGGTGATGCTGCGGGCGGAAATGGTAGATGTGCTCGTGGTAGTGATTCAACGATCTATGGCAGCGATCCTGGCTCGACCCAATCCGATGAAAGGGCGAACAGCACGAGGGTCTCGACGCGATTGAATGCAAGCAGAAACACTGATAACAACTAGTTCACGTCCAACTCAAGCTCTCAGTCCAGAACAGAACACCACGAAACAACATTCCAGAAGTGGCTGCGGAGTGCGGCCAGACCCCTGGATCGGGCTCCCGTGGGCTTCCATGGCCCCGCTTCTCGCACGACGCCCCGAGAGGCCCAGGAACCATTCTCTCGACTCTTCGGCCCTGAGGGCGTCCAAGACGCCCTGAGAGGCACCGAAGAAGCTCCAGGACGACCCCACGAAGGGCCCCAGAATGGGGAAGCACTCCACGAACATTGATGGGAATCCGCCCAGGATCAAGCCTTTTGCCCCCAACGCAAGCCCAAGAGGGCTCAAGACGGCCGAAGAGGGTCAAGACAGCCAAAGAGGGCTCAAGACGGCCTAAGAGGGTTCAAGACATCGCCAAGTTGGCCAAAGGCGCCCCACCCCAATAGGATTCAAGCATCGAAGACTGTCCGGGACGCCCCAAGAGTTCAACAACGCAACTTCCAGACTAAGAAGGGGAGATGTCCAAAACTCCTTAGGGTTCCAAGCTTTTCGACTCAAGCTGGTTCCAAGAGGGCCTCGGAGAGTGAAAAGAACGCCCAGGTAGCCCCAAGATGGCACAGGAAGACCCCAATATGACCCAAGACGACATTCCAGCCCCATCACAATCCGAGACGGCTCCAGGATGTTGATTCTTTAACGCCAGGAGACCATCGAGGCGACAACGCTCCCCCGAGCGTGCTCAAGATGCCCCTATGACGACCAACCCACCCTTCAAAGGTCTCCCATACTGCCCCAAAGGGTCTCAAGAGAAACTCGAGATGCCCTTCGGAGGCCTCCGGAAGGGCCAGTATTTCGGCCCCAAGTGACGGCAACGACTCGCCGGAAGGAAGGCCGCGCTGCCCTGGCACTGGCATCAACTCACCCGCGACTCGAATGAAGGATTGATTGGTTGAAATCCCACCAGCTGGGCGTCGGTGGTTTAGAGCGTTTCCTCTTCCACCCCTCCTTCTTCCCCTTCGAGGAGGGGTTTACCCCTCCCCCTACCCCCTCCCCTGGACCTGGAGGGGAGGGGGTCGCGAGGTGTCAGGGCGTCCAAAACGGCCTCGGCGAGGAAGCCAAAATCATTGGTTTTACTAGGGCTGTGGCCCCATTTTGGCCTCTTGGGGGGGACGCTCATTGTGACCCTCACTCTTGTTTGATCGATCTCCTCCAAGATGGCCCCAAGAAGCGCCCAGGAGGCCCCAAGGGGTCTCAAGATGGCCCCGAGATTGCCCCAAGAGGCCCCCAGGAGGTCCCCAGGAGGCCCCCAAAAGGATCCTAAGCGGCCCCAAGAGGCTCCCCCGAGGCACCCAAGAATCCGAAGAGCCCGCCCAGGAGGCCCCAAGAGGTCCAAAGATGGCCCCGAGATGGCCCCAAGAGGCCCCCAGGAGGTCCCCCGGAGGCACCCAAGAAGACCCCAAGCGGCCCCAAGGGCCCCCCCAGAGGCACCCAAGACCCCGAAGAGCCCCCCAGGATCGCGAAGGGACCCCCAAGACGTCCCAAGAGGCCGCCAAGAATCGCCCAAGAGACACCCCAAGAGGCTCCGAGAGGCATCCAAGAGACCTCTGGCCCTTGTGCTTGCCCTCCTCCTCCTCCTCCTGTTCCTCCTTCCTCCTCCTGTTCCTCCTTCCTCCTCCTGCTCCTTCTCTTCCTCCTCCTCCTCCTCCGCCTCCTCCTCATCAAGTTCATCCTCCTTCTTCCCACTTCCTCATCCATCCATCCATCCACCTTCTCCTTCTCCTCCTCACTCCTTTGCACGGTTCGGCCGTCCCCCTGTTTGCTGCCGCACTTCCCTGATCACCTCAACTCGCCTGCACTTCGTTTATGGATGGGCTGGTGGGGAGACGCGAAGCGTCTAGAATTTGCACGCCCTTTGCCCAAGCCGCCACTCCCTCTCAAGAGTCCTCCCCTTCAAATGTGATCAAGGAGTGGCACGCTAATTGAGCGGCCTGGAAGAGATGGGGAAACAGGCGCCCAATCTGATTACGCTGTGAAGTGTAAGCGCCCAACATCCCACAAGCGGCATGCTAGCGTGCACGCCGTTGCGTCTTTCTGCCCGGGCATGCACCTACATTCGACTCAGCTGCATCAATACGAATCGGTGTCGAATTTGCACACGTGGCCCCGTCAAACCAAGCCTGCTCGGTATGCACATGTCGCGCTTGTGCCAGGGCACGCGCAACTCGATCGCATGCTCAAGTGATCACCACCAACCAGTTGAATATGTCCTTCGGGTGACATTTCCAGCGCGAAAGTCATCATCGCTGAACCTCGGACTGTGTGTTGGGCCGCATTGTACGCGTACCCAAGGCTGACGTACGCCCCACGCCACCACACCGACGGAGGCCGCGCGGCTTTGCGGCTTACAGCACACCCCGGACCTCTACATGCTGTCCCCATCTATGGACAGACCAACAATCTGCTGTCCGCCCGCTTGTGCGGACGGCCCCTGGACCAACCATCCACAGAGAAACTCCGAGGTGCCCTTTTTAGGGACCACACGAATCACCCCAGGCCCTTGGGCATCCTTGGGCATCCTCAAGCAGTTTGCCAAACCTCCTAGACACTTTTTGTTGCTGCGCTAGGCACAAGATCTAGAGAAAGGAAGTCGGAGAGGGTCACGCCGCGAGGCGTTCGAGAATGACCCAACCCCTTCAACGAAATGCTAAGCCAGAGCCTTGGCGAAGTTGCCGTGCGCAGCGATGACTTTCTCCTGGTTGCCACTGCTTTCAGACTCCCCCGTTCGCAATACTCTGCTTCCTCCGCGGCAGACCTCTGCCCTCACTCGCGTCCTGCGCGTAGGCCTAGGCGCTGCATTTCTAACAGTACGTGATGGCACAGAACAGCCGCGCGGGACCTTCAAGCCCAAGACTGCGACGGGCACATGTGCGACTTGTCCCTCCGCAATCCAAGCATGCTATGATTTCGGGTGATCGCGGCCCTACACAAATTGCTGGCGTGATCTAAGACCATATCCACGCGCGCGCTTCACAAGACAGGATAACGCAACGTGACGACTCAATGGGTGTATGCCAAGATGCTTCTCGGGGTATCTTCGAGGCATGCCTCCCAAAACAACGCTTCCACTCGGGGCCTCTGACTTGCTTGGGAGAGAATTGGTTATCATTGTTGCGATGTCATGTTGGCCGCCCATGGGAACCAGGGTTCGGCTGGTTTGGTTCCTCTGGTTGTCTGGTGGCTGCCCATGGGGTCCCATATCGGATTGTTACGACTTCCTGATGGCGTCCCAGATCAAACTGGATCTGGTTGTTGCAAGTCCGCCCTTGGGGCCCTGGACCTGCTGGCCCTGGTTGTTGCGATTTCATGGTGGCCGCCCTCGGGGTCACAGGTCCCGATGGCTTTAGCTTAGGACTGCCATCAGACACGTTGCACAAACGTAGGCCAGAGGCACCGGTGAGGGCGGGTCAAGGGCCGAAGACCCTGGTAGGATGGCTGCCAGTGCGGCCACACATGCACACACACGCTCACTCACTCATTCACACACACATACGCACACACGCACACGCTCACACCCACCCACACCCCAGCAACCATCAAGAGGAGCCCAACCCTATGTCCTGGAGCCATATTTGACAAGTATTGGAACGCCGTCGCAGGACTTCGGCTTTTCACGCCCTCTTTGAGGTCATCCCAAGAAGAAGCTTCTTGGGGCTGCAAGCCTCTTGGGACCTCTTGAAGCTGTCCTGGGGGCGACACTCGTGTCAGCATTGGATGGCCGGGCCACGCACGGCGAAAATAATCGCACTGTCGATCTGCACAAGGAGGAGAGGATGAGAAAAGAACGACACCTCTCTGCAGATAGGCATCTGATGGGTCCACTGGACACGTTACCAGCACGAGCGCACACTCAAGAACAACAGTGTATGCGGACATCGCTTCTAGAGGGTGCCATGGCTCGATTGCTGACATGAGGGGAAGAAGCCACAAGAGCAGCAGCACCAGGAACGAACGGAGAGAGACAGCAGCAGGGTGCCGCAGAATACAGCGCGGATCACTGAGGGAAAGCGTCGGGGGGGACCGGCTCAGGGGAGAAAACATCGAGCTGGCTGGAGACGGCGTTGGGCGTGGCTTAGTGGGGGGGTCATAAATGGGGGGGTCAGAAACGGTCCCCTTTCGTGCCCCTTTCGGGCCCCTCCATGAGCCCCAGGGGGCTCGTTTAGGTACCGTTTGGGTACCTTTTCGGACCACGCTCGCCACCCCCCCATTTATGACTCCCCCATTACGCAACGCCCAACGGCGGTACATCGCCCCACCGCCGGCGCGGCCGCCGGCTCCTCGCTGAGCCCGGCGAGCTGCTCGAGCATGTCGATGTTCTGCGTGTAGCAGCGGCGTAGGCGGCCCTGCCTGCCGAGGGGGCGCCCGCCGAGGCGCGTCCGACTCCGCGGCGGCGTGGTCCGACGCGCTCCTCCAGGCCCGCTTCCGCCCTTCCCGTCCGCCCGCTTCCGCCCGCTTGCTCCTCCTCCTCCTCCTCCTCCTCCTCCTCCTCCTCCCTTTCCTCCTCCTCGCCCGCCCGCTGTCCTGCCCCGCCCGCCGCTCCCGCGAGGGCCGGATCCGCAGCGGCAGGTGACCTGGCCATCGCTCGGACGTCCATTTCCCGTGCATTGTTCGGTCTCGTGCGTGCTTTTTTTTTTTGTTCTCGATGGCCCAGGATGGTCCTCGACGGTTCTCGCCGAGAAAAGATGCACACGTCCGAGCGGTGCCAAGCTGACCGCAGGCCCACGAAGGGCGGCGGAAACCCGACGGGGCCAGCGCTCAGGAAGGAGGCCCAGGCAGACTGGCAGTGCCTCGGTAGAATTGCCGAGGCCACGTCGTGAGCACACCGAGAGCTTGCCCAACGGTGCAGGAGAGGAGGAGGAGGAGGAGGAGGAGGAGGAGGAGGAGGAGGAGGAGGAGGAGGAGGAGGAGGAGGAGGAGGAGGAGGAGGAGGAGGAGGAGGAGGAGGAGGAGGAGGAGGAGGAGGAGCCCCTTCTTGGCCCTGTAAGCGCCTCCGTGCCCCAGGAGGGCAAGAGGAACAGCACTGGAGGAACCCAAGGAACATCGAGCCCTTCCGAGCCCAAACTGTTCCTTATGTCAGCGTCTTGACTGTATGGGCGAGTGCATCAGAGAACTGAGCTGACGGCCCAATTAATGCCACCTCGAACGAGGGCTGCCCAAAAAGCAACACAGCTGGCCATACAAGCTCTGGGGACATCGGTTAAAGCGTGCCACCCGAGGAGCGGCGGGGTCCATTCGTCAGCCTTGCCTCTCTCCCCTGGCCCCATGGATGAAGGGGGCAAGGCGCAGGACAGGGAGGATGGGGGAGCAGGAGGAATAGGCAGGATGCGCGCAGCAGAAGAAACGAAGGATGAGTACAGCACAGCTGATTCCTGTCTCGTCGACGTGGGCATTGACATCAGAGTCTGGGCAGAGCGCGTTGACCTGGTCCAAGCCGCCTGCGGCCTTCAGTCTTGAACGCCGGCGCCAACGCCGCCAACGCCGCCGTCGCGCCGCGAAGATGCCGCGAGCGGGGCGCGCGGCGAGCGAGGCCCCGCGCCCCCCTCGGGCTCCCGAACATTCCTGGTGCGCGTTTTTTTGTGTTACATATATATATATAGTATTATTAGTATTATTAGTGTTATTAGTTTTATTATTATTATCATCATCATCATCATCATCATCATCATCATCATCATCATCATCATCATCATCATTATTATTATTATTATTAGTATTATTATTAGTATTATTAGTATTATTATTATTTTACAAAAACAAATCTCCTGGTCCCGCGCCGCCCACACGAGGACACGCGCGCCACTCCTCTGCCTCTTGGTGCCCCCCCCTCCTGCGGATCTCCGCCCCGGAGGGTCGGCGGAGGAAGGGCCGCGAGGCCCCAGCCCCTGGCGTGCGCCTGGCCGCGCTGCCCTGCTGCGCGAAGAGGGTGCGGTGACGGCCTCCTCCTCCTCGTCCTCCTCCTCCTCCTCCTCCTCCGCCTCCTCCCCCTCCTCCTCCTCCTCCTCCTCCTCCTCCTCCCCTCCCTCCCCTCCCCTCCTCCCTCCTCCTCCTCCTCCTCCTCCTCCTCCTCCTCCCCCTCCTCCTCCTCCTCGTCCTCCTCCTCCTCGTCCTCCTCCTCCTCCTCGTCCTCCTCCTCGTCCTCCTCCTCCTCGTCCTCCTCCTCCTCCTCGTCCTCGGCCTCCTCCTCCTCCTCCTCGGCCTCGTCCTCGTGGCCGCTGTCGTCGGCGTCGGCGTCGCTCTCGTCGTCGCCGTCGGCGGCGACGGCGGCGTCAGAGCCGCCGTTGCCGTCGCAGCCGTCGTCGTCGTCGTCGTCGTCGTCGTGCTCGCAGCGTCACAGCGAAGCGAGGCCGTCGACCACGCCTCTCCAGCAGCCTCAAGAAGTGGTGCGAGAGGGTCGGGGCCTCGGCGCCCTCCGCCGCCGGGCGGGCTCCGGCACTCCACGCAGAGAGGGGCAACGGGCTGCGGCACCGCCCGCGCGGACACGGGCGCACGAGGTGAGGATGAGGAGGCGCAGGGCAAGAGAGGAGGGAGGAGGAGGAGGAGGAGGAGGAGGAGGAGGAGGAGGAGGAGGAGGAGGAGGAGGAGGAGGAGGAGGAGGAGGAGGAGGAGGAGGAGAAGGCGAGGGCGCGAGAGGACGATGTGTTAAAGGAGGAAGCGAGGAGGGGGAGGAGAAGACCGACCACGGGAGAGTGGAAAGAGAGATGAGGTGAGTTCGAGGGGAAGGCGGAACAGGAACCGAAGGGGAATGTCGGACTAGCAACAATCACAGGTATATCCATGCTGCTTGCTGACCTGGAGATGGCGTCGGGGTAATCAACGCACAGGTGCTTGCCCCTATCACGACCAGGTGTAAGCACTGAACTGGCTCTCGAATGTGCCCCGTCGATTCTGACGTCTGGGCCCGCCAAATCCACGCCACTACAGCACGTGACCAACAGTGCGCCCTCTCGGCCAATCGCGCAACCGATCACGCGACGCAGGCCCCCCTGGCCCATCTGCTTAAGACATGTCCATTGCCCTGGCAGCAAACAGAGCAGGACGGCACTGCAGTCCTGATGCCGAACGTGGCCCTGGGACGAATCAAGCGCAGACAGGATAGTCGACGAGGGCGGGACCGCAGGATCGAGAAGCTGGGGCTGCGGCATACTTCTCCCCCGTCGGCCACAGCTCCTAGACGAAGAAACATCGGCGTAAACATAACCTGATGGAGGTCCGCGCGGACTTCTTGGATGTGCAATGAACACGCCTCCCCGGCGCGCCTCCTGCGGAGCCGAAGGCGCCGCCCAGGGGGTCTGGCGCCGATCCCAGAGATCCGCGCGGAGGCCCCTCCGAACATGCCTGTCTGCGCCGATGTTTCTTCATCGAATCTCCCTCGCGAGGTCGTAGAATGCGTCTGGCGACTCGCGGAAAAAGTCGAGGTCGAAGACGGCCTCCGGCCTGCCGCGCGGGCCCGCGAGGAGGAGCGGCGGCGTCTGCCGAGGGCGCCGGCGGAACGGCCGCCTCCGTCGGCCATGAATCGTCGTGGCTCTCCTCCCGCGGCTGCTCCTCCGCCCTCCGCCCTCCGCCCTTGCCACCTCCTCCGCTCCCTCGTCCGACTCCTCGTCCAATCATGAACGAGTGCCTGGACTTGTCGAACGATGTCCTCAATACTTGGCGAGGTCTAGCTCTGTCTCGTGAATGATGTCTGCTCGGATCCTTAGTTCTCCTGGAGTAGAGCTCCGAGGTGCGACCGGCACATGTTCTTGAAACCACACTTATTGACGTAAGCTCCGAATCGCTTGCAGCAGCGAAACAATCCTGCTCACTCTTACGAACAACTTTCGAGCCCTGGAATTGGGACTCCTCACTATCCGAGCTGATGCCAATAACCCCCCACTGATGAGTCGACTTCTCGCAGCTGCGGCTGGCAGCGGACGCTCCACCTACCACGTAAGTAGAGTTTGACTCTGGAATGTGGATCCTTTTTCCCTGCGCAGTGCCTGAAACGTTCATCTATCACGTCAACGGATGCACGCAAAGCTAAAATGTGTGATGCTGAAAAAAGACAGCGAACCAATGTACACAACACGAATGGACATGCAACGAACACTGAAAAGTGTGAGAACATGAAACATTGTTACATACATAACTCAGATAGACGAAATCCCTTCCACGAAAGCACAAAGGAATATTTAGCGATAACTTATTGTTGCCTTTTCCAGCGTCGTCATCGTAATGATGTGGGTCGCCATCCTCCCTTCATGTTTCCTCTTCCTCTTCCTCACTATCGCCCCAGACTGCGAATTCGTCCCCTCCTCAGCTCTTTTTGCGGAATCTCATCCTAGGAGGGCCTCTTGGCGGCCTCACGAGAAAGTGTTTAAGGGCTTGTTGGGGCCTTCTGGAGGCCTCATGGGTTCCTTGTGGGGGCTTGTGGGGGGTTCCCAGGGCCACCCTGCTTCCACATGCGGTCTCCCTGATCGACTGGGTTACGATTTGGAATGATTGGGGGACGTCGTGAAGCCACCTCGGGCCGCCATGGGGCTCTCTTCGGGCCATCTTGGGGTCCTGTTGGGCTGTATTGGGACTCCTTTTAAACTGCCTGGAAGCCCTCTTGGTTAATTTTGGGACGATTATCTGGCCTCCAGGGCGGCCTTGGACTCCAGGAAGACCGAAGAATAAATAATCCCCCAAATCATACAGTATCAATCGGAAATCAATCTGTTCTGCATTCCGAATGCCTCTTGGGGGTCTTCTTTTGGTCGTCTTCGGGCGTCTGATGAGTGTCTGGAGCCTTTGTGGGCTTGCACGAGGCCGTTCGGCCGCCCTCATGATTGAAATTGGCCCGCTGCCTAGGCCCAGCACGGGCTTCAGGATCCCGGGAAAGCACGAGGGACACCTCTGGTCACAGAACAGCCAAGCACAATAGGTACACTCTTGTTCCTTTCTGCTTTTCTCTTCCCAGGCCAGGTTTCGGCCAGTGCTTAGGAGAACAACGAATCACGATCCATTCTCTTCCCAGGCCAATTTTCCGCCAGTGCGTAGAGGAACAACCAATCACGGGTAGTCTTGTACAGTACCATGCTAGGTGGCCCAACACGAGCTGGCGAGCTTGGGACTGAGAGGAGAACGGGTGCGTGCCGTACACATGATGGCTCAAGGCCAAGAGTGCTGAAGAGAAGTCGCCAGTCAGTCATCCTTCCATCTTCTTTCACATCGTACGTGGATCTTGCACACTCTGCTGAGCGAGCCAAGAGGCTCTATTCAATTATTCATTGATATATATATATATATATATATGCCTACATGTGTTACATTATACATGCATACACATATTTTCATACATACATGCAGACAGACAGACAGACAGACCGACAGACAGACAGAAAGACAGACAGACAGACAGACATACACACACACACACATCAGAGGAAGGGGGCCGAACGGTCATTCACTGTCCCTGGGGGCGTGACTGGAGTGAGTTTCTGCGGTGCGGATTGTTGTTTTTTGTTGCTGTCGGTGGTGGTTGTTGTTGAATTCACAATTCTTGAGAATCGCTGTTGTTGATCCCCCTTCTGGTAACCATGCTATGTTTCATGTCGAAGTGCCCCTCCCGGGGCTCGCACGCTGCCTTTTTCTTCAGGCAAGCCTTGAACCTCAAACTGCGCGGCGGGCCCCCGAGTTATCGGGGATGGACAGACCTCCCTTTAGTAAAACGTGGTCTAGTGAAAACGACCTCGGGCCCAAACCTGGCCGGCGCAAGCCTGGAAAATAACGGCCGCGGCGCCCTCTCGAGAACCGAAAACGGACAATTCACTAATCGACGTGTCAGGATAGGAGGTCTGTCCACCCCCGAAGTTACAACAACATCGGTTCCCGCCTGATACTTCCTTCACAGTGTATTGCGACAGCGCGCTCTCGCGCGGGATCTCTTCAAATGTATGGCAAGAGTCGCGCTCTCGCGTTGGACCTCCTCGCAATCTCGTGGGACGCCGCGCTCCGGACACTCAGGAATCTGCTCTCGCTGTGCATTTCCTCACGATCGCGCTGTCGCGTGATCGCGCTATCGCTCGAAGCTTTCTCGCGAGTCATGCAATACGCACGCTTCCGCAACCCGGCTGCTAGACCTGGCCGCCTGGGCCGACCTGCCCGCTCCGCCCGTTGGGGTCTATCCGCCCGATCTGCCCTACTGGTTCTGCTACGTGTTTTCTGCTCCTAGCCCCCCCTGCTTCCCTCTCTCTCTCTCTCGTGCTCCATCCTCCCCCCTCCCTCTTCTCTCTTCCTTCCTTCCGTCCTCTTTCCCCCCGCCTCAGGGGCTGCACGAAATAAACGTTGCACGCAGGAAAGAAATACACTCCAAAAGGGCACGATCGAAGACGAAAAGGACGGGTATCGAGGGTTTGGGATATACGTGTTGAATGGCACGCGAGCAGATAAGATCAAACACTATTAAACTAATTGTTGTTGCTGTTGAACTTTCAAATATAAAGAATAACTATTGTTGACCCCGCCCCCCCGTAACCATCATATTTGTCAAATTAAAGTGTTCCGCCCGGGACTCACGCCCTATTTTCTTTACAACGGAACGTCTTGAGGGTCAAACTGGGCCTCTGGCCACCGAGTTACAACAACAACAGCTCGTGCCTGATACTTCCTCGCAACGCATTAACAATGAAGCTTTCGCCTGGGTCATCATCCTTGCAGTGTACGCAGGGATCGCGCTCTAACTTGAGACTTTCTCACAATGTATACAGATGCCGCTCCTCGACATGGGCGTCGGGCCCCCGAACTACAACAACGGCTCCCGCCTGATACTTCTCACAGTGTATCACATTAAGCGCTCGTCTGAGCCATCCTTACACTATACTCAGGAATCGCGCTCTCGCTGGAGGTTCCTTCGCCGTGTGTTCAGGTGCAGCCCCATCGACACTCCTGAGTCGCGCTCTCGTCTTGGACGTCCTCCAGTTGTCCTTGGAAGTGGCGGTCTCGCTGAAGATCCCTCTGCGACTCAAACAAGGTTCACGCTTCCGCGACTCGCCCGCTCGACCCGCCCGTCGGGGCCCGCCCGCCCGACCCGCCCGTTAAGGGACTGCAGTCGCCCGTGGCTGCCCTTCGCCCGCGTTCGATGCCGCTCGCTGCCCGCTGTGGCTCTCCGTGGCCTCCTCTCGCCCGCGCCCCGCCGTGGCCCCCAGACGCATGCCCTTCGGGGCCCCGCCGCCGCCCTTCGTGGCCCCCCTCGCTGCCCTTCTTGGCCTCCACTGCTGCCCTCAAATGGCCCCGCTATCGCCCTTTCTGGCCCCAACTATGCACATCAGTCGCGGCCCCCGCTCGCTCGCGCCCTTCGTGGCCCCCTTGCTGCCCTTCGTGGCCCCGCTCTCGCCTTTTGTGGCCCCCCTCCCTGCCCTTCTTGGTCCCGTTGCTGCCCTCAGTGGTCCCTTGGATGCCCTCAGTGGCCGCGCATTATTTGCCCTTCGTGACCCCCGTTCGCTCGCGCCCTCCGTGGCGCAATACACATGCCCTTCGTGGCCCCGCTTTCGGCCTCTGTGCCCCCCTCGATGCCTTTCCATGGCCCCATTACTGCATTTCGTGGCTCCGCTGTCGCTTTTCGTGGCCTCATTGCTGCCATTCGTGGCCCCGCTCTCGCCCTCCCTTTGTGGCCCCCTCGCTGCCCTTCTTGGTCCCGTTGCTGCCCTCAGTGGTCCCTTGGGTGCCCTCAGTGGCCGCGCATTATATGCCCTTGGTGTCCCCAGCTCGCTCGCGCCCGCCGTGGCCCCATCTGCATGCACTTTCTACGTATGCCCTCCGCGGCCCCATATGCATGCCCTTCGTGGCCCCGCTGTCGCCCTTGGTGGCCCCATATACGTATGCCATTCTTTGCGCCCGCTCGCTCGAGCCCTTGGTGGCCCCATTGCTGCCATTCGTGGCCCCGCTGTCGCCCTTTGCGCCCCCCTCGCTGCCTTGCCTGGCCCCGTTGCCATCCTCAGTGGCCCCGTCGCTGCCCTGTGTGACCCCACATTGTATGTCCTTCGTGGCCTCCCGCTCGTTCGCGCCCTTCGTGGCCCCATCGGCATGCCCTTCGTGGCCCCGCTTTCGCCCTTCGTGGTCCCCTTGCTGCCTTTCGTGGTCCCTATCACTGTCCTCAGTGGCCCCGCTGTCGCCATGTCTGGCCCCATAGATGTATACCCGTCGTGCCCCCGCTCGCTCGCGCCCGCCTCCTTCGCTCTGCTCCTAGCCCCTCGCCCCCCTCCTGCAACTCTCTCTCGTGCTCCATTCTCCTCCCTCCCCCTTGTCCCTTCCTTCCATCCGTCCTCTCTTCCCCTGCCTCAGGGGCTACATAAGGTACACGTTGCAGGTAAGAGAAATCGACTTCCAAGGGGGCACGATCGAAGACGAAGAAGGCGAATATCGAGGGCTTGAGATATACGTGTTGAATGGTACGCGCACAGATAAGAACGAACCGTCATAAATTGTTGTTGGTGTTGTGAATGTTGCTGTTGTTGTTAATGTGAATGTTATTGTTTTTTGTTGTACGAGACTCCGTTCGCATGCTTTTGTCCTGCGAGATCCAAGGCTATTGGCTCTTCAAGGTAGAAAAAGATGAGGACAACGGCATGCCGGCAACATGCTACAGGAATTTCCACCAGAAGCGATGGGTTGGAAAGATACCCATGACCTTGACGTCATTGTACTGCGATGCATGTCAACCAACTGCACCCTGTTGTCCCAAATCGCCTGGATGTGAGATCACTCCGGCAGCACCCAACTTTTTACTCGGCAGACAGGGCAGCTGCCACCTTCTCTGCAGACTTCTTAGGCGTCGTGCCAGCACCTTTTAATCGCTGTACAGAGCCGTACCTGTCGACGAGCCAATACGATGCGAAATTCCATTTGATGTCACTGCTGTCTGCGGTGGCAGCCTTCAAGAATTGGTAAACTGGATGAGTACCACGGCCGTTAACATCAACCTTGTTCATCATCATGAAGCTGTCATTGTCGGGAACGCCTAGCTTGGTAGCGAACGCTTTGATATCAGCATTGCTACCGGGCTCTTGTCCTCCAAACTGGTTGCATGGAAATGCCATAATCACTAGACCCTCAGAGCCAGCATCCTTGCTCATCTGAATCAGCTCTTTGTAATGGGTCTGCGTAAAGCCTCATCTGCTAGCGACGTTGCCGATTAGTACCACCTTCCCACGAAAACGATCAAACGCAACTTCGTCACCATCGATGTTTTTTGCAGACAGGTTGTAGAACGCTGATGATTCTGTGGAGGACGCTCGTGACATACTCATTGCTGCTGCACCGCAGATAACTGGGCCTCGAACAGACCGAGAAATTATGCCGATGCGACGGATCGCCTTCTCCATTGCGCCGACCTGCGCGGGACTGTCGAAACAAATCGAAGGTGAAGGTGGCCTGCGCAGCTCCTCGAACCAAGAACGGTCCTGAGCCACGGTGGCTTGAGCCAAAATGGCTACGGAAATGTGAATGTTATTGTTGTCGTCGTCCCCCCCGCGACCCGTCGCGACCCACCCGTCACCCACACCGCGACCCACCCGTGACTCACCCGCGATCCACCCGCGACCCGCCCGCGACCCACCCGCGACCCACACGGGACCCCCCCGCGACCCACTTGCGACCAAGCCCGCGACCCACCTGCGACCCACCCGCGACCCACCCACGACCCAATCCGCGACCCACCCACATTACTTGAACGAACAAATCTGCGCCTGCGGCGGTCTCTCTGCATAATTTATAGCAGTTAGGCGCCGGCGGCGGGCTTCTTCAGAGCCTCGCAGACTGCCGACGTCCTCGCCGCCCCCTCACTCTTATCCGCAACTGCGGGGTGCTACGTGTATCCGCCGGCCCCCTTGTGGGGCCACCAGACTGCGAGGCTGAGGGTTGCTGCTCCCTGCGCGAGTTCCAGCTTCCAGTTTCCAATGTTGCAGTCCTGCGTTGAGCCTTTCTGCTTCCTGCTCAAAAATGCTACTGTCCGAAACGAGGGAAGGGGGCCGAAAACCAGCCAAATTACCACGCCCTGGGCGCGTTGTCTGAATGTTTCTGGGGGAGCGTAGGACAGGTAAAAATACATAAGACTCGCGCCTCCGAAGCCATAATCCTTTTGTAATCTATGCAAGGTTTGCACTCCCGAAGCCACAGACCCTCGCAAATTACACGATAGCTGCGCCCCCGCGGCAACGAACCTTCGTAACTCACGCCGTGCTCGCGTCCCCGGAGCCATAATCAACAAAAAAAAAAAACCAATCGCGTCCCCGAAGCCATAAAGCCACGCAAACTACGCAACGATTGCGTCCCCGAGGCAACAAACCCTTGCAAATTACAGCATTCGCGCCCCCGAGGCCACACCATCTCGCAAATTACGCCATCTTTGCATGGCCGAGGCCAAGAGTGCTCCAAGGCGCCCGAAGATGGTTCCAAGACGGCCCAAGAGGGGCCCAAGAGACCTCAAGAGGCCCCACGAGAGCTCCATGAGGCTTCCCGAGAAAGCCCCAAGAGGTCAAAACGGTTGGATTGTGGTCTTCTCTCGCTTAGGCCTTTTGACGCTCCAAGACGTCTCAAGAAGCTCCCAAGACCGTCCCAAGACAGCCCAAGACTCGTCCAAGAGGGTCCCTAGACTGCCCAAGAGGGTTGCAAGATTGCCCAAGAAGCGCTCCGAGAAGCTCCGACAAGCCCCCAAGAGGCCGCCAAGAGGCCCCAAGAAGCGCTCCGAGAAGCGCCCGAGGCCCCAAGAGGCCGCCAAGAGGCCCCTAGATGCCCCTAGAAGCGCCAGAGACGCGCCCAAGAGGCTTCCAAGAGGCACAAAAGATACCCACCACGCCCCAAGAGGCCCCAAAGAGGTGCCCAAATAGACTCCAAGAGGCCCCCGAGAGGCTCCACACGACAGACCAACACATATGCAAGGGGCCTCGGATCCAAAACCCAAGCACGGTGGAGGGATGCGCCGAAGGCCACTCGGAGAACGCAGTCGCTCAATATGCGCTGATGATTCCTATCCGCCCCCGCATGATGTTCCCAGATGCGCCAAGGCAGCGCCGAGACGCACCGACGCAACTCTGATGTATCACATTATGATAGAGAGGGGGCCGGCGGCAAGGGGGCTAAGCCATTACAGATATCTAGATGTACAAATATAACCCCATGCTCCCGAGAATAAGCCCCCAAGGATAATAAAGTTCGGCGGTTACGGGGTGATAATAAAAGCTGCCCACCAGAGGCCAGCATAAAGATGTTAACAGAGGAGCCAAAGCCGAGGATATCTTGAGACATCCTTGGCTTTTTGTCCTCTCTGAGACATCCTCAACAATGGCTTGTCTCGCTTGAGAAACCCTCGACAAGATTTAGACACATATAAGCAGAGAGAAAGAGAAGAAACGAGCAGGAGAAGGAGAGGAGGAGGAGGAAACAACAATACACAAATCAAACACATATTCGATTTTATTTGTAAGCGCTTAACGGAAATTAAGATGGTCATCTGCTCGTGTAGGGTAGCTCATCTGCCTCGCTTTCCCAGGATAGTCAACCACAACGAGAAAAAAGTTCAGGGGGGCACGGAAAGAAGGAGAAAGGTTGAGAGTGAGAAAGAAAGAGAAAAAGAAAGAGAGACAGAGGACAGATAGAGAGACAGAGAGAAAGAGAGACACAGGTTGAAAAAGAAAGATAAACATAGAGAGAGAGAGAGAGACGGAGAGAGAGAGAGAGAGAGAGAGGAAAGGAAGATGAGAAGGAGGAAGAAAAAAATCAAAGTTCAAAACTTATTAGATTTTATTTGTAAGCGCTTAAAGGGAATAGAGATTTTCATATACTCGTGTAGGGTGGCTCATCTGCCTCGCTTTCCCAGGATAATCAACCACAGCGATAAACAATTTCAGGGCGCAAGGGGGAGGAGGAGGAGGATGAGGAGGAGAGGAGAAGGAGACATCCTTAAGAAACGTACTGTTTCGCTCGAGACGTCCTTCAGTGTATGCTTGTTTCGCTTGAGACATCCTCGAGTATATGCTTGTTCCGCTTGAGACATCCTCGACAAGTTTCTCGCTTCGCTTGAGACATCCTCGAAGAATTGCTGGTTCCGCTTGAGACATCCTTGAAACATTGATCGTCTCGTTTGAGACTGCCTCCCAAAATTGTTGGTTTCGCTTGAGACATCCTGACAAAGCGTGTTCACTTCGCTGGATGTTGCTATCTCAACATAAGAAGGAAGTAACCTCGATGGCGAACTTTTCACGGTGATAATGAAGTTCGGCCTCCGCGCCCCGCGCCCCCGACCAAACTCCTCTTGGCCGTGGATAATCAATTATTATGTGTATACGGGGGGTACATTATTATCGTGGGTATGGGGTTACACATATGAATCTACACATACGTACATACATACAGGCATCAGTATAAACACACAGATAGATGAGAGAGGGAGAGAGAGAGAGAGAGAGAGAGAGAAAGAAAAGGTGAAGGAAAAAGAGAGAGAGAGAGAGAGAGAGAGAGCGAGAGAGAGAAAACAAAAAAACGCTCGTCGCACACTCCCAAAGGGGGGGGCCTTAGCTTCCCCTCCCCTCCCCCCCTGCCTGGACCTCTCCTGCCCGAATCCCCCCCTCCGCCGCTACCCCCCCCCGCCGCGCTCCGGAAGCTACCCCCCTCTCCCCCCCTTCCCCCCAAAAGGGGCAGGGGGCTTAGCTACCCCCCCCCCGCACCTTTTTGAATCCCCCCTGCTGGAAGCCGCCCCCTCCCCAACTTTTTGGCTAAAGGGGGGGAGGGAAGCCCCCCTGCCCCCCCTTTGGCTGAAGGAAGGGGGGCCGAAGACCAAAAGGGCGCCGAAAACCAACAGAGCGCGGCCACCGAAAATCGAAAGAAATTCGAATACCTAAGGAGCGCCGAAAACCAAAAGAGCGCCGAAAAGCAAAGGGGCGCGAATAACAAAAAAGGCGCCGAAAACCAAAAGAACGCTGAAACCAAAGAGGCGCCAAGAACAACAAAATGCTCAGAAAACCAGCGGGGCGCCAAAAACCAAAGATGCAGCGACAACTAAAAGGAACGCCGAAAACCAGAGCAGCGCCGAAAACGAAAAGGGCGCCGAAAACTGAGGAGCGCCGAAGCCCAAAAGGGCTCCGAAAACCGAAGGGTCGCCAAACTTCAAAAAGACGCCGAGAACCAGAAGTGCGCCGACAAATCAGAAGGGTGCCGACAAACGCACCGAAAACCCAAACGGTGCCGAAGACCAAAGGTGCGCCGAAAACCATCCAGAAGGGTACCGAATCCAGAACGGCGCCGGAAAGAAAGGAGCACCGAAAACCAAAAGTGGCGCCGAATACCAAAAAGGGCGCCGAGAACCAAACGAGCGCCGAAAACCGAAAGGGCGCCGAAAAGCAAAGGAGCCGCCGAAAACCAAGGGGGCACATAAAAACAACATGGGACGAAAACCAAATAAGCACCGAACACAAAAAGGGGCGCTGAAAACCAAGAATGCGCCCGAAATCAATCGGGTGCGGAAAACCAAAAGGACACCGAACACCATAGGAGCGCCGAAAACCAAGAAGGCGCCGCCGAACACCCAAGGAGCCCCGAAAACCAAAAGGAGCGCCGAAAACTGAAGGGGCGCCGAAAACCAACAGAGCGCCGAAGACCAATGGGCGCAGAAAACCAAAGGGGCGCCGAAACCACAGAGGAGTCGAAAACCAAAGGGGCGCCGAGAACTAACTATGCTCCGAAAACCAAAAAGGGCGCCGAAAAACCAAAGGGGCACCAATAACCAAAAGGCGTCGAAAACCAAAGGGCTTCAAAAAACCAAAGACGCGTCGAAAGCTGAAGGGACTCGAAAAAGAAAGGGGCACCGAAAACCAAAGAGCGTCGAAAACCAAAAGGGCGCCGAAAACTGAAGGGGCGCCGAAAACCAAAAGAGCGCCGAAAATTACAAAAAGCGCAAACAAACCAGCGGGGCGCTGGAGCCAAGAATGCGCCGAGAACCAACGATGCGCCGAAAACCAAAAAGGGCGCCGAAAAACCAAAGGGGCACCGATAACCAAAAGGCGTCGAAAACCAAAGGGCTTCAAAAAACCAAAGGCGCGCCGAAAGCTGAAGGGACTCGAAAAAGAAAGGGGCACCGAAAACCAAAGAGCGTCGAAAACCAAGAGGGCGCCGAAAACTGAAGGGGCGCCGAAAACCAAAAGGGCTCCGAAAATCACAAAAAGCGCAGAAAACCAGCGGGGCGCTGGAACCAAGAGTGCGCCGAGAACCAACGATGCGCCGAAAACCAAAAAGGGCGCGCAGAAAACCACAGGAGCGCCGAAAACCAAAGTAGTACCGACAACCAAAGGGGCACCGACAACCAACGGGGCGCTAAAGGCCAAATGGGCGCCAAAATCCAAAGAGGCGCCGAGAACCAAAGAGACGCCCAAAACCACAAGTACGCCGAAAACTAACGGGGCGCCGCAAACCAACTAAGAGAAGCAGCTTCGAAGCCCCCCCTTCAGCCAGAGCCCTCCTGCTGGAAAAGCCAACAGAAGCAAGGGAGGGGAGGGGGGTAGCTTCGGAAGCCCCCCTTTTGAAAGGACAGCCCAGGCTTACCCTGGGCCCCGAAACGGAGGGGAGGGGGGGCAACTTCCAAGCCCCACCTCACCTTTTAGCCAGAGACCCCCAAGCTACAACATCCAAACAAAAGGAGCGTGTGGGGGGGTAGCTTCGAAAGCGCCCCCCCCCCCCCCCCCTTTGCAAGTAGAACCCAAGCTGACCCCGGGCCCAGAAAAGGGGGGGAGGGGGGGGCAGCTTCCAAGCCCGCCCGGCCCCCTTTAGCCAAGGCCCCCCCTGGTAAAACATGTCTCAAAAGGGGCGGGGGGGGGAGCTTCGAAGCCCCCCCTCTTCCAAGGGAGGGGGAATGCTAGCTTGAAGCTGGGGACCCCTATTAGTGAGGAGTGTGCGTCAGGCGCGCTTTTCTATGCTCTTACACACATATATATACATTCATATATTTATACATATATATATATACATATATATATACATATATATATATACATACATACACTGGAACCATCGCGCGCGCTTCGCGCGCGCTCAGGTTCTAGCCCAGGCCGGGGGGGCATTGGAAGATCTTGGACAGCGCTATCAAGCACAAGCGCTTGACTTAGTCGTGCCTCCTAAGGGCCTCTTGGGAACCTCTCGGATCTTCGTGGGGGCATCTGAAAGGCGTCTGGGGGGTTCTCCGTGCTTCCTCAATTGGCTCTTGGGGGGCGTCTTGGGTCTTGGGGCTTCTTGGGGTCCCTTGGGGGCATCGTCGGGGTTATCCGGGCAATCGGAAAGTGATGTTCTGCAATCTGAAGCCGTCATTGGCCGTCTTGGCTGCGTGGAAGCCCCACTTGAGGCGGGCCACATTGAGGGAATCCGGAAGCCTCCCGGGGGCCTCCGGGAGGCAGTTTCGAGGCATAGGGAACACTGTTCGGCTATCTTGGGGCCCCTTGTACGTCTCCTGGGGGCCTTTCGGGGCCTCTTAGGAAAAGCTTTTGGGGGCCTCGTCAGACCACTTGGGGACTCTTGGGGCCTCCTGTGGGCCTCTTGTGGCGGAAGGCTCTGCTGTTGGGTTCGCGTTCCCTTTCTTGGGCCTCTCTTGGGGCCGTGTTCGTGCCCTCTCGGGAAGTCTTGGGCGCCTCAGGTACCGTCTTGGGGCCCTCGTGGGCCGTCTTGTGGCCCTCTTGGCGGCCTCTTCGGCTATCTTTCTTGGAGCGGTCTTGGGGGCCTCTCGGGCCGTCTTGGAGGGCCGGGATGCCAAAAAGGCTGAAAACTATCAAATCCACAAAAAACGATGGGAAAACAATGAGTTGTGCCTCTTCGGGCCGTCTTGGGAGGCCTCTTGGAACCTCTTCGGCCCTCTGGGGAGCTTCTTGAGGGCCTCTTGGATCCTATTGAGGGCCTCTTGGGGCTCCTGAAAGCCTCTCGGGGTGAAAAGCTCGGATTTTCGGTTCGTCTTACCCATCTTGGGCCCCTCTTGGGGCCGTGTTCGTGCCCTCTAGGGAAGTCTTGGGCGCCTGAGGCACCCTCTTGGGGCCCTCGTGGGCCGTCTTGGGGCCCTGTTGGAGGCCTCTTGGGCTATCCTGCAACGGTCTTGGACGCCTTTTGGGCCGTCTTGGAGCGCCGGGAAATACAAAGACTGAAACCTCGAACATGAATCAAACACCTGTGGCAAGACATTGATTTTTGCCTCTTGGGCATTCGTGAGAGGCCTCTTGGAAGCTCTTCGGCCCGCTGGGGCGGCTCGGATTTTCGATTCGCGTTGCCCGTCGTGGCTCCCACTTTGGGCCGTTTTGGGGCTGGCGCCGTCTTGGCGCCCTCTTGGGCTGTCTTGTGGCCGTCTTCGAGGCCTCTTGGGCTGTCTTGGAGCGGAACGTCGGTGAACTGAAAAGGCGAGAATCGGAAGAAACCGAAAAGAAAATAAATTATTTGTGCCTCCTGGGGCTCCTTGGGGGGCATCTTGGAAGCCTCTTGGGGCGTCTTGGAAACCGCTTGGACAATCAATTTTCGCGGTCTGGAAGCGCCAGTTCTGGCGATCCGGGGCCGTGATCGGGCGACTTTACAGAGCCCCTGGCGCCACGGCAAGGCCCCCGGGGCCCCTGGTCCAGGGGCCTCGTCCCGGGCCCCGCGTCGGGCCCGCTGCAGGGCGTCCCTGGGCCGTCTCGGCGCCCTCGTGGGGGCCTGTTGGGGCGATGTTTAGGTGTCAGGGACGGGCTTGGAGCGTCGGGAAGCTGAACAGGTAGAAGCGCTGAAATGCACCAAAAGCCAAAGAGAATCGAAGGCTTTGGCTTCTTGGAGCCCTTTTGATTGTGCTCTTGGGGACCCCTTGGGCCGCGTTGAAGCCTTTTGGGCCATCCGGAGGCCATCTTGAGCGTGTTAGAACGATAGTTCGGTGACCGTAACTCTCTTGGATGCCTCTCGCTGCTTTTCAGCTGTGTTGGGGCTGTCTAGGGCCGTCTGTGGGCGTCCCTGGGCCGTCTCGGCGCCTTCGTGGGGGCCTGTTGGGGCAATATCCGGTTGTCCTGGACCGTCTTGGAGCTTCGGGAAGCCGAACAAGCAGAAACGCTAAAATGCACCCAAAACCGCAGGAAATCAGAGCCGTGTTGGGGCCATTTTGGGCCGTCTGGGGGCGTCCCTGGCAGCTCGGTCATCCCATGGATTGTCGGGGGCCCCCTCTGGGGCCCTCCGCCTCGTGCGCAGGTATCTATACCGATACACACCTATATATATATATATATATATATATATATACACAAGTGGCACGTGTGTGCCCAAGCTCATACAAAAAACTGAAGGGGCGTTTGAAGCAGGAGTGAAATGCAACATCGAAGTCGCACTCGAGCGCAAGTGGGGTTGCCACACCTTGCGATGTGTGTACCAGGGCCCCCAGGAAGCCTTAGGAGGCCCGACTTGGATACCAGAAGAGGCTCCAGGAGGCCCCAGGATTGTGAGTGTTGTGCGTGTGTGTGTGTGTGTGTGTGTGTGTGTGTGTGTGTGTGTGTGTGTGTGATGTATGCTTCGTGTGGTGCGTGCTTTTTGTGTGTTGTAGGTGTTGTGTGTGTGTGTGTGTATGTTTGTCTAGCGTGTGATGTGTTGGGCGTGATGTGTGTGTGTGCATGTAGTTCTGTGTGAGTAGTTCTGAGCCTCCCCAGGCCCCAGGAGACCCCAGGAGGCTCAGGAGGCCCCAGGAGACCCCAGGAGGCTTCAGGAGGCCCCAAGAGGCTCCAGGAGGCCGCAGGAGGCCCCAGGAGGCCCCAGGAGGTTTCAGGACACCCCCAGGAGGCTCCGAGGCGGGGTCTGGGGTGCCAGAAGGTTCAGAAGGCCCAGGAGGCCCCAGGAGGTTCCAGGAGGCCCCCAGGAGGCTCCGAGGCGGGGTCTGGGGCTCGATTTTGGAAGGATTTTTCAAGCGAAACCGCCATTCACTGAGAATCGGGGTCACAATTATTGAAATTACCATGTGTTTTTGAAGGTTGTAGGTTAAACTGTTGAAGTTCCCATGTGTTTTTGGACCCTGACGTCGCGATCTGCGTGAGGGGTGCCACCGATGTTCAGAATTTCGAGGATGTCCCGAGCGAAACGCCCAGACAAATCGCGGACGCGTGCGCATTAATCGCCTCTGAGCTCTACTCCCTCGGAGAGGTGCGTATGAGTATGTATATATATATATATATATATATATATATGCGTATGTATGTGTGTGTATATCGGTACGTATACACACACATATAGATATGTGCATATATGTACATAGATATGTATGTATACTGTATACACATGGTAAGCCCCACCCTGTGATGGACATGTGACCTTCTTTCGGGGATCGACAAGGGGAGGAGAAGATAGAGGCGGAAAATATTGAACACGGTTAGGTTTAATATGATTTTCCGCCGAAGGCCCGTCGGGGTCTTGATCTCGTTGATTTTGCTTTGTCTGCGGACTTAGATGTTGAGTATTTCCTTGTGGTTTGGTTGATTTTCCTGTTTTTGCTGCTTTCTGCATCCCGCGCCCAGCTGGGGCGTCTCCCGAGGGGGAGTCGGAGCTGGGGAGGAGAGGGCGCAGAAACCAACAAGAACAGGAATATCAGCCGAAACACACATGAACAAAAACTACAACTAACACGAAATCAAGACCCTGGCTGGTTCTTAGACGGGAAGCATTGATGCACCCTAGGCTTTCTCTTGCTCTTATGTAGAAAATAATAGGGTATTTGATGTCGTCGATGTTCTTTTGTCTGGGGTATCTGATTTTGCTGTTGTTCTGTGTGTTCGGGTTGATGTTTCTGTTGTTGTTGGTTTCTGCCACCCCCCGCCCAGCTGGGGCGTCTCCCTGGGGGGGGGGGGAAGGGGGGAGGCGGCGCTGGGGGGGAGAGGGTGCCGAAAACGAACAAAATATGGATTTCAGCCGAAACGAATAGAACAGTATAAACACCAGATATCCGAGACAAGAAAATCAACGAAACGAATGCCACGACTGGTTTTCGGAGGGGAAACATCTTTAAACCAAGCTTAGGTGTTGTTCGTACTTGTTGTGGGGAACTTGTCGAAGCCTTGATTTCGTTGATTTGTTTGCCTGGGAGCTCTGATGTTCATGGTTTTCGCTGTGTCGTGGTTGGCTGTTCTGTTACTGTTGGCGTATTGCTCCCCGCGCCCAGCTGTTGCGTTAGCCTGGTGGATCTGGGATCTGGGATCTGCTCAATTGGAATCCGGTGCCAATATCAGTCAAACTGAAGCCAGCTGAATCTGGGAGCTGCACCATTCCAGTTCGATTCCAATTGGATTCCAACAAACATATGATTGGAATCAAGTGGATATGGGACCTGCCCAATTCAAATTCGACTCTTTCCGATAGGAATATACTTGGACCCGTCTGGACCTGGGATCTGCACCATCCCGATTAAATCCTAACTCGATCCCAATACGAATGAAATTGGAACCAACTGCAACTGGGATCTGCACCATTCCGTTTCGATACGAATTGGATTACAAACGGAATCTTATGGGAATCAGCTGGATATGGCGTCTGCTCGATTCAAATTCGACTCCCATGACATTCCTATAAGAATATCTTTGGAACCAGCTGGATCTGGGAGTCGCACCATCCCGATTAGATTCTACCTCGATTCCAATAGGAATCAACCTTGAATCAGCTGGATCTGGGATCTGCACCATTCCAATTGAATGCTAATTCGATCCCGGCAGTCTGCACCATTTCAAATCGACTCGAATTGCACTCGAACAGGGATATTGGTGTAACCAGCTGGATCTGGGACATGCTCAATTCCAACTAGATCGCGATTAAATCCTCTTAGGAACCCAATTGAAACCAACTGGAACTGGGATCTGCACAATTCCAAATATATTCGGATTATGTACCAATCGGAATCCAAGCGGAACCAGTTTGCAATGCACCACAAAAGGATCACGTTGAAACCCATGAGAAAGAACTCAATGTGCAACCAGCTACACAAAGGAATCAGCTTGTAATGTGTGGCGCAACAAATTAGTAACGCGTGACAGAAGGATTCAGACTAAATCTTGTGATGCAACGCCATGCTTCAATGACGGTGCCAATATCATGTAATGTCATGGTATACATTGGCACGGTGACGTGCTATGATATTGCTATGCTGCGAGGTGCACGCTGCTAACGCGATTATCTGGTTCCGGTAAGGGCTGCACTCGTGGCCCTCCAAAAGGAGGGTCTTACACCCTGTCCACAGACTTTATAGCAACACCCCAAGGGCACCAACCATCTAACCATACCCATCGGGCAACCAAAGCAAGAACGGGCAACCGCGACCATCAAAAGCATCATAGCGTACCAACTATATAGCACAACCGATGTCACCAAGGCAAGAGCGAGCAATCGCGACTGCCAACGGCATCATAGGGCGCACCAGCCATGGAGCACGACCCACAAGGCACAAGGGCAAGAACGACAGCATGAAAACAGCAACGGCGTTAGACAGCGCCAACCACAAAACACCACCGATGAGTACCAAGACACGAACGGGCAACCGCGACCATCAACGGCGTCATGGGACAACAAGGACACGCAAGCGCAACCATCAAGGGCAGCATATGGCACCAACCATGGAACACCACCCACTTAGCGCCATTGGCAGAACAATACACCGCAACCCTCACAATCAACATAGGGTAACAGCCGCATAATTCCACCCGCACGGAGAGCACCAAGGCAAGTATTAAACAACCGATAAGGCACCAATCATTGGGCACCATCCATAGGGTGCAAATGCAGGAACGAACAACCGTTACCATCGAACGCATCCTGGGGCACCCGCCGAAGAGCACCACCCACGGCACCAAGCCATGAAGCACAGCCCACAAGGCACCAAACCAATCAATAACATTATAGAGCGCCAGCGACAGAACAACACCGATGGGCACCAAGACACGAATGGGCAACTGCAACCTTCAAAGTCATGACAGGACAATGGCCTTATGGGCACCATCCAATAAGCATGTTGGTCAAGCCCTGCTTCTGAACCAGGGGAAGGTTGCCCTGGCACGGTCGTTCGAAATAACTGGGCATGATGACTCACGTACATCATACTCTGACATTTTAGTACTGCGCCCCATCTTACGCCTTACAAAAGACGCCATACATAAAATACCGAACTCTGTACACCAACGCTTTTTCCGGCCCTGCACTGGAACTCGCACAAGAAAACGGATCCTCGTGTTCACGGTATCCTGGTGTATACATTTTTCGTTGTTTCCACGGGAAAACGGGGAAACAAGTATACACCACACCACCCCGACGTCGTCCCCGATCCTCGAACAAGTCCTGGGTTTGAAAAACAGCCCGCCACTGGTACCGTATATGCTCCAGTTTCCGAATACATCGATCACATCGGTGGGGTTTAGCTATCTACATATATACACACACGTATATGCGTGTACACATATGTATCTGTATATCCTATAAGACACTAGCAAACACCACCAGTCGCATCTCTCAGAGATGCGACACATGTGTTTGCTTCAATCGTTCAGTGCTCGAGCCTCGTGTCAAGCCCTTCGCGCGCGGTTGCCCCATGCGCTGTTCCAGCCCTGGCGGCTGGTGCAGGATGCCGTATATGCCACACATGGGGCGCATCTACCAGGTATTCCGAGTCTCCAAATCCTCCAAGACCCCCAGGATGCCCTCCAAGGCGACTTCATAAGAGCTCCTACACGCCTACACTGCCAACGCGCCCCCAACTGGCTCCAAGTGGCCACGGAGCCTTCCAAGGATACCCCCGAGAGCCTCACGTCATCGAAGGACATCGTGGCTTTCAATCATGCGTGCCTTCTCGCCTTTTCGCCACTTGCGGGCTTCTACGGACTCCAGATGGCTCTGATATCGCCGCTGAGCCCCAAGGGGGGGCCCAAAAGCGCTCAAAGGCGGCCCGGAGGTCCCCAAGATCGCCTCAAGAGCAGCCCAAGAGGGCCAAAGAGGCGAATAATCGTGCTCCAAGCGGGGACCCGAATTGATGACCCTATTTGGGAGATCGACGTCACCAGGATGCCTCCACGAGGGCCTCAAGCGACCTCCAATATGACTGCAAGAACAAATTCAGCATTCATGTGTTCTGTCACTGTGCGCCTCTGATGTTCCTCCTCTCGACTGTTCGCTGGGAAATCGTTTCTGCATGGACTGCTGGGGAGTACTGGAGGCAGAACTGATCATATTCACCGATCCAAATGTCGGAGGTCGACGAAGTAGCGCAAGCCTCTTGAATGGACATCTGACGTTGGCATACCCATCCACGAACACGACTATCTACTACCACTGATGACGCTGTGCCGCTCCCATGCTCCCTCACAATTCTTACGGATCTACTCCTTGTGGTACATTGCTGCGGCTCAAGGTGGAGGGCAAACACAGCCTAGGGAGGTTGTATCTCTGCAGGTTGTCGTACAGGCCAGTCCTCCAGCAGAGCAGTATTGCCCTCAGCTCGTCGTATCGCTTGTGCTATGACCCTCTGCCTCCCAAGCAAGTGCTACTCCGACTAGACCAGGCTGCAGCTGGTGCTGCCGCCTCGTCAAAGTCACAGCAGCAACTTGGACAACATTTGGTACACTCAAGAACATGTACGAATCCACCGACTTCGGAGAGCCATGCCACCACCGCGATCACACTTATCTGAAATCCCTGAACATGTTCGCAGGAAGGGGGTGGCACATCAGCAAGAGCGGAGCGAAAGGGGGCTGTGTGCAACCCGCAGAACGCTGCTCAAGGAAGATCCACTCCCGTACAAGACAATCTTCAGGCTTTACCCGCACGACTTTGCGCTCAAGAGAGATCCACTCCCGTACAAGACAGAATTCAAGCCTTTAGGGACTTCTGGGAAGAGGACTCGGGACGGGTGTACTGCAGCATCGCGGACGCATCGTGGGTCCATCCGGGTCTCCCACCTGCCCCTCCACCCTCCTCCTGGCCATCGCTCGGACGTCCATTCCCTGTGTTTTTTTCCGGTTTCGTGCGTGGTTTTTTCGCCAAATGATCAAGGATGCTCCTCGATGGTCCTCGTCGAAGGAAACATGCACACGCCCGAGCGATGCCAAGCCTCTGCTGCTCTGCTCCTGCTCCTGCTTCTCACCCGGACTGCTCCTCCTCCCCCTGCACTTTCATGCCCGTCTTCCTGCAGAGCCCGCCGCTGCTCAACTCCAGCCAGAACTGGGACGATCATGATGTCATGACAGGATTGGCTCAGCACACGTTTCCGGATTTCCGTGCGGAGCACTCAAGGGTCTTGGAAGCCCCGGCGATCTTGGAACACCTCACGATCATGCCCTCCTGCTCCTCTGAAGAACTGTGGATCGGGGGCGTGCGCTCCCAGGACTTCTGAAGTCCGGTATGCCAGCCGACGTGGAGAGCCCCGCGCCAACCTCTCCGCCGGTCGGGGGGTGCGCAGAGGAGCGCCCGACGCGAGGGCCATGGACAGAAGAGGAGGAGCAAGACGTGAAAGGCACGATGGCCTTCCAACCGCAGGGGGCGATGGCAATTGCAGCTCCCGTGGGGCGTCGGGAAGAAGTGCTACTGAGCGTCCACCGCCTTGATTGCAAATGAGAAGCGCTGTTCTGTGCTCACTGGCTTTGCCCGAAGCTCACGCGCTGGCACCTGCCTCTTGCAAGTAGTGGGCCCGTCTGTGAACGGGCCACGCGGCGGCAGAAGATCAGGAGCAGTGGCGATGCCGAGATGTTCCTCGACTGCGCAGCAGACACCAGAAGCAGGCCAGAAGTCGCCCAAAAGTCCAGAAGAGGGGCAACGAAATACGTATGAGAAGGTCGTCAAATCTGGCGCCCCGAACCGACACTCCGCGCCCTCTCCTCCTCCACCTCCTCCTCCTCCTCCTCCTCCTCCTCCTCCTCGACACTCCGCGCCCTCCCTCTGGAGAGGACCCAGAAACCGCCAGCAGGCCCAAATGGGGCCCCCCAGAAGCCCCAGGAGAGGCAGGAGGCCCCCCAACGGGCCCAAGTCGGGCCCAAAGACACGCCCAGAACCGCCTGCTCGAGGCTTCCGAGGCTTCCGAGGCCTCGAGGAGGAGGAGGAGGAGGCCAGAATACCCCCACAGGTATCCAAGAGGCATCTGACTTACTTACAACCAAGCAGCGGTGGCTGGATGGGCCGAAGGCCAGCAGTCCGCCGCCCCCATGCGGCTTGCCACAGCGGTGCACGGCGTGCCAGATAGTGCGCTGTTGTTTTGAATTCTTCCCAAAAGGGTCTCGGTCCAGCCCGCCAACCGCGCAGAAAAGGTGCATCAGGCGAAGAGGTCTCTTAGAACCCCCAGATAATGCCCTTCAGAGATCCCAAAGAGGCTCCGAAGAAGCACCCAGGAGGCCCCAAGAGGGCCTCAAGAGGCCTCGAAGTCTTGATTCCTTCTCGTCATCCCTCACCACCCTCTTTCTTTCCTCCTGTTCCTTCCTCTCCCAAGCGTTTCCCCAAGATGTTCCACAACGGCGGCTCTGGGAACGCATGATCCAATAGCTTGGCCAGGCGTCGGCCCAACGTTTGGCCGCATGGGCGTTTCTGAAAGCCAGCGGACTGCGGTGATTCGCGGTAAGCATATTCGACTAATCACTAAGCATGTAATTCGCCTGCAGTGATTGCGGTGAAGCTGCTCGTAACCATGCAGATTAGTTGGGCTCGCAATCCGAAATCGCTGGTTGCTGGGTAGCCGTTGCCGAAGACCTGTTGCAGGCGGTTCCAACTGCCGAGTACGTCGTCACAAACCGGTTACCACGACACGTTTGATGACATCAATGACGGCCGCTGACATTAGCGCATTAGCCATTACCATGGATCGCTACGACTAGGTGGCTGTTGCAGCTGCACTGGCCAACGCACATGAAAATGCAAGTTGGAAATACCTAATGGCAACCGGCATCACAATCCAAATGCAACAACACATACAACAAACTCACAACTTGAGACCCACATGCTGGCCTCAATCTGCAAATTCGCAACGAGTGCTTTTGAGATTCGCTTCGCGCTCACACGCAATTCAAGCTGACACCATCAGCGTGTAGCTTGATTGCCGCCGATGAGCCACGGTATCGTGGCTGTGGTGTGGCAGTCACTCAGCCGAACTTGGACGGCTCCCGCGGCGGAACTCGGATGTGGTATCGGCTGATTCGACGCTCGCAGGCGGGTGCAGCTGCTCGCGCGGGTCTCACTGACACGCCCATAGTGTGGCTCATACCGTTGGTTCTGTGCTCAGGCATCATGCGGCAAGCATCTGTCTAGGGTGCATATGGCAAGATCGGTCAAACTTTTGAGACTGTGGACATCTCAATTTCAACAACGTGACCTCAACATGCACAACACAAGTCTGTTGCCAACGTGATCTGGTCCTTCGATGGAGCTGCCATGCAGATGATATTCTTAGGGTCGTTCCGCTCGATGTACTGCGCCAGACCCTCCAGATCGGCCGTCTCAAGCGGCGAATCCCCCTGCGGCTCTGAAGAGCATGGCAGTCGAGTAAGGGGATGATGCCATGAAAGCAAGAGCGAGGAAGGAGGAGGATCACAAAGCAGTGGGGACAAGAGACTCACTCCCTCCTCTACTGCATCCTCTTCCCCAACCTCTTCACTGTCCTCCTGCTCCTCCCCCTCCTCCTCCTCCTCCTCCTCCTCCTCCTCCTCCTCGTACTGATCCCCATGCCCCTGCTCCCTAACCAACCCAGAATGCTAGTGCTGGTAATTGTCGAAGCCCTTCTCTTGCTCCTGGAAATTTCTCTCACTGGCGCAGGTGCTGTGATGCCTCATCGCCGTCCTCCTCCTCCTGCGCAGCATCTTTCCTCAATTAATCATCCTCCTCATCATCCTCGCGCCCTCCCTGGTATCATATCCTCCTCATCAGCCGTTTCATCTTCGTATGTATCACTCCCCTCGTTCCACAGTCGGAGAAGAGGTGCGGGCGGATCTGCCCCCTGCGCCTACATGCCTCAGCACGTCTACAGCTGCAGCGGTGCAGCGGAAGCTCATCAGAGACTCTGGGCGGTTACACAACTCCTCAAATCTGTTTCCAATCTCCCAGCTTCGCATCCTGCTTCAATTCCCTCGTGTTCGGCTTCTCCGACCTGGCTGTTGAATCCGCCAGCCCTTCTGTGGGCATCCAGGCTGTGAGCAGTCACGTTGCATTGGCTTCAGTGGTGTTGCACTGTTGCAAAATATTGAAAGTAGTTGCTGTGTTCCTGCCCCACCCCCCCCTATAAGGCCCCCACCAAGCCCCCAGGTCAATCGGACGCCCCCCTCCCCCCCTCCCCTTCGAGCAACACGTGCAAACACAGTTCTCAAACCTAGCTAGAGGCTGATGCTGGCTTCCATGAGAAGGGGCAGCGCGGCGGACGGTCCTCCTCGTCGTCAGTCTCCGAGCCCGAGTTCGATGACATGTCGAACGAGAATCGCCCCCCTGCGCCAGCGAAGACTTGCTCAAAGCTCATGGCGAAACAAGGGGACGAGTGGCACACCACCTCAGCGAGCGCCCTCTCGATTGAATATACGTGTGCAGAAGTCATGTTGTCTACGCGCTTCTAACCTCAACTGGCTTACTGCGAGGGGAGCACAGGAGGAACTGCTCACCACCCAGGCACGCGTAAACATCACAGGTGATGCCAGCATTGGTGCCAGGCACAATGGTGCACTTGACACTTAGCCCTCGCAAAGTCGTGCGTCTACAATCGCCGGGCCCATCATCATTCATGCGCTGGACAGGTCGCGTGGGATCGGTGTGTCCGCGGGCACCTGGCATCGCGTACGTAGCATGCCCTCACTCTCTGCATTGCTGTGTGCCTCTGCCCATGCTCATCCACCCGTCTCCTGCCCGCGACCCATCCACGACCTGGCCCGCGACCCAACCGCGACCCACACCGCGACCCAACCGCGACCCGCTCGCGACCCGCTCGCGACCCACCCGCGACCCACCCGCGACCCACCCACAACCTAACCGCGACCCGCCCGCGAGCCGGCCCGCGACCCACCGTCCACCCACCCGCGACCCACCTTCGAGCCAACCCGCGACCTTCCTACATTGTTTTAGACAAAAAATCGGCGCCTCGTTGTATAGCTTGAGTTTTTGTTGCGCTGCGGCGGGCTTCTTCAGAGCCTCGCAAACTGCCGACGTCCCCGCCGCCCCCTCTCTCAAATCCGCAACTGCGGGGTGCTACGATGTTTCTTTCCCCGCCGAACCCACGCCCCAGACCAGCAATTCCCTTCCTTGCCTTTAGCCACGAGGGGCTGCGGCTGTGGTCGGGATGGGATACATTCGTCGCTCACAACCGACTCGAACGCCCCTCCCGGCACGATCGATCCTGTGAATGGTTTGTTGCTCTCCTCCATCTCCAGCTCCCCCATCCCTATTCCCCTCCTCCTTCTCGTCCTCCCTCCATTCGAAGCCCTCAGAGGCATGTGCTCAGTACAGATGCCCTCGACCACCTCTGCTTCTCCTCGTAGAAAGGCTTTTGCATACACAGGGGATGCGATGTGGCATGAAGCAGAAATCCATGCGGGGCGCGGCAAAGGGCCCACAGCGACCTGGAGCCCTGCGCTGACGCACTCCTAATGTTAAGTCGGGCGTGTCCCCCAGCAGGGGGATATTCGACGCACAATAAAACATATTCAAACATATTCCAAAATGGTCAGGAAGTACTCAACAAATCGTCCCCAGAGAATTTTTTGACTATTTTTGAATACTCCTCATGTAGAGGGACGGGCCCGACTTAATCCTAACGTCGAACCACTCCAGGACCACCAGATGGACATGGGAGCTGCCGAGGGTCCCCAGGCAGTGACCCCCCGCCTGCTGGCCCCAAACGGCAGCCCCTCCCACACAGCAGCTGCAGGACGGAAGGGAGCAGGCAGGAGCAAAGAAAAGGAAACTGACCACCACCACCAAACCTCTAAGTCGGGCCTGTCTCCCTACAGGGGGATTTTCGACGAAGAATGAAAACATACTAAAAAAATATTCCAAAATGGCCAACTAAAAAATATTCAAAAATAATCCCCATACTATTTTTGACTACTTTTGAATATGCCTCCTGTAGAGGGACAGGCCCGACTTAAATGCACGGTCCAAATCTTGGTGGATGTGGCCTCCCGCCTCCCAGCCTGGCCTCGAGCCGAATTGTATCAAGACCTGGGCCCAAATTGGGCCAGGGAGGCTTGTGATAGCGGTGGTCGATTCCCTGATCCCGAACTGCTGAGCCGGCAGGCCAAACGCCCCCCGTCACAGCAGCTCTGCAGACGTGCGCGGGCGGCTGTGCCGGGGGTGACGGCAACGGCGTCCTGCGCGCAGCAAGCTCTGGAGGATGCGCAGCCGAATCCCCTCGTCGATGCCCTCCATGGAGGGGCCAAGGGAAGCAATCTATACAGAGATGGCTTGGCAAATGCAAATGAAAAGGATGCTCCAGCGCCGTGCCTCGCGGCCCTCAAACCCCTCCGAATCCCTTTTAATTCGGCACTGCAAATCCACATCCATGCCTCGGGGCCCGAGTTGGAGGGTCCTCACGTCCCTTGTGAGTCCCCACTATTGGATATTGTAACGCTCTTGGACACTTTTTTTTACCATCCGCGAGGCGCCCTGTGGCAGAGAGGGGAAGAGGAGGAGGGGGAGGAGGGGGGGAGAGGACCGCGCTAGTCTGGCGAGGAGGAGGAGGAGGAGGAGGAGGAGGAGAGGAGGAGGAGGAGGGAGGAGGGGGGGAGGGGGGGAGGGGGGAAGGGAGGAGGGGGGGAGGAGGGGGGGGGGAGGAGGGGGAGGAGGGGGGGAGGAGAGGAGGGCTCTATGACACATAACGCCTGGCGCTTCCTGGGGGCTTCCGGCGTGCTTGCCGCGGGACTCTTCCGAAGCAGCAGGGCCCCACGTCTGCCCCAAGAGGGCCCCCAACAGGCCGTCCAGACGGTCCAGGAGCGCCCCGAGGCGTCCAACTATAGGAGAGAGCGTGATCCACCGCCGCTTTACTGTGGAAAATTGCCGCCCTTTTCCTCCGGAACCCGGGGGTCTCCCCCCCCCCCTCCGAAAATCCCCCCCCCTTCCTGCTGGAACCCCTCCCCCACCCCCCCCTTTCCCCCGGCAAAACCCCCCCCTCCCCTAACCCCCCCCTCGAAAACATGGTCCAAATATGGTCCCAAGACGTCAAGGACGGCCCCAACACGGCCCGCGTCTCGCCTTTTTCGTGCCCCCGAGAATGCAAGACGGCCCCAAGGAGGCCCGCAGAGTCGCCCCGAGACGGCGCGAGAGGCCCCCAAGATGGCCCCCAAGACGGCCCAAGACCGCCCCAAGACGGCGCAAGATCCCTCAAAGGCCGTCAAGAGATCGCAAGAGAGCCCCAATACAGTCCGAAAAGGTCCCTAGATCATCAAAGCGTCCCAAGATTGCTTAAAACGGCCCAAGGCGCCACCAAGAAGCTCCAAGAGGGCTCCAAGAAGAACCCCACCCCACGAGAACCTCGATATCCAAATCCACTGAATGTTCTACTCCGTATGCTTCCACGTCCTAGCAAACAAAATCAAGCTTCCAAGAGCCCGAGACGGCTCCTGAGGCCTCAAAGGTTGCCCAACGAAGGCGCAGAAAGCCCACAAGAAGGCCCCAAGACGGCCCCAAGAGGGGCCCAAAAGACGGCATCCGAAGGCGCCAGGCGGGGGCACCAGGCGGTCCCCAAGAAGGCCCCAGAGGCCCGAAAAAGAGCACCAAGGCAGCCCCGGTGTGCACCAATATTTTTTTTCCAACGGCTGGGGTAGCACGCAGTCCACTGGCGTGGCCGCACTTGCGTCCCTCGAACAAGACAAGTGGTGGCGACGACTCGCCGCAGGCGTCTTCGACTATGTAGTTTAGGTGGTTCCAGCTTGACTTGCCCACAAGCTTGTAGATGCTACATGAATTTGACGAGAACGTGACACGGCATGTGGTGTGTCAGCGAGGTTACAACAACCCAACGCCGTGCCACCAACATTTTGCTTCCTCCGATCTGTGTTCATCGTTCGTACTTCGAGTCCTCACTCTCCGTACTACTCAATTTCAAGGCCATGTGATCGTCCCAGCCATCGGCTGGCATGAACAGCGGAATGGATTATATGACAATCAAATCCATGAAGACCAGGCTCGCCAAGGGGAGGAAGGTCCTGATACTCCCCAAAGGCCCCCCGCGCGGACCCAACTATCCATCCCGACATGGGAGCGCGACACTGGATCCTGAACAGGCTGACGGGATTACGCAAAGCACGACAAATGACGAGAAACGCTCGAAACTCGAAACGATCGCCTTCGATGGCAGCAACGGGCTGTCGGCGGTGGCTTCAGGCGCTGCACGAGAGCGGTGGGCGCCTCCATGGCCCCTGACGTGCGCAGGCCTGCGAGCAGCTCCCCGACCTCGCCAGGCCCGACACTGCCACCGCTGCCGCGGACGCCCACCCCTTCGTGCACAGTGCCCAAGTCCGCCCCTATCGCATTCGAGCGTCTCCATGACGCGGGACTTCAAGCAAGTGTGCAGACATCCTTTGAACCTCAGGCCAGGACGTCACAGGACAGGCACGTCAACATGGCCTTGCTTTGCCTCGCTTAGGTTTGGTTTGCTTGATATGGCCTGGCGTCATTTGATGTGAATTGACTTCACGTCTGGTGTGCTTGAGTCTAGGGCTGGGCTGAATTGTTGGTTGACAGGCGTCAGCGAATGTGCTCCGAGCTGTTTTCGCGCATGGCCGCACTGCGTGTTGAGTTGCATCGGCATGTTATGGCTTGTCTTGGTTCGCCCTGCGTTACGTTTGTGCTTAAGCTCGCTGATGCACGTTTGCGGAGCGTCCGATTGTTTTGTCATGCCTCGCCGGTGGTGTGTCTGGCTGGCGTGTGTTGCTGCGCTTGGCCTTGCGTTGCACTGGTATCTCTGGAATGCCTCCGTTGCGTCGCAAAGTTGCGTTGGAGAAACGCGGTGCAAGCAGTGCTGATATATATATATATATATATAGATATATACATATATATATATATGCAAATATACATATGCACGAACATATTTACATATACGTATATGTGTACCAGGCCGTGGCAAGCCTGATCATTTGCCATGCCATAGCAACTTAACAATGAAAGCCACACCAACTCAGTCTAAATACATACAAAACGAAACGCAAACATCATGGTGTCAGACAACGCATGCCAATTGCAGAGGTACATGGGGCACACCCTCCAAACAACTCCAAACGACAACAACGCAACGCCAAAATAGGCAATACGCTCAAGCGGATTTGGTACGGTACCCGACATCGCTGAATGCCACTGAGCGGTATTGCTTGAATGCGCCTGGCAAAACTTGCTGTATCAAGAATAGAGCAGCACTCTGGTGAGATCGGCGCAACCCAGGGGCGCACATTCAGCCTACCAGGCCACCTTGCCCAGCCATGGGGCTTCTTTTCGCAAATATAGATGCAAGCTTGGGGTCTCAAAATTCGGCTGCGTCTCTGTCAACATGGGCGGGCTGAAGGTAATACGTTCATCCATGATAATGGTAAACATTGAGCTTCGGGCCGAGGGAGAGGCGGCGAATCGTGAAGTGAAGCCGAGAGGAAGATGCAGCTGTACCAATGCCAAGCCTTGGGTTTGATCGGGCGCAGCCGAACCAGCAAAACGCGCAATGTCAGAGGTCTGGTCTAGTCGCGACCCTCCTCCGACCATTCCCATGGCAGCGCCCTTGGCCAACATGGCCATGAAGGCGACACATTGCCCAAAATGGCTGGCAGGGCGCGGCGGAGGCAGAAGTGGCAAGCACACCGACAGAAAGACATACAACGGATAATGACGGACGGCATTGCAAGCACTTCGGCATCGC
This sequence comes from Prorocentrum cordatum, assembly GCA_963575745.1. Taxonomy (NCBI): domain Eukaryota; class Dinophyceae; order Prorocentrales; family Prorocentraceae; genus Prorocentrum; species Prorocentrum cordatum. The sequence goes on from CAUYUJ010020448.1 coordinate 461,748, forward strand.
AGAAACACTCTCTCACACAATCATCCATCTATTTCGGTTTCGTCCTGGTCTGCTTGACGCTTGCTGCACCACTCCTACTACCCGCTCCGAGTTCTTCCACCACTCCGAAACACTTGTCAGCAAACTACCATCCACTCGCGGACTGGTCGTCAAGGACAAACGGCATGCGGAATGCCAATTTTGAATGGATGCGTTCCGCACACCCCATCAACATGCTACCTGCGCCTACAATGGTCATTGCTTCTTCGCAACGCCTCCGGCGATCACAACAACGCACTTGAGAAACCCGACGGACTTTACCGTTTACATGGTGACCATTCCCAATGGCAGATGTTCCGCCACGTGCTTCAATCTGCTGATCCGTTTCGCAGAAACTAATCGATACCTGACCTGCTCGGCAGTGAATTGTTCGCCCACTTGGCTGCAACACATAGTGCGTACGTCAGCGGATTCAATATGTTAGACTGGTTTCCCAAACGTGGGCTCTGCAAAGTCATACTGAATGTGTGCAATGCGTCGAGCGAGCAATAGCCCGATCAACAATATGCGCAAAGCCGCTGCACAGCGGTTGATGTGTCTGTCTGTGTGTCAGGCATCTCCTCCGTTTCCGCCCCTCTCCCTCCTGGGCTGCGTCCTGATTACTTTCGTCGCGCCTTTTACACCTGGCAAGCGCCTGTGCCTAGCTGCTCGGCGGTTCGTCCCACTCCCACTCAAGCCTCCACCTTTCCTAATGTTTCCCCTGTATGTAGTTAAATTGCTTTGAGCGTATCCCACCCTGTTTGAACTTGACCCGCTGACTGCATTCATCACTGGGTGCGGCTTCATTGCGTGCACGCAAGTTCGCGGGCTTCCGCTTACCCCCATCCTCACTGTTGGGTGCAATTCGACATGGTAGTTAGTGTCCCTTTCTATCGCTCCCTGCGGTGACGTCACCCAGCCAGCGGAGCAAAAAGGGTGCGTGCGTGCACGTTGGGGCCCGACCAAGGCCCACCCGAGTCCTTGCAGCAGGCGGGCCGGGCTCACTGCCTGCCTTGCATCCACAATTATGGGTGACCTTAGCCTATATGTGTCCCATGCAGCCGTTCGCGACAATGGTATCACATCGCCGACGGAGGACAAGTATCGGCGTCCGTTCCCGCGCCGTTCCAAAAAAAATGATTCGTGGTACACGTGTGTTGTTGACATGCGTCCGTGGTTTGGATTCAGCCGCACGTCGACGGAACACAAATGCATGTGAGCTTTTTTATTCGGCGTTTCGACATTGGGCGGAAGGGTGGGGGTCTGGCTCCAGACCTCTGCTTAGTGCGACTTAGTGCGACTGTTTGCAGCAGTGCGGCCGATGTGGGAGGGACCCCACCTGCTCGAAACAGGGTAAAAAAACACGCAAGATCCACTCCATAGGGGGGGGGGGAGGGGGGGTCCGAGGGCTCGCACCGATCGGCCGAATAATAATAAAAAACGATCACAATCGGGCGCCCGTTTGACCCTGGTCTCTTGGCATGTTGCCTCTCACTTGGATCTGCGAGCATGCGAGCAAGACTCCCGGCACATTATTCGCGGACGTCCTCGAGCCACGCTCGGACTTTGCGCTCTCGTTCTTCGACGCACGGCAAGACCTGGATAATTACTGACACAGAACTCTGGACAGACACACCGCCAGATCGTACGGGCACTGCCCTTGCGAGCTGTTCAGACGCTTGCACTGGACAGTTCAAGTGTTCTGACCCATTGGTACTTCGCACGACTCCCTCAGGAGCCTGAGCCTGTAGCACTGCACCCGAACAACAACTACACGATCTGACTGTGCCCACTTCCCTTCCCCCTTCGCGGCCGCCTCTCTTTATTCGTCTGCGCGTGTTCCTGTGCTTGGCGGCGCGCGTAAGGGGGTAGGGGGGGAGGCTTCTCAGAAGGAGGCTGCTTCTTCTCAGAAGGTGCCGACTTTTTATATATATATATATATATATATATATATATATATGTGTGTGTATATGTGTATATATATACACATATAGACTAGGCCCGCGCCTTCTGAGGAGCAGGGTGCTTCTAAGAAACCTTCCACCCTACCCCTACCTCCCTACAACATTTGCGCCTCCGTGCCCAAGTTGTCGCTTTGACTGATGTGCGATCGTTCCGCTGCCGCCGCCACCCCAAACAAAAGGTGTGTACAGTCAACGCGTATAGGAAGGATGCGCGGTGAGGATGCAAGGGCCTTGGGCGCCCATGCCAAAGTTCTTCGAGCGGGGCTGGCCATCGAAAGATGTTGAGGATGGACCGAAGATGACCGATGAGGCAAAGATGCAGCGGTACCCTTGAGAAGTCGATCATCCTTCCTGTGCGAGTTGACTGTAGTCCCTCTCTCCCCCGAAGAATGACTTCACTCAGGGGCTATCACTTCTTTTCGTTCTGGTGATTGGTTGGTTTTCGGGGGGGTCCGCCTCGCTGTGGCCTGTGCTGCGTCGTGGGCGTCCTGCACTTTGGGGGGGGCTATGCCGAGGCCGCGCCACGCTGTCGCCCGTGCGGGCGCCGCTGTCGGCCGGCCCTCCTCGCCGGGCGTGTTTGTCGGCGCGCGGCCCGCCTGCGGCCCTGGGCCATGGCCTGCGCGAGTGCCTCGAGTCCAACTGCTCCTCCTGCAGAACCGAAGGATTGCAAAAAACCGAAGGATTGCAAAAAACCCTTGAACGAAGGATTGCAAAAAAACCGAAGGATTGCAATCCTTCGGTTTTTTGCAATCCTTCGGTTTTTTGCAATCCTTCGGTTTTTTGCAATCCTGCGCTCGCGATCCTCCGGGCTCCAGGACCGAGGCCCTGCCGTCGACCACTGCGGCGCCCCGCCGCCCTCCAGCTGCCCCCCGTCGGCGCGGCGCTGCTCCGCGCGCTTGAGCTGGGTAGCGAATGGCGTCTGCGGCGCGGCCCAGACAGGGGCGCGAGGGTCGTGCCGCCCGCCTCGGCCAACGCGCGCGCGTCGCCTGTTCGCCGCGGCCCGGAGACTCCCCCTGGCAGCTCGGCGTGTGGACGCTGGTGAGATCGGTCGTCGAGGCGGGGCTGGCAGGTTCGTCTGTCTCGCGGTCGCTGGCCCGAGAGCTCGGCATTATCTTGTCCAGCGCGCGCGGCGTGAGATCTCGCCTGGCCCTCCCCCCCCCGACAACCGACAGCGCGCCTGGCCCCGTCTCGCGCCGAGCCGGGTTGCGGGAAAACGCGTCGGAACGCGAACCCGCGAAGGCACTGCGCGAGCCCGCGCAAGCACTACACGCGCGCCGCGACGACGACCGACGAGCCTTCCGACTAATCTGGCGCCCCTTGGGCGGGGGCTCCGGGAAGCACTTGGCCCACTGCCTCCTTGCAGCGACGCCGCAGCGAGGATCCGCCCCCGCGCGATCGCCTGCCCCCGCCCCCCGCGCGGTCAGAGCAGCGCCCCTTCAAGTCGCGCTGCTGGGGGGCGCGGCCGCGCTCGCGCTCGCCCTCGTCGCCCATCCCCGGGCTGCCCGAGCGGGGTCAGATGGCCCCCAACCCAGGCGCGGGCCCCCACGCGGCCTCGGCGCGCTCGCGGAGCCGGGCACAGCGATTTCGCAAAGCCCCCTCCCAGGCCAAGCCCGGGCGCGGCGCGGGCGCTGGCGCCGCGACCTGGGCGCGCGCGGGACGGGGGCGACGCCTCGGCGGCGGCAGCCTCCGCACCGACGACGGCGTCGTCGACCCGCCGCGGCGCGCGCTTCGCCTCGGACTTCGGCATCGACTCCACGTTCTTCTTGCGCCGCGCGCCAGGGTCGCCTGGTCCGCGGCCGGGTGGATCGCGCCCTCGCCCGCGTCGCCCATGGGCGGCGGCTCCGAGAAGCGCTGGCGACCGCAAAGGACTGCGCGCACGTCGCTTTCGCGGTCGCCGAGCGCGCGCGTCGCAGGGCCCGCCCCCCCCCCCCCCGGGCAGACGCGCATGACTGGCGCGCGCGGAATCACACGCGATGCCTGGGCGGGCCCGATCGCCCTCGATTTGGCACCCAAGATCCCCACGTCGAAGACAGATGTCGCGAGCGCCCGGTTCGCCCGACCCCCCCTCGTCGCGAGCGGCCCGCGCCAGCTTGGAGGTGAGGACGTCGAGATCGCGCTGGGCGGTGGACGGCTGGCCATTGCGAGGGCTTCGACGAGCGATGCTAGGGCAGGCCTCGCGGCGCCAAGCCGACGCGGGCCGGGGCACTCGCGCGATTTCTCCCTCGGCGAGGGGCCATCCTCGCTGCCGCTGCCCACCTCGGCCCCGTCGTCCTCCTCGCGAGCCTCCTCGCGGGCCCGCCCGCGCATGGGGCCGGCGGGCCGCGGGGGGGGGGGGGTCGGGCGCGTCCGCCCGACGACGAGGGGGCCCCCCCCGCCACGCGGGCCCGCCCCGCGGCCTCCAACGCCCGCCTTCGCCGCGGGCGCCCCAAACTCCCTGCGCGGCGCGTCCGCCCGCGAGCGCCCGCGACCCTCGGCGCGGGCCTTGTCGCGGCCGCGCGCGCCCCAAGGACGGCCGCAGAGCCCCGCTGGCCTGCTCGGCACCGGGGCCTTCGGCGCAGCCGCGGGCCCCCGCCGCGCGGCCGGCGCCCCGCGCGCCGCGCCGACCCCCCCGCCGCCCTGGTGCCCCCAGCGGCGGGGGGCGCCATCGCCCCTCCCACCGCGCGCCGCTTTGCGCGCGGGCGGGGGGCCGAGCGCCCGGCTCGGCCCGAAAGGCTGCACAAGGGGCGTCGTCGGGGACGGGGGCCGCCGCGCCAGCGCGCGAGGGCGACATACTTGCATCTCACATCTTACGCCGCGTGGGCTCAGTCATGTAGACAGACAGTGCAATAACGCTCAGCGCGCGGCCAATCCTCGCAATGCAGCATGGCTGCCAGTCCTACAGCGCTGGCTTCTCTCTATGAAAGGGAAGGAAGCGATCGCGCGCCTTTGCCTGTCTTTCCAATATTTGTGCAGTTCACTCCTCTCTTCTCCTGTCTGCGATGTTTTCCTGTGCTCCCCGCAAGCACGCGCCAATGTCAGCTCCTGCGACGAATCAGCACGGCCAGAAATCAAGGCACGCTCGGTTGCATGGAATCCGCTGCCCCTCGCGGGGGATATGCCCGCCCCAATTGAAGCGCGCGCGGACGCTGAAGGGGTGACCCTGGAGCGAAGTCCGGCGGCCGCTGTGGATTGCCCTACAGCTTCCGCGCCGATCCAAGGGAAGAGGGGCGAGGAGAGAGGGGGAGGAGGAGGGCGACGACAGGAGGAAAAGGAAGGGGAACAAACTGGCAATGGCCCCGGGCTCGGGGAGACTCGCCTGCCAGAAAACTGCGGACTTGAAGCTCCGACCTGCCGCCGTCTCCTCGGAGAGGCGATGCAAAACGGCGACGCATAAGAACTAACCAGTCGCGTGCTTGAGGTGATCCGCTTCCCCGCATGGGGTGCTACAGCCGGATCCACCGAAGACCCGCTGTCGCCGCCCGCCAACGCGTGGGACGCGGGCTCGAACCACCCAGAAGCTGTATAGCGGCGGCGTTCGACAAGGGCCGGCCGAGTAAACGTCACCACATTCAGGGGAGAAGAGGACAGAGAAGAGTACAGGGGAGAAGGAGGCGGAGGAAGGGCACAGAGGGGACCTGCACGCGCGGTCTGAGACAGGCACTCCGCCCTTGGTGCCCGCACCAATGAGACGCGGCCGTTATCTGGGCAATATGCGCACACCAGTGGATCTATCAGCTTCCGCCTAGCGGACGCCACGGGCAGACAAGGGAGCGCGGGCCAGCAGCGGCCCCAAGGAGGGGAGCGACCACGAGCCCCGGCAGCAGCCGGGCATCTGCCAGCGCGCCCTGGCCGTGCACGCGGCACCAAAATTCCAATTGCAAGCCGTGGCGACCTGGCGCCCCGGACACCCCATAGAAGGAGAAACGGAGGGGGGAAGAGGAGGCGGAGGACGGAGGAGAGGCGGAGGACGAGAGAGAGAGAGGAGGGCGACTGCGCGCCCATGTCGAGCGCTCGGGGCCTCCACGGCCGCGGAAAGGACCTGCCGGCCACGGTCGACCGATCGGCTCCACGAGGCGGGGGGGAAGGGGGGCGGAGGACAGAGGAGGAGGAAGCACAGCGGCATGCAGTAGCGTTGTCCTGCGATGATGCGCGCGCGAGCGGGCGGACAAATCGCGCCCCGCCCCGCCCGCGAAACCCGCGGCGAAATGTCGCGGAGCCGGCGCGCGCGAGGGGCAAACAAATCACTCAAAATGTTCCCTCGGCCGCCCGGGGTCGACGTGTCCAGAGACGTCCACCGCGAGGCGCGAGCAACGCAAGCGCGCCGAGGCACCTGGCGTCGACGCGGGCTTGAAGCAGAGGTGGGGAGAAAGGGAGCGGAAGGCGCAGCTCCACGACCGACCGCGGGGGGGAGGCAATAGGAGGAGAGGAGAGAAGGGCCGACCCGGAGGGGAGGAGAGAGGGGGGAGGAAGGGGGGAACCGGGCGGCGACGCGGCGGGACCGACGGCAACAAATGGAAGAAAAGAGAAGGACTGACCGCCGCGCCGATGGGCGAATGCACCACGCGTGCGAGACCGCGCGATTCCAGGAGGGCCCCGCGCGGGCTCGTCACCCAGGCGGCCGGCACTCGCGCGGCGACACGGCGGAGCTGAGGGGGGGGGAGGCGGAAAGGAGGACGGAGGTGGAGGACCAAGCGGCGAGGAACTAAACAAGAACAAAGGACAAACCCGCTGCGTCTTACCCGCGCACCTCCAGCGCGAGTCCAGCACAGCCGTGGCCCGGCGATGTCCTTGAACGGCTTCCCGGACGGTTTGCCCCAGCGCGCGGCGCACGACATGCTCGCCGCTCAGGACCTCCCGCTGGCGCCGGAACCTGCAGCGCAGGCGGTGGCCCGCAGCCGCCCGCAAAACTCCGAGCGTCAGGCGCTCATCCGTGAGCTCGGACTGCGGCTCCAGCAGCAGGAAGTCCCGCCGTCGCGCATCGCGGGCCCGTCGGTGCGGGAGCCGCAGGTGGCCCGGCCCGAACTCTGCGAGAGCGCCACACACTGTGACATTCTTCACCGAGTCGCCGTCTTCGAGGCCGCAGAACAGGCGCGGCTTTCGCCCGCCGAAGCGCCTTGCAGTGCACCGCCCTGACCAGAGCGTGCGCCAGACTGCTGCCGCGACGCGGGGAGGGGCGAGGATGGCTAGCCGGCGAAGGACAATCACCGCCCGCTGCGCGCGCAGCCGCGGGAAGAGCGGTAGCTCCCACTGCTCCAGCCTCGAGCGCATGCGCATCTCCGGTACCCGCCGCTGCTGGGCGAGAAGCAGCTTCCCGACCGCGCGCTGCAATCCCCTCTCCGCCACGCGCGTCTGGCCGGCTGTCCACGGTCGCGCTGCCGAGCCGGCAGACTGGTTCTGCGCCTCCAGGAGCGCGATGCCGCGCCGCTGGAGCGCGTCGGCGTTATCCGCAACCTCTGGAGAAATGACGTCGGCCACCATCCAGACCACCGCGCCAAGCGCTGGGCGCGCCCGGAGTCCCTGAGCAGCGCCTCCAAACGGCGGAGTCGAGACGCGCGTTGCAGCCCGCCCTGCGCCTGAGCTTCGCGGTGCCCAACGCGGACCCCGTCGAGGCCGCGAAGCGAAAGGCGCCCCAAGCGGCCGAGGTCGAGCTCCTCCCACACTGGCTCCGCCGTCGGGAAGCGGCGAAAGAACTGCAGCTTGATCACGATGCCGATGCCTCCTCGGGAGGCCGCCCCAGCTGACCAGAACGCACGTGTGCCGGGCAGGTCTGTGACAGCTGCTCGCTTGGCTCCCAATCGCCCCGTGCGCTTCGGAAAGCAGCACGACATCTGCGTGCACCGACCATTTCTGCAGCTGCAGGCGCCTCCCGCCGTGAGAGCATGCCCGCGATGCAAAAAACAGCCCGTGCGGTCCAAGGCACCCCTCGATCGTCCCCCACGAAGGGCCCAGCCAAGGCACGCCCATCTGGCGCGGGAGGGTCGGGGCCAGCACGGGGCGGACCCGGCCCGGCATCCCGGCGCTCGCCCGGCGACGCCTCCAGGGGCCTCGGGCGCGTCGCGCCGCGAAGCTGCGGGGGGCCGCTCTCGCCGGCCGCAGCGGCAGCTCCGCCGAGGGGGCCAGCAGGGCGCCCAGGCAGCGATCCAGCGGCCTCGGCGCCGCCCCGTCCACTCGTCGCCGGCGGAGGTCCAGGAGTGAACCGAAGCATGGGGTAGGAGACGCCCCAGAAGTGGAAGTGCGAGTCGCCGAAATCGTCTGCGTCGGGCCGCGTCTACGGGGAGCCATGGGGTCGTCGTGGGGTCGTCTGGGGCTCGTAGGGGGGCCATCTTGGGATCGTCGGGGGGGTCGTTGGGGGGTCGACGGGGGGTCGGGGAGTGGACGCGTGGGTGGAGTCGGGCTGCGTCGGGCCGCGTCGGGCCACGTCGCCGGGAGGTCGTGGGGTCGTCGGGGGGTCGTCTGGGGCTCGTAGCGGGGGGGGAATCGTGTGGTCGTCGGGGGGTCGTCGGGGGGTCGGGAAGAAGATGCGGGGGTGGCGTCGGGCCTCGTCGGGCCGCGTCGGGCTGCGTCGGGCCGCGTCGGACCGCGCCCCTCTGACAGAGACGGAGATGAAGTTGGCGTGCGAGTCGCCGAAGACGTCGAAGAAGAAGAAGGAATGGTAGACAGGGAGGAGGAGGAGGAGGAGGAGGAGGAGGAGGAGGAGGAGGAGGAGGAGCAGGAGCAGGAGCAGGAGCAAGCCCACATGGCTTCTTCGTCGCGTGCAGGGCCCCCGTCGAAACGCCGAGGCTGACTCGAGCAGCGAGCGGGGGCGCCCTCGCCGGAAGCCCCCCCGCGCCGCCCGCGGGAGGGCTCTCAGGCCCGTTGGTTGCCGCCTCCCGCTGCGGGCGCCGTCCTCCGTGGCCGTGGTGGTGAGCGCGTCGCCCCCGACTGCGAAGGACTTCTCTAGGGGGAAAGCAAACCTGCCTCGCTTTCGACCACCCTCGCTTCCAAGGGATGCCAAACGATGCCACAAACTACGGCCTGTACTGGTCAGGCCGCTGGACGAGGAGGCGCGTGGTATGACGTGGTTTTGCCTGGAAGCGAAAGCGGGGTAGGTAATTCACGCTCTGATTCTCACGCGCCAAGCTCAGCATTTGGACGCCCGACATGGGTACGGAAAGAATGGGTACAATGCCCAGCAGCAGTTCTTGCTCATTTTGCACAGGACTCGCGGTCGGCGTCGCCGCGGCCTGTGCGCATTGGAGGCAGAGGGCCGCCTGCCCAACAGCGGCCGCTGTTGGTTTGGGACAGCATTTGTTGTTGGGCATTGTACCCATCCTTTCCGTGCCCATTTCGGGCGGACCTGCTGCACCTGAGCCTCGTCGGCCAATGTCAGGTGCAAGCGGCCGTCCACGTTGTCCTGGAGGTCACGGAGTGCTACCCACTGGCCAGGCTGCGTCTGTGAGCCGGCGGCAGCTGGCGCGAACGCAAGCCCCTGCGCCGCGAGGTGGGCCAGGATGCCTTGGACGATCGCGGCGCCGTCGACGCCCGCCTGCCCGCTGGCTTGGACTCGCACGCACCTGGGCGCCCGAATCCCAACCTGGGAGGCGTCGCCGCAAATGTTGTCCAGCGCCATCAGCACGTTCGGCGACCGGCCCCCGGCTCGGAGGTGCTGCAGCATGGCCCGCACGGCCAGCGAGGCACATGGCCCCCGCTGGGAAGTAGCCTCGAAGGAGAACTCGTCGCGCATCTGGCCGAGAGCCGAGGCTGCGGCCAGGGTCCGCCCAGCTCGGGCATGAACGACCACCAAATCGCTGAAGGGGCAATCCACCTGTATGCCGCGGCACCGCTCAAGACTGAAGAGCGAGCCCTCCGTGGGGATCGAAACACACCGAGGGAGCTGACGTGACAAGCATCAGCGCCCGCAGCTCCTGTGTCGGCGTCGTCTCGCCGCCCAGGATGACCTCCAAGGGCCGATCAGTGAACTGGACCGACCGCACTGCGGGAGCCCTGTGTCTGAGTAGCGGGTGCGGCCAGAGGTCCGCCAGCGCGGTGGCATCTGAGCACCCTGCCGGCGCGTCCAGCACGACGATCAAGCGGAGGGTCAGCGGGTGCGGCGCCGCGACGGCGTGCCGGGTGCAGGCAGCGAGGAGACGACCCGTCGCGGCAGCATCCTGGGGGCACCAGGTCGTGGCCGCCGGAATCCCTGCCCCTGTGAGCGCCTCAGGGCCGTGAGCGAACCATTGTTCCACGAGGACTCGGGCCTCCTACGGCGGAGCCAGACCAGAGGGCGCGCTGCCAGCTGGCGTTGGGGTCGCGGCGGCTCCCCCCTCGAGGTCAGAGAGCTGCGTGAGGATAGCCTCCCCGGGTCCCGATGGCTCCCGGATGAGCAGCTGGCGGGCGCCGGGTCCCAATTCCGCCCAGCGCGGGACCAGCTGCGACCCTTCGGCTGTCTGCGATGTTATGTTTATCCCCTTCCTACGTTCGCCATCCCCGGTGGACTGCGAACTGCGAGGCCGTCGCCACGTCCGAGCGCCGCCACGTAGGCCGCTTCCGCGCGCGCCAGAAGGCTGGAGTGGTAGAGGCTGCGAGCTACGAAACGGCTGCACTTTTCGGAAACCGTTGAAAAGCCAACGCTGGGGGCAACTAGCGCAAGCGCGGATTCGACCTCGCCATCCCTGGTGGCGGTCGGCGGTGAACTGCACAAGTATCGCCAGTTTCGAAGGCTGCTGGGCGGGCCAGCGTAATAGCAAGCGAACGCAGACTCAATCTGAATCTCCGCAAATTTGGTGGGCGTCGACCTCAGAAACTGTCGCCACTTTGGAAAGCTGCTGGGAAGGGCTAGCAAAGAGGGTTCAAAGCGCACACTCAAAGTACACCTCGCCATCCCTCGATGGCTGCGAACTTCGGAGGTGTCGCCACTTTCGACGCTGCTGGGGAGGGGGCAGCCTAGTGAGTGGGCAGCGGGCGCAAATTCAAGCTTGACCTCGCCGTCCTGGATGGGCTGCGAACTGCGGAACTGTCGCCACATTCGAGGGTTGCTGGAAGGGCCAACGAAACGGACCTCGCCATCCCTGGGGGGTCTCCAAAGCGCTAAGCAGCCGTCGTTCTCGAGGGTTGCTGGTAAGCTGGCGTAGCGGCTGCCGAGCGCAGACTCAAGCTAATCCGCGCTTGGCTATTCTCGAAATGGCTTCGAACTGCGGATTTGTCACCACTTTCGGACCCTGCTGGGAAAAGGCCACCGTAGTGGGTACCGGGCGAACACTCAAACAACAACCGAAATATGAGCAATACGACGATCATTCTAGAAATCTGGGACAACTTCCCAGACTCTTCTGAAAACAAGTCCGTGCCAATTTCTCTTGCTAGTGTAAAACTGACCAAACTTTGCGGGGGCTTATTTATTACATGCTCGGCCGTAAACCTCGCCGTCTTTAGCCGGGTGCGAAGTGCGAAACTGCCGCCACTTCCGAGGGCAACGTGCAAAACAGCCATAACCTATACAGGTCTTTTACGACCCCCATCCTTTAATGGTACTCAAACACTGTTTGCGCTGGCATTTCGATGGATTGAGGCCTAAGACAAGAGTGGGAAACTACGTCCCCTCCCGCGGCGGCGACTGCTGGGGTTCCAGAGGATCCGTAGAAGTCTGAAGATTCCCTTTGGACACCTACGGATTCGTAGGGTTCGTTGTGGGGTTATCACAGGTTCCTAAGCACTCCTTACGATGCCGCTCGGACTCCACAGGATCCCGAAGGGTACGTTAGATTTTCAAGGATCGGATCCCTAGGACCTGGGACCCTCTGGCAATCCAACGATGGCGAGTTCTTACTGCGCACGATTTATGTGCGCGACCCACATGTGAAGACGACGACGATCGCGACGACGACGGCGACAACGACGACGACCGAAACGACGCGCCGACTCGAGTGGACATGTAGCGAATTATGTTGCAATTCTTGCGTTAACTAGCTCAAATGTCCTGCGTCGTGCCGAGTAGACCAGAGGGCAAAACCAGCCTGCATAAATAACCACCCAGCAACAACCCACAGGCGAACAATAGCCTGACAATAGCTCCACAAGGAGGAGGAAGATCGGGGAGGAAGAGGAGGAGGATGATGAGGATGAGGAGGAAGAGGAGAAGGAGGAGGAGGAGGAGGAGAAACATGAGGATAAGGAGGATGAGGAGGAGGTGTAGGAGGAGGAGTAGGAGGAGGAGGGGCAGGAGTAAGAGTAGGGACATGAGGAGGAGGAGGAGGAGGCGGAGGAGGACTGGGAAGAGGAAGAGGAGCAGGAGGAGGAGAAGGAGGAGGAGGACGAGGAGTCCAAACGGAGCACACGGATGGGAGGATCCGAGGAATCCTAACCTAAGGCTTCACAGGAGGAGGGATCGCAGAGGACGGCAAGGAGGAAGAGCAAAGGAGAGCGAAGAGGGGAAGGACCAGGAGAGGGAGGGCCGGGGGGGAGGGCGGGGAGGGGAGCACGAAGTGGAGGGCGAGGAGGGGGAGAGCGAGGAGGGCGAGGAGGGGAAGGACGAGGGCAGGGAGGACGAGGAGGGGAGCACGAGGAGGAGGGCGAGGAGGGAGAGCGAGGAGGAGGAGGGTGACCCCCTCCCCCCTCCTCCTCCTCCTCCGCCTCCTCCTCCTCCTCCTCTCCTCCTCCTCCTCCTCCTCCTCCTCCTCCTCCTCCTCCCCCTCCTCCGCGCTCAATAGGCACCGAGCGCAGACTCAAGCTCGACATCGCCATGCTCCGGTGGACTGCGAACTGCTGCAGCGTCGTCACTTCCCGAAGGCTGCCGAGAAGGCGGGTACCGGACGCAGTGTCAAAATGCACCTCGCCCTCCCTGGGGGGCTGCGACCTGCGACGCCGTCGTCCTTCTCGAAGACTGCTGGGAAGACTGCGCGGACTCAGGCTAGGCTGCGAACCGCGAACTACTGCCACTTTCGAAGACTGCCGAGAGGGCCAGCGAAATGGGCACCAAGGGCAGATGCAAACTATTCTCTGTGCATCTCCACGTGGTCTTTTCCAATCCCACTGATCTCTGTTGAAGGCTCGAGCTTCTTTCCTGCGGGCCCCCCGCAGACCTTGCGGAACGCCTGCGGGCGTTTAGTTCCTGCACTAACTCTGGACAGCCGGGACGAGCTGGGGCTCGCTCGGTACCTGCACTAATTCTGGACAGCCGACCCTTCGGGGCGCCAGATCGACATGGCGTCGGCATCGCCGCTCATCAGCGAGACACTTCCGTTGTTATCCCTCCTCCCTTGTTGTCCTCTTCCTCCTTCCTCCATCTCCTAGCTGCTGCTACTTCCTCCTTCCTCCGTCTCCCTGCTGCTGCCGCATCCCATGAACCTTGCACGGCGTACTACAGCTCGCGCGCGGCAATCGCACATAACAAAGTAGGCAAAGTGTTCGGCTAAATCCCACCAGCCCTCAAGGCGTACGTAGGTGGTTTAGGGAGTTTCCTCTTCCAACCCCCCTTCTTCCCCTTCGGGGAAGGGTTCACCCCTTCCCCCCGACCCCCTCCCCTGGACCTGGACGGGGGCGGTCGCGAGCGGTCAGGGCGTCCAAAACGGCCTCGGTGAGGAAGCCCAAATCATTGGTGTTACTAAAGTGTTGGCCCCATCTTGCCCTCTGGGGGGGGGGGGGGGGGCAACGCTGAAAAAAGCTCCCCTCTTCTTTGGTCGATCTCCTCCAAAATGGCCCCAAGAGGCGCCCAGGAGGCCCCAAGGGGCCCCAAGATGGTCCCAAGATGGCCCCAAGAGGCCCCCAAGAGGCCCCCAGGAGGCCCTCAAGAAAACCCCAAGTGGCCCCCCCGAGGCACCCAAGACGCCCAAGAGGACCCTGGGACCGCCAAGAGACCCTCTAAGGCGTCCCAAGAGGCCACCAAGAAGCGCCCAAGAGATACCCCAAGAGGCTCCGAGGGGCATCCAAGACACCATTGGCCCTTTGCTTGCCTTCCTCCTCCTGCTCCTCCTTCCTCCTCCTACTCCTTCTCTTCCCCCTCCTCCTCCTCCTCCTCCTCCTCTTCCTCCTCCTCCTCCTCCTCCTCCTCCTCCTCCTCCTCCTCCTATCCATCCCCATTCCCTCCACTCCCTCACCGATCCATCCAGCCTCCTCCTTCTCCTGCCTCCCTCCTTCGCACGGCTCGGCCGTCCCGCTCTTCGCTCCCGCACCTCCCTGACCACCTCCAGCTCGCCTGGACACCGCTGCTGGATGGGCGCCGGTGGGGCTGCGCGGAGCGTCGGGGACTGCTGCGCACGGGGTGGGGGGCCGCCGCTGGGAAGCACACGTGCTCCTCAAGCCGCCTCCCGCCCAGCAGTCGCCAGGGCCCCCGGCGCACGGAGCCCCGGGCGCGCATCCGCCCGCTGCGCCCCCTCGGGCCCCCGCCCCCTCGCCCCCCTCCGCGCGGCGGAGCGCCCCTGGCCGGCGGACGCCCCGTGGGCCCTCCGCTCCCCGCCGCGCCGCCCCGCGCCGCCCCCCCCTAACACCCTCGGGCCAGCTGCAGCGTGGCGGCGGATACGCGCGGCAGCGCAGCCGAGTAGAAATATACAACACACGCGCACACGCACACGCACACGCACACGCACACGCACACGCACACACACAAACACACACACACACACACACACACACACACACACACACACACACACACGCGCGCACGCACGCACGCACGCACGCAATCTCACGTTGCTTCATCCTCCCCCTGACTCCCCAACCTCCCCCTCCTCCTCCTCTCCGCCCGCCTCTACCTCTCCCTTGTCCGCCTCCCAGCCTTCTCTCTTCCTCCGCGTGCGGCCGCGCAATGGAATAGACGACACGCGTGGTTTCATGTCTGCCTGATCCTCTCACTCACTCCCTCCTCTCCCCCTTTTTCTACCTCCTTGTCTTCTCTACTCCTTCTCCTTCTCCTTCTCCTCCTCCTCCTTCAGCATCATCTCCCTCCTCTCCTCCATGCTCCCTCATCTATAACTGCCTGCTCCACCTGCCCTCCATCGAATGCCCCCCCATTCGCTCTCACACTAACGATTCTGGGGTTCATGTGTCCAGACCATTGAGCCCCGCCTCCAAAGCGCCCTGGCCATCAGCATGAGCAGGCAACGCAGGCAGTAACAGCCAGCCTCAGCAGAGCACACAATCAAATTATCGCCAACAGCTGTGACCTGTAGCCAGTCCCAATGGGTCACCGGCAATCGATGCAATGCATCACCGACTATCCACCGTACCCGACCAGCCATCTGACACCAACTTATCGACCAAAATACACGAGCCAACATTCACCATCGAACAACATCAACCATGAACGGCCGCCTTTCGTAGCACGGGCCACCCAATGATCCACAACAACACCGAAGGGTTTCCCATCCACAATCGCCACCTTCTTGACGCCGAAACCCATCTCCATCGCGTTTCGTTAAAAGAGCAATTAAACTACTCCAACTGAAAGTCATCAGCATTACCATCATGCGACCCTTCAGATGCCGCCCTGAACAACCAGCCTCGCCATGTCTCCATGCGTGGAACGAGCTCGTCGATTCTGCTCGGTACGCTTTCGCACTCATTGGCGCTCCGCCCCCACACGCTCCGCCCAGGCGCCCCGCCCCCCTCCCCCCCTCCCCCTCCGGAACTGCAGGCCTCCTGCCGCGCGAGGCGGACGCCTCTTTGGCCAGAGCACGAGGCGCACAGCCAGGGGGGCGACACCCACGGCCTGCGGGCCTTCGCCCGCAGGGCGCAAACTGTCGCCGCGTGGAGCCGATTACGCGTCGAAGGCAAGATCACGCGGCGTCGAGTGGATCAAAAAATGCGTCGCATCGGCCAGCATCGGCCCGGAGTGGGCATCAGATCGGATCGGCCGCGCCAGGATGCACACCGGCGCCATCCGAGCATCGAGCGCATCGGATCGCAAGGATTGAAGGGGCCCTGGGGCACACACATAAATACACACAAATAAACATATTCGCCATATTTTCCAATATTTTCTGGGTTTCTGTCTTCCCCACCACTTCCCATATTTTCCCATATTTTCTGGAGAATCGACGATTAATTGTGTTTGTGTGTTTTTTTCCCTCCTGAAGGATATCGGAATCGAATCAGGTGGGCCAGCCAGAAGCGAGATCGAAGCAGATCGATCGGATCGAAATGGGCCCCCGATGGTGGCGGGGAAATGCTCGCGCAATTCGCCGTCTGCTCCTCCTCCTCCTCCTCTTCCTCCTCCTCTACCTCCTCCTCCTCCTCCTCCTCCTCCACCCTCCTCCTCCTCCTCCTCCTCCCCCGATGATGGCGGGAAAATGCTCGCGCAATTCGCCGTCTCAGGAACTCGCAAGGGTGGCCGACTGTTGCGACGCCCCGCGCTGCCCGAACGCCGGCTGGTGCTTCGTGAGGTCCTTGAGGCGCTGCTCGACCTTGGGGGCAGAGGGAAGGGATGCCTGGGGGATACAGGATTGGGGGGCGTCCATCCTCGATAGGGGCTTCCCCCTTTTCAAAGTGCAAGGATCTGGCACAGGGGTCATCGAAAGTATCGTGAGGGCCACATTGGGTACCCAAAGGACTTCTACCTGCCTTGTGAGGTCGATCAGGGTTGGCCATCCCTGGAGCCCAGCAAGTCTCACGAGGCTTCCCAAACGAATGACAATAACCCAGAGCATGGTGATAACGCGACTCATCCACCCCAACCACACCCAAGGAGAGAGGGTGGACAAAAAGAGAGCCCCGACATCTGACGTCGTGATCATGACGCCGCGAATGACCCGAACCAAAACACTCGACCTCAAATACATACCTGACTTCTGGAGCCCATTCGATCCGTGAGGGCCCTGGGTCCGCAAGGGGGCAACAACGCCCGTTGCCATTTCTGTCACAACGCTGAGACGTGAGGAGGTGGAGGAAGAGGAGGACGAGAAGGACGGCGACGAGCAGCAAGAGCATGAGGATGCGTCGGGGGAATAAAGAGCAGCAGGAGGAAGGTAGATGGAGGAGGAGAAACGGGCCTCCCCTCTCCTCGCTCCGCCACTCCATCCGTCTTCCATGTAGATGACTCCTCATCGTCGCGCCACCAGACGTATCGGCAGGGCGGGCCCAGCGTTTGGCCCAGGACGTTATAGCCGCTTATGGCGCTGAAGCTTGACCTGTTCCAACGGTCTCTCGGATGGCGGTCGGGTCGCTTTCACACTGTGCCTCTCGCCTTAGCGCCGCCCAAGTTCGACTCAAAAGCTCGCAACAGCTATAAAGATGCATAATGGCCCGCTTGCAAAATGCGGCTCTCGCCTCAGCGCCGCACGCATTCGTCAGATAAATAGCCAGCCAACGAGTACGAGGCGTGAAGGCAACTCGTGGCTCTGGCGTTAGCGCCCCTTGCATGTGTCATAAACGTGTCAGGCAACTACAAGGGCGAATGCCTGCTCCTTTTCTAAATGAAGACGTTTAGAATTATGCATCAGTTGTACGGGTTCAGGGCGGCTCCTTACCGACAGTGGGCTCTAGCTTACGACTTCCTCCATGCTTACGACTTATGACCAAGAGATTGAGGATTGTGCACACCTACGTGTATGGAGGGCGAATCTGTTTCAACACGGGGCTACCGCTTGAGGCTTCCTCACAACGAATGGCCCTACCTCTTCGCACACCTCATCCGAGCTCTTCGCACACCTCGCATCTCTCTCGCCTGAGTGAAAGGACCATGGGGCGCCTGTTATTCACGTGGCACTTCCCGAAACGAAGAGTTTGATGAGGGGGGACTTGACACGGGAGGTGTCTTATAGCACCTTCGATGCAGGGTTTACTCTCGCCCATTATCCATCTCCTTCTCTTTCCCTGTCTTCCAGTCCTTCCCTCCTTCCCTTCCACCACCCTTTCCTTCCTTTCCCTTCTCCCTTTCGTCTGTCTGAGTCTCCGTTCCCTCCCTCGCTATCCGTTCTGCCCATGTCACCCCTCCCCTCCATCCATCTCTTTCGCTCCCTCCTACGCCTCCCTCCGAATATTCATCATCCGGTCACGGTTAGGAAAGGAACGAGGAGAGAACTAATGATAGACAAGCGCCGCGTAAACCCCGTGCGTGTCCCATGAAATTCGAGACACTCTGCCCCAGCGTCCGTTAAAGGAACAAAAGCACATTAACATGACTGGGCCTGAAACTGCGCGTCGGTCCAGCAACACTCGGCTGGCATGTTTAGATCCTTCAAACTGTCCAGACTGCCACCAACAACTGGGTCAACCCTACGATATTGTAAAGAGGAAGTTAAAATAACTGTCCTCCAACAAGATACAGCTTATCCAAGCACAACTGCGTCGCATAAATCAGATCATCCGTTACAATTGTAAAACACAACGCATGTCACACAAGCAAGCAATGCTCAAACGAGCAACACCCAAAACACTTCAAAAACCTTACAACACGATGATCTCGTAGGCCGATCAAATACGCAAACTGGGACGGCCATTTCATACAATAAACTCAACTCTCTCCGCCGGAATGGTATAATTCAACACCTGCTCATCGGAAGTTTCACCCCGGGTAATGGTCACCACGTGAAGTCCTGGATAAAGTGTGCGATGGCCATTCTTATTGACAATTTTGAAGACATCATCGCTAAAGTCGAAACTCACGGTCTTTGAACTTCCTGCGGTCAGGGTCACTCGTGTGAAATCGACCAAGGCCTTCTTCGGAAGAGGATGGTCCACCTTGCCAATTGACTTCGCAGTGTGGTACAACTGGACGACTTCGTCTCCATTTCTGTTTCCCGTGTTAGTCAGTGCGCAACGAACCCCAGAGCTTGATTTGGAGCAACTGCTCAGCTTGAAGGTTGTGAGAGACAGACCGAAACCGAAAGGAAACAGCGGCGTTCCCTGATCAACCAGCCCCTCTGGAGGCGTCAGGCTGTGAAGGATCCTGCTGGACTGCTGTCCGATCTTATCATAATGTGTGACTTGTCTCGCCAGCCCCATCTCCATTGTTCTGCCTACCAGGGGGCCCGCGGCGCCGAAAGAGACACCTCGTGGGCTCGAACTTTTGATCGCTTTGAAATTCCCCAAAGTCCCCAAAAGGCGCAACCGCACTACCATGAGCTTCTAAGAGGCATCGAAAACGACACCCGAAAGCTCTAAATAGAACCCCAACTGCCCAAGACAACCCAAGAGGGCCCCTAAGACGCCCAAAGATAACCTCAATACGGGCAGACATGCCCCCAAAACGCCACAAGAGGGACACAAGATAACACCCAAGAAGGTTACCAGAAACCACACACACACACATCGAGCTATTGCCTTCGAGACTCCAGGACCTCAAGACGGCCCAAGATGCCTCCAGGATGACCCAGGACGACCCCAGAGGTCCCGAGAGAACCTTGAGAGGGCCCCACAATTTTTGAATAGGACCGAGAGACGTGCCCAAGACGGCCCAGCAGAGCCCCAAAACGGCGAGGCTTAAGGGGTAACATGTTCCTCGAGCGGGCACGCGCGAAACGCACTTTCTCGACGGAACATCAAACATGACCTCGTTATTTATCGAGCGGAAGTTCGCCGGCCCACCTCAGTCGATGCACCAGGGGACAGGTTGACTTTCTAAAAGCACACCCTGGGCCCCCTGTCTTTCCGGGGAAAACAAAACGTCCAGGAGGGGCCCAAAAGAGCCCAAGCGGGCCCCAATAACCGCTAATATACCCATAAGAGGCCACCAGATGGGCGCCAAGTGGATACTAAGAGACAGAGGACTGCGAGGAGAAGAGCGAGACGGATGATGATGAGGAGGAGGAAGAGGAGCAAGAAGAAGAGGAAACGGATATGGAAGCGGAGCGGGAAATCGAGGCGTAAGAGGCATCGAGGCGGCCGGGGGGGGAGGGATTGGGGGCAGGCGATGAGAGGAGGAGGAACGGCGAGGAGGGAGATTGGGCAGCTGCAACGCCCAGAACTCACGCGCTCCAGACGCGCAACACGATCGACCAACGAACCCGGACAGGAATATTGACATGTGAAGCATGGCAACGTCTGCAGATCACCGGATTGGGCGACGGGCACTTGCAATGCGGAATGCTTCGATCTTGATGTACCATGCCAATGGCTGTGCTGTGCTGCGCTGTGCTGAATTGCAATGCGCCATGCCGCGATTGTGCTCTATGGCGTTGTGGATCGAGTCCTCCTTTGCATCCGAGTCCTGACCGAACTGATCTGGATCTTAAGCTCGAGGTGCCTGAGCACATATAGTAGTTGCTCCAGAGCTAAATGACAGGGGGACACGCCACGGGGATGCGCCGCGGAACGTGCCAAGAGAAACGCCAGGGGACGTGCCAGGGGACGTGCCAAGGGGACGCACCGCGGGACGTACCAATGAGGACGCGCTCCGGAACGTGCCAATGGACGTGCCACGGGGCGTGCCAAAGGACGCGCCGCGCGACGTGCCAGGGGGACTCGCTACGGGACGCACCAGGGGACGTGCGAGGGAACGTGCCAAGCGACGCGCCGGGGGACGTGCCAGGGAACGCGTCAGGGAAGGTGCCGCGGGAAGTCCCTGACCCAGGGCAAAGATCCCTCGTAAATTACGATGCGTCCGCGCTCCCAGGGGGCCACGATCCACCGTCAGTTACGCTGCGCCCGCGCTCCCGAGGCCACGATGCCCAGTGGATTGCGCTGCGTCCGATTTCCCTGGGCCACGCTCCCTCGTAAACTACGCTGCGCCTGCGCTCCCAGGGCAACGCTCCCTCGTGAGTTGTGCTGCGTCCGCGCTACGAGGGCCACGTCCCCTAACACATTGCCCTGCGTGCGTGCTCCCGGGGCCACGACCCCTCGTAACTTCTGCTGCGTCCGCGCTCCCAGGGCCACGATGCATAATAAATTACGCTGCGTCCGCGCTTCCAAGGCCACGATCCCTAGTACCTTACGCTGCGCCTGCTCTCCCTGGGCCACGACCCCATGTAAAGTATACTGCGTCCGCGCTCCCACGGCCGCGCTCCCTCGTGAACTACGCCGTGTCCGCCCCCCCCCCCAGACCAGGATCCCAAGTAAATTGCACCGCGTCGGCCACGATCCATCGAAAATCACCCTGCGTCCGCGCTCCCACGGCAACGTTCCCTAGGAAATTACGCTGCGTCCGCCCTCCCTGGGCCACGATCCCTGGTAAAATAAGCTGCGCCCACGCTTCCAAGGCCACTATCACTCGTAACTTACGCACGTGCCAAAGGGACGCGCTACGGAATGTGCCAATGGACGTGCCACGGGACGTGCCAGGGGACGCGCCGTGCAACGTGCCATGGGGGACTCGCCACGGGACGCACCAAAGAACGTGCCAGGGAACATGCCAAGCGACGCGCCGGGGGACGTGCCAAGGAACGTGCAGCGGGACGTCCCCGTGCCACGGGAAGTCCCTGACCCAGGGCCAGGATCCCTCGTACCTTCCAATGCATCCGCGCTGCCAGGGCCACGATCCGTAGTAAGTTACGCTGCGCCCGCGCTCCCGAGGCCACGATTCCTAGTAGATTGCGCTGCGTCCGATTTCCCTGGGCCACGCTCCCCTGG
Organism: Prorocentrum cordatum; assembly: GCA_963575745.1. Lineage (NCBI taxonomy): Eukaryota > Dinophyceae > Prorocentrales > Prorocentraceae > Prorocentrum > Prorocentrum cordatum. The sequence continues at coordinate 483,185 of CAUYUJ010020448.1, forward strand.
TAAACTACCCTACGTCCCCTCCATTGCCGCGCTCCTCCCTCGTGAATGTGGCTGCGTCCCCGCTCCGAGGGCCACGTTCCCTAGTAAATTACGCTGCGTCAGCCCCCCAAGGGCCCTTGCAGGGCCACGATCCCTAGTAAAGTACGCTGCGTCCGTTCTCTCTGGGCCGCGATCCCTCGTGATGCACGCTGCGCTCGCGCTCCCCGGGCCGCGCTCCCTTTGTGAATATCATTGTGTCCGCGCTCCCAGGGCCACGTCCCCTCGTAAATTACGCTGTGTCGGCTCCCCCAAGGCCAGGATCCCAAATGAATTTCACTGCGTCCGCGCTCCCAGGGCCACGATCCATTGCAAATTACACTGCGTCTGCGCTCCCAAGGCCACCATCCGTTACGCTGCGTCCGCCCTTCCAGGGCCACGATCTTTGTAAGTTACGCATTACGCTGCGTCCGCTCTCCCTGGGCCACGACGACGATCCCTGGTAAACTAAACTGCGTCGTCCACGCTCCCAAGGCAACGATCCTTCGTAAATTGCGCTGCGTCCGCACTCCCAGGGCCCCCTGGGGCATCCTTGGGCGTCCAGGTTCTTGGAAGTCTCCAAAACAAGAATTTCGCTTGAGAGATCCTCAACACATTATGCAAAACAAGCGCTTCGCTTGAGACATCCGCAACAAACGAAAATGCGCACGTTACCATGTGTTTTATCCAGCGGGATTTCAAAAGCCAGCGTTTCACTCGGGACATCCTCAATGTTTAGTTCGCTGGCCTCTTTGACCTCGAGATTGATCGCAAATTCAATTAGCCGGCCCTCTTCAAGTCGTCCCTGGGAGGAACCATCTAAGAGAGAACCATGGGCCCCAGCCCTTTCCGGGAAAAACTATAACCGAAACGAACCGATACAATGGCTCCACTTTGGGGGGCCGGCGGCAGAGGGCACAGCCCTCCAGATAATACTTGTAGGTCCTGCCAGGACTGACGGACATGTCATAGTTTGTCATGGGCTGCTGGTCAACGTAGTCGTGAGGATACATCGTGACTGGCAGCTTCCCCCAGCGATTCTCTATGCCAAACAAGCTAGCTCCAATGGCTTTTCCACCAAGCACTGCTGGATTGAAGGCTTCGACAATCGCGTAGCCAGGCTCAGGAGCATCTGCTGGAGAGCCTGAATGGGAGCGTTCTGTGAGCTCGTCAATTGCTAAAGCACCACCATTCGTGAGCACAAGGACTGTAGTTTTGTTCAAGGCAAGAATTTGCTTAGCAAAACTGGACTGCAGGCCAGGCAATGCTGTGTCGACTCGGTCTATGCCTTCATGCTCGATGGTCTTATCATTGCCCAGAACGAGCACCACAACATCGGCTGCAGAGACTATATCTGACGCCTCCTTGATCCCATCCGTATTTTTGCTGTTTACTTCAACGCCCTGCGCAGACGTTGTCACCCCACCAACGTTGGCCGCAGCGATGCCTTCCGCGATGGTCCCGATGCAATGGTCGTCCCCTCCGAAGCATTGCTGATCCGCTGCGTAATCCGACAACAAACCAGCCCTTGTAACAGCTTGAGGACCAACAACAGCCACACGACTCCCCTGTTTCAGGGGCAAAGTCCTCTGGTCCCCATCTCCATCGATGCCAGAGTTCTTCAAGAGAACCAAACTCTGCAAAGCAGCTTCATAGGAAACCTGCTGATGAAAGGTGCTGTTGATGGTGTCGAGGCCAAATTTCGACCACTCCGAAGCCTCTGGGGGGTCGAAGCGCCCGACTTGGAAGAGGACCTTGAAGCTCCTGCGCACAGCTTCATTCAGTCTTTTTTCTGTTGCGAGTCCAGCGGCAATAGCCTTGTCCAACACTCCGAAAATAGACTCGCCCATCTCCAAATCTGTCCCATTCATAAGGGCATATGCTGCAGCATGCATATCGTCTGGCGCGTTCACTGGGAAACCCTTGAGGTTTTTGACAGCACCACAATCCGTCGTGACCATGGCATCGGGGCTCCACGATCTAAGCTGCTGGTTCAACAAGAATTCGTTTGCGCACGATGGAATTCCGTTCTCTGCGTTGTATGAGCACATGACCCCGACTGGCTTGGGATCTTGCGTGAACACCCTCTCATACTGTGGAAGGTACGTGTCAAACCAATCGTACATGCTGATATTATATGTGTCATGTCCACGGTTGCGTTCCGTAGAATAAGCGGTGAAATGCTTGAGAAAAGTAACCATTTTGGGGTACCCAGATTGATCCTTCTCTTGCATGCCAGCCACCATTTCATGCGCATAGATTCCAGAGAGAACGGGGTCTTCTCCTGGAAGCTCGGATGCCCTTCCGAATCTTGGATCGCGCGCGATGTTGATATTAGGTCCGAAGCCAGTCAACCCGATCGGATTCTTCCCATCAGGCTGAAACCTAGACGCCCCTATGTTTGTAAATGCGCGCATCTCGTTCCCAAACACGGTCCCCTTCAACCGCCACGATGTGCGATTAAAAGAGGCCCCGAGGCCCATTGGGCCAACGAAGGTCGTGGCACAATGTCCCTCCTTTGGACATCCAGAGGCAACGTTGGTGTTTGTCTCAACAAGCCAGAGCCACTCAGGAATTCCGAGCCGACTGCTGCCACGCGTGAATGTGGTACAAGTGCTGCCAAGGTCAGCCTGCGGGGTTATTTGCTGAAGTTTCTCGGTGAGGTTTAATCTTGATACAAGGTCGTCGAGCCTCTTGTCCATCGGCAAAGATGCATCACAGTAAGGGAACTGCTTCGCCACATCGGAAATACAACCATGAAAGTTCGGAGAGTTCCCTGCAGCTGCTGCTGCTACGGCGATAATCACGGCCTTGTAGGCAATCAGAAGCATGCCGTCTCGGACGTAAAACCAGGGCGGCAAGACTAGCCGGTGATGCCCTAATTACTCCAAACTGCTCGAGCCAAAGAGGCTACATGTTAACATCAGCGCGGCATCTTATGCATGCCGACTGCGACTTGAAACTTACAGCTGTGTTCGCATGATGCGGGCAGCTCACACCGACGTATGTGAGGCAAGCGGATGTGTTCACATGTTGTCTATAAAATCATACGCACCTGAATTGATTGCGCAATCATGCACATGTCCAGGGTGGTGTCCTACACAGGAAGTCGCCAGAGCGGTCAGAGTGTTTGGAAAATAGGGGTATGAAAGCTTCTTTGACGCAGCCCCCCTTCCCCCGGAAATCTGAGTTCGTGTTCGCGTCGGGCGGGAGGGACGTGCGAGGGAAATTGTGCGCATTCCAAGGTCGTCGAGCTAGATGGCCAGAAGAAGCCCTGTCTGCCTCTGTTCTGCTGGCGGGCGAAACCTTCTGGGTGTCGTGAGATATCGTGGCGTGTCTTGGGTGCCGTTGCGTCGCGGTGTCGTGCTACCTTGGTGTTGCGACATCGTGGTACCTGTGCATTGTAACGCCCTGTTGCCATGGTGCCCCAGCGGCATGGGGTCGTACAAGTTCTGTTCTAAACTTCTGTATGTGGTCTTTTGAAACCTTCGACCTCAAGCACTGAAATATTATGAGCACGCTCTTTTCTAACATGTTTTACAACAAGCGTCTTGAACGGGGTGCTGTTGTGGTAGCAACTAGATTGAAGGACGGGCATGCAGAGACATCCTCAAGAAAATGGGGTGGTCTGGGTCGATTCGCTTCGCCTGAGACATCCTCGAAACTCTAGGCTCTGAGATGCCGCGCGAGAAGTGGTCGGGCGCGTTTCGCGGGCTTCGAGATGCTGCGCGCGAGAAGGTCTGGCCCGTTTCGCTTGAGACGTCCTCGCAACTCGAAGCTCCTAGATGCTGCGACCGAAGTGGTCTGGCCCGTTCCGCCTGAGGCATCCTCGTGACTTTAAGCTTCGAGATGCCACGCGCGAGGTGGTCCGGCCTGTTTTGCCGGAAGCGGGGGATCCGAGATGCTGGGCGCGAGGTGGTCTGGCCTGTTTCGCCTAAGCATTCCTGGTAATGGGCTTCGCGAGAGAGGAGGGGTCAGACCGAAAAGAACCATTTGATTACACTTCTGCTGTAAAATGGGGTCTGGGCGCTGCCTGCCTGCAACATCCTCGCATCTCTGAGCTCGAAGATGTCGCGCACGAGGTGGTCCAGCGCGTCTCGCCCAAGACATCCTCGCCAAGGCTCCGAGAAGATGCGCGCGAGGTGGTCCGGCTCGTTTCGCCTGCGAGATCCTCACGAATGTGGGCTCTGACAAAGTGTGCGCGAGGAGGTCCGGCCCGTTTCGCTGAGGGCATCCTCGCAAACCTGGGCTCCGAGATGCTGCGCGCAAGGTGGTCCGGCCCGTGTCGTCTGAAGCATCATGGAGACCCTGGGATCCGAGAGGGAGAGAAGGGGGGGGAGGAGGGGTCAGACCCAAACGAAACACTCGATTCCACTCCTGTCGTCCATAATGGAGACCCTGGGATCCGAGAGGGAGAGCAGGGGGGGGGAGAGGAGGGGTCTCAGACCCAAACGAGACACCTGAATCCACTCCTGTCGTCCATTCGGTGCTCTGGGAGAAGGTCTGGACGCCTCTGGCCCGAGGGAGGATGCAGCCGGCCTGGAGGCGCCAGCACGATCTCTTGGTAGATTGGAGGGGCTTCTCAGAAGGGAGCCGTGCTTGAGATCGTGGAGGTGCCTCGAGCGAGAGTGCTGCGATCAAGGAGGAGGCAGGGTGGGGGAGGAGAAACGGAGATCTGGTCGTCCGTGTTGTTGACAGGAGATCTGGTCATTCGGGATGTTATGTCAGTCGGTGTGTCCTTTTCGGGCTCCTTCGGCAAGACGGCCCAGACGCATCCTCAGGCCTTGGAACGGATTGAGCATCCTTCACTAGATCTGACATGAACTGCATTGTGGTGCAGTGAAAGGTAGTTAAGCGAACGAGAGAGGCATGAAGTAATTGATGTTGGGTGGGTTGCATCTGGTCCTCACTGAGGTCGATGGGCTAAGGAAGCGGGACCGCATGTTGGGGATGCAGTTCGGGCGCCTTGACACATGGACTCGACTCGTCATGCTATGAAGTCGCAAACTTAGCTTGGCAAGCGAGCCAAAACAATGAGGCTGCGTGTGGCGCAGGTTGCGGACATCTTCTCGTATACTGCGCGCCGCGGGACGGACGGAGTTCCAGAGAGTGTGGGTACGATACTGCGGGCCACGCGCGCAAAAGCGGCCTGAGCTCCCTGAAAGGAGCGTCGAAATGGGCGAGGGGCGGCATGCGAACGTGCCCACTGCGGCCGAATGTGGAGCTCCCTGAAGGATGTGAACAATGGGGCCTTAGGGGGAAATGCCTATGTGGATAAGGGAAGTGTGAGGGGTGTGCTGGAATGGGCGGGGTGCGGTATACGTGGCTCCAAGACGGTCAAAGACCGCCCTAATACGGCTGCAGGATGTCCGACGATTCAACCAAGGTTCCAAAATGACGCCAACATGCCCGCAGGAAGGCCTCCCGCCATACCCCAGGGGTCAAACACATTGAACATCCGAAACAATGTAATGTGGCTTGATCATTGCAGACATCCCCAGGAGGGGTCCAACACGGCCCAAACATGACCCAACATACGATCCGAGTGAACAGTCCGAAGACGGCCAGAAGAGATTGTCCACAAGAGTTCCGAGGCGCCCCCAAGACTCGTCCAAACGTCCACACGCAAGAGGCCCCGACGAAGCCTGCATTACAACAAAAGGGAGGACGCCGAGGCCGCGCACACAGACCCCGAGGGCCGCTCGCAAGAGGTAGTCACGAAGGGGCCCTGGGACACACAAATAAATAAACACAAATAACAGGATTCCCCATATTTTCTGTGTGTTTGTCTTCCCCCCCCTCCCATATTTTCCCATATTTTCGGGGGAATCGACGATTAATTGTGTCTGTGTGTCTTTTCCCTCCTGAAGTCAGCCGCCTCTGCAACCTGGGCCACCATGAGCGGTGTGAGGGGGGAACGTGTTTCCTCCCGCATCCCAATTGGGCAAACATCAACGGACACTCGCATGCAGGCGTGGGTTCGCACCGCATTCGACTGGCTCTCCGCTACAAGGTTCATGCAGTCGTAGGGTCGCACCGTATTTACCTGAGAGCCGCACACACTGCTATGCTACACTGCTGCTGACTCCTGCTGTGCAGCCCCAAACTCTAGAATGTTTGTGTCTGGCCGGGTTCGTTTGTTGTCCCGGCCGCGTGGCCGATGGCGTCACATCATGGGCCAATCTGGTTTTTGGTTCTACTGTGTTGCGTCCTACCTCGGCGGACGGATCTCCAGATCGTCACGCCTCGAATTGCCATCGACGCAGGCCGTGGGAACCTCCATCCCCGATGCACCACATACGTACGGAAGGGCGGGGAGGGGGAAAGGCAGTGCGCATGGCGCATGGCTCGACCTCATCGGCCCCCTTCGCCCGCGCGAAGCCGACTCGCGCGTCCGCGTCGCTGCCGTCTCCGCGGTCGAAGACCGAGAAGTACTGGCGGAGGAACACCTCGCCGAGCACCTGACTCTGAGGGCTCAGAAAGCCTCCGGGGGGAAACCACAAAAACTCTACGAGTCGAGGTTTTGCCGTTTCGGGAGGCTGCACGGACCCTTGCTTTGACTTTGAGCGGAGTCCAGACCCGCAAAAGAGCCTCACGATCTCTACACGTGGGCCCCAGGCTAGGCCCCACCGGCAACAAGCAACTAGATTCGCGCGAACGGAGACCCATGATTCCGACACCCCCTGCCAGACACTATCATGGCGTCGTCCGCCCTACCTTGATCCGAAACGTTCTGAGAAGATGAAGCTCGGATTTTCTACGGTAGAACGTCGCAGACATTGCGAGATGTCGTCAACATTCGCAAAACTAGTCCCATTCCTTCCTGCTGCCCTCATAACACCATCCGCCGACCCGGTTCCACCAACATCATCCCTTCCTCCTCCGCTTCTTCCCTCCTGGAGCCCTTACCTTCATTCTCCAGCCCGTCAATGTGCCACTTGGGCCGCGGCGCTCGACCGATTGGATGCCTCTTCCCCTGGGCGTCAACCTATGTCTGAAACTGCACTAGCTATCCTTTTACTGCCGCCACCGCTACCGGCTACCGTCGCTGTCACTGCCGCTTGTGCACTGTATATTCTGACGAATTCAATCCACTCACCAGCGCAGCTCAGCACCATCGCAGGGCCGTGCGCTGGCGGCACGTCGATGCGCATGAAAGCTGGCAGACACGCGTCTTCCCTGGAGGTCATGTACCTGGCATGCGCAGACCGCAGCCACACGCCATTCTGCAAACAACAACAACAACAACAGTCCATCAGGGTCCCCGAATCAGAGCATCGCAATCAAAAACTGGCGGGACCTCGGTGCACGGAAGTATCATAGTACCCCCATGATCGTTGTGCCAAGGCCAGCAGGCGGTGATTCCGCAACTGGTCACGGCACGCGACGCGATAGAGCCACAGTGTGCCTTGACAAACAATGAATTACCGCAAGGCGCAGGCAAATGTTTGTGTTGAAGCGACTGTAGGACTCCGGAATGGTTGCGCGCTCCTGTGCGCTCTCGGCGCTTGCCACGTGGGCCTCCAGGACGCCAAAAACGACTTCCACGTCCCCGCCTAACCTGCTTACACCAAACACCCAGAAAAGGCTTGTGAACCTTTGGTAGCCCCAGGGGGCCATCCTCAGGCCCTCTGGATTGTTCTCGGGTTGTCGTGGAGGCTTGCTGGGCCAGACCGGGAAGCCAACATCATCAGACATCCTGATATTTGTGTGGGTGAGGTTCGCCTATAGACCATCAAAATGCCCAAGACGGCCCACGAGGCTCCCAGTACCCACCCCAGAGAGCAGCCGAGGCCCCCAAGAGAGGCCTAAGAGGCTCCCAGGGGACTCCCACAGGGGCCCACGAGGGGGAATTTGAGCTGCAATGTGGAGCCCGCTGTCCCAAGATAGCCCACGAGACAACCGGCAGGCCACCAAGAGGGCCGTGGGCCCCCAAGAAGCCCGTGGGCCCCCAAGAAGCCCTTAGGAGGGCCCCGAGAGGCCCCAGCGAGGCCTCCGAAATCACCCTAAGGAGGCCTCTAACAACGCCTTCGTGTCCACGACCCCAAGCACAGCGAAGTCCGTTTATCCAAGATGACCCAGAATGTACAGCTCCATCCCCCACAATCGGAGGGACACATGTATCATATCGAACCTGGCAAGCACTCGGGATCCCTGCATCGCCCCATCGCCGAAAGGAAAGGAGAAAAAAAGAGACTCTGTGTTTTTTTTGTCGAAAGGTGGCTAGACATCGTCGGGCAATCAACCGTGGAGCATGCAAGCCAGGCTGAAGGAACGTAGGCAAAAGAGGAAAGACGGGCACGCAGGTACTAGCGAACACTGGCAAAAGACCATGCTGCGCATGGCCCCCAGGTCAACCACGCCTGAAAAAAACGGTCAGCAGTCACCCCGCGGTTGCATCTCACCGCGCACCTCCACACAAGACCCTACCCTAGACAGCTTCGGGGTTGGGGCATGGCGCGGGAAGCGCTGCCCATTGGGTAGGCCCGCGCCCGCGGGGCGGGCGCGCGACGCCTTCGCCGAGCCGCCGCGCCCCGCGGCGGCGCGCGGGCGCAGCGCGACGCCCCGCGACCCCGCCCCCAACCGCCGGAGCGGCGAAGGGCGAGGCAGAAGACAAGTAAATGCAGCCGCGGCGGCGCGGCGACGCGCGCGCGGAGCGTGCTGGCGCGCGCCGCGCGTCGCGCGCGGGGGGCATCTTCGCCCTCCCGCGCCGCAGGGAGGAGGAGGAGGAGGAGGAGGAGGAGGAGGAGGAGGAGAGGAGGAGGAGGAGGAGGAGGAGGAGTTGAATTTCGAGGGAAAACAAACACCCGGAGCGCGGAGTTCACGAAGACCCGGGGGGCGCGCCCGGCCCCCCGTCCGCTCCCCCCCCAGCCGACTCCGCTCGTAGCCCCCCCCGCCCGAGGGCCCTGCGCGGCGATTCGCGGTGCCCGCTGGGAGGCGGCGAGGGAGAAACGCAATCTAGGCGCGCGTGTTCGGGGCACGGAACACACTGTGCGGTGCCCTCGCCCGCGCAGGACGCTAGCCTCGACGTCTTCAGGGTTGGGGGGGGAGCGCGGGGAGTGCAACTCTTAGGGGGAAACAAACCTACCTCGCTTTTGACCACCCTCGCTTCCAAGCAATACCAAACGATACCAAATTGCAGCCTGTACTGGTCAGGCCGCTTGACGAGGAGGCGCGTGGTATGGCTTGGTTTTGCCTGGAAGCGAAAGCGAGGTAGGTAATTCACGCTCTGGAACTCGTCGGGTAGGCCCGCGCCCGCGGGCGCAGCGACGCCCCAGGCGCCTGCTGCGCGGGCGCGCGAGGGAACGCCGGGCGCCGCACTCGCGAGAGGCGCCCGCATGCGCAAATTCAAATCACTCAGCCCTCATCAGTTTCGCTGGGCGACGGGTCGCCGCGCGCTCCCCCGATGGCGCCCGCCACCAGCTCGCCCTTGTCCACATGAAACAAGACAGCCGCTGATCGCCCATCTCTGGCTCGAAAGATGTCTGCCGGCCGCGACCCTCGGACAGCCGTGTCCCGCGCGCGGCCCCCGCGAAAATCGCGAGTGCGATGCGCTGCGTGCCGGGGCGCCGCGAGCTCTTGCATGGCTGCGCGCGGCGCCCGCGGGACCTCATCGGGGCGGGAATGCGCCCGTAGCTGTTCGGGCGCGATCTCGACGCAAAACTTGACCAACGTGCGCGCGGGACACGTTGCTTTGCATAGCACGCGCCAAGAAATCCGCGTAATTTGGATCGGCGGGGCACGACTTATTTGCGCAGGGGCAGAGTCAGCGAAATCGCAATACCTTGAAGACGAAGGCAGCACTTCAAGCGTCCTCCACGGCCGCGAGCTGCGGCGCCTCGGAGGCGCTGCAGGCGGGCCCGCGCGGAGCTTCGCGCGCCGGCGCAGGTAAAAACCCAACGCGCCCCCTTTTCTGCACTGGCTTACTCCTCCTTCTCCACCTGTTTACGTGAGAAGCGATCGCAGTTCCGCCGACCCCCGAACTGAAAACGCATCTGGACTGAGGTTCCAGCTCCGGTGTTATCCAGTGACCTTCCACCGGGTCCTACTACCGCCGCGATTTGTCTGCGGCCGCGAGGCCTCTTGAGAGATCGCGCGTATAGGGTCTCATGGGGGATCTCTCGCAGGCCACCTGGACGTAGCTTTGGGAGCTTGAGTGGGCCCTCGCTGGGTTTCTCGGGGCATCGCTCGGGCACCTTGGTGCGTCCACGGGGCGTTCCTTCGGAGGCCGCCCCCTTCTCTCCATCGCCTTCCCCTCTCGTGCCCTCCGCAGTGAACCGGCGCGGTGCTGCGGCCCCAAGAAGCCCTCAGGAGGTCTTCAGGAAGGCCCCAGAGGACTCCAAAGAGACGGCGACAGACCGGCCAGGAGCCCACCGAGACGGCCCAAGATGGCTCCAAGATGGCCCAAGACGGCGCCAGAGGTCTCCAAGTGCCTCCCAAAGGACCTCCAGGAAGGCCCGAAGAGGCCAAACTCATTGATTGTCCTTCGGTGCTTGGAGGATTTGGGCACGTGCTTTTTGTCTGCCTTCCGACGGCCCGAGACGGCCCAAGAGTCTCCCATGACGACGGCCCCAAGAGGTCACCCAGACGGCCCGAGAGGCCTCCAAGACGCCAAAGATGGCCTCCAAGACAGCCCCGAAGCACCCCAAGAGCGTCCCAAGTCGGCCCAGAGAGGCCTCCAAGACGGCTTCCGACCGCGCCAGACGGGCCATGCCTGCCCTAAGACGGCCAAATAATCACCCGAAAAAACCGCCAAAAGTCCCCAAGAGGTCCAAGGAGGCCCCCAAGATGCCTTCGAGAGGCTCCACTGAAGCTCCCAGGAGGCCCCAAAAGTGCCCCCAGAGACTCCCAAGATCTCCTCCTGATCTTCCCCGCCATCCTCCCCCACGTGTTCCCCGAAGGGTTTCCACAACGGTTGGGGAAACACATGGTCCGATAGCTTGGCAGAGCTCTTGCCATAGCGCTCGGCCACATGGGCGATTCCAAAAGGCAGGAGGCGGCGGTGATTCGCCGCAGGCGCCTTCGATTGGTAGGAACCTGAAAAGCAAATGTCGCATCCGAGCAAACACCCGACAGACTGTAAATGAAATCTGGCCGAGCGAGGTGCTGGAAGAGGCTGTGCGCAGGCGGCATGGGGCGACACTGAGGTGACCTGCGACACTCTCTTCAACGTTTCACAACATGGGTCGACGTGGCTGCTATGAGCGCCAGGAAAACATCGGGCGCGTCGAATAAGGACACCCTGAGCAGGTTCAACCTGGGGTGCTCCTGCGGATGAGGGCGTACAGCCTTTATTGTAGGGTATTGCTAGCGATGTCGGTCCAGGCCAGAAATTATGAACGTGACCTAAGACGTAAGTCACGCATCTATGGGGGAAACCAAATGCTGGTGCCAACCACGGAACCGACGATACGGGATATGTTCAACAGTGCCACGTTCTTGGGGACTTCAAGGGACTTCAGGGGACTTCTGGGGACTTCAGGAGACGTGGGGACTTCAGGGGACCTGCGAATATACTTAAGGCAGGCGGCTTTCGCAACAGCGTGAAGCTCGGCAAGCTCAGCTCCAAAACGTAGTGTGTGTGTGTGTGGTGTGTGCGTGAACTTGGTGGCAGGGCTGTAAGAAACTGCGTTCTTCGGACACGGTCAAGAACACCTGCCCTGCGACGTACCAAGCCCTGTCTATACACGCGGCGGCGACACACAGGACCGATCCACACAAAGGAACATGTTGAGGGACACGCAGGAGCCCACGAAAGTGGCGAAGGTCGCGCATGTCACAGCTCCACAAGGAACCGCGATGTCTCGGCTGGGAGCGTAAAACGCTCCCCTCCATTGGGCCCCCCAAGATCCCACGAACATGGCGACGCGTGCGCACTTCGCAACCATCCCCGATCCGCGAGGTATCGGCTGGGTGCGTTTACAAATCCACTCGGCTGGGCCACACAGGAACCCACGACAGTGGCGACACGTGCGCACTTCGCAGCCATCCCCGAACCGCGAGGTGTCGATTGGGTGTTCACAAGTACACTCGACTGGGCCTCCCAGGAACGAGTTGATATCGTGCCAGCGGCTAGATTTGACCGAACGGGCCTTGAACACGTCACGACAAAATTCACGAAGGGCTCCAACTACCCTCTGGGGAACTACACGGGGACTCCGACGAGTCATAGACCGCAACATAATTAATACGTTCCCCATATCGAATCTGGAGTTCTTGATGGCGGCAATAGCGGGCAGCCGCGGAGTTGTTTGCAGATCCTCATCTGAATCGGATGCACGAGTCAGAACTTCCTCACACTTCAAAATGTCACAATGCAAAGCTCGAGTGTGTTGCCAAGGACATTCTGCCTGTGGGAACGATCAGCATCGAAATGAACCTTACGATGGAGATAGTACCCTACAGCGTGCTGAAGCCGCTGCGCTTGACAGGAGGCGAAGTCCTCGGAGCGCAGCAGAGGACCGATAGTGCCAGCCTGAGAGGTATCCGCCGAGCGCCTGCCGAGTGCAGCACTTTCTGACGTGGCGGCCTCACAAGGATAGTCCTTCGCGGCGAGCAACTTGAGCCAGGTTTTTTTTGTTTAAAAAAGAAAGAAACAAAAACGGTTCACGCCGAGTTATTTAAAATTGATTCGGAAGGCGGTAACTTGAGCCAGGGATGTTGGAGGGGGTATGCAGAGATTCCCAGGGAGGCCACGACGGGGATGTGACCGCTGTCCATGAACATCTTCAGCATACTTGGGCAAACCGCATGAAAACATCGGGACACCGTCGGACGACCAGGGGACAACTGTCGGGACAACCATCGGGGGCAACCGTCGGGACAGTCAGCAGGAAATACATAGGGACAACCACCAGGACAATCCGCAAAACAACCACAAGACAACCATGGGAACACCACGGGCCGACTGCGGGACGACCTCGAGCACGCCCCGGCGCTCGAGAACCCGACTCACTGTGGCGCCACCTCGGCCTAGCTAGTGTAGGAACTCGCCAAGCTCCGCGTCGCAGGCATGTCACACACGATGCGAGCCAAACCACCGATCTCACAGTTGGGCGATTTCATATTGCTACGATCTCACCCACCAACCTCCGATACAAACTCGATGCACGATGAAAACGTAGTGGTCCCTGCCATATCACAGCGCGCCAGAGATGCCGTACAAAATGTGGCGATCTATTGAGGGATGCCCATGTAGATGCGCAACAAGCAGCCGCTTTCCCAGCAGAGTAGCTGCACATACCGCAGATGCTCTCCCTAAAGTGCGAGAAGCCTCATGCTCAGAGGGCAGAACAAATCCCCCCCTTCCTACTTCGCATCCCCTCTCCTCTGCTCCCCTCCCGTCCCCTCCCCGCCGTCCTTTTCTGTCCCTGCCCACGTCCCTCCCTGCCCCCATCCCACCCTGGCTCGCCATACCTTTTGAATCTGCCAGCCCCCATAAAGGGCCCGCTGCGCAGAGAGAGTCGGGGCGCACTGCGTGTTGTCCAATACGAAATCGCGGGGCTCGCCGCCGGCACTGCGGAGCGTGTACGTGATTGGCGGGTGGCTCCTCCGGAGGCACGGAGGCGAACACGAGAGAACGAGAAGGAAGCCTCGCCTCTCACCCGCGCCCGTGCCGGCTGGTTGCTGGCAGGAAGAGTCAGCTGCGTTCCTGGCAATCTTTGTGAGCAGGGAGACAGCAGCTCAAGGGTTGGCGGCTTTTGCCGGAGAAGGGAACCCACAATTCACAAACGATCCTGGAATGTGTAGGGCCCGCTATATACATATGACAATACCCCTCTACTGTCCGGTGGCGATAGTTTAAAGTTTTGCAAAGCCGATCTCCCCCTGCAATGTGAACTTCGTCAAGAACCCGCCCTTCCTCTCTGGAGCCAGTTTCTGATCGTTTCGTATTCAAGACTATGCTTGGCGAAGCCATGTTCCCAAAGAGCTTCTGACCGAAGATGGTTGATTATCCAGGCGAAGGACCCAACCATACGCAAGTGTGAAAACCGCAGGGCAGGTGGGACGAAGCAAGGGCAATTCCTCATGGGGCCACGAACCGTGTGAGGGGTGCACCAAACTGGCGCGGGGCCGCCATGCGAACGCTGCCGCTGGGGCCTTCCGTGGAGCTCCCTATGGGGGCCAAGAACCGCGTGAGGGGTGCGCCAAAATGGTGCGGGGCCGCCATGCGAACCCTGCCACTGGGGCCTTCGGTGGAGCTCCCTGTGGGGCCACGAACCGTGTGAGGGGTGCACCAAACTGGCGGGGGCCGCCATGCGAACCCTGCCACTGGGGCGTTCGGTGGAACTCCCTATGGGGCCACGAACCGTGCGAGGGCGCCCCAAAATGGTGCGGGGCCGCCATGCGAACCCTGCCACTGGGGCTTTCGGTGGAACTCCCTATGGGGCCACGAACCGTGTGAGGGGTGCACCAAACTGGCGCGGGGCCGCCATGCGAACCCTGCCTCTGGGGCCTTCGGTGGAGCTCCCTATGGGGCCACGAACCGTGTGAGGGGTGCGCCAAAATGGTGCGGGGCCGCCATGCGAACCCTGCCACTGGGGCCTTCGGTGGAGCTCCCTATGGGGCCACGAACCGTGTGAGGGGTGCACCAAACTGGCGCGGGGCCGCCATGCGAACCCTGCCACTGGGGCCTTCGGTGGAGCTCCCTATGGGGCCACAAACCGTGCGAGGGGTGCGCCAAAATGGCGCGGGGCCGCCATGCGAACCCTGCCACTGGGGCCTTTCGGTGGAGCTCCCTATGGGGCCACGAACCGTGTGAGGGGTGCACCAAACTGGCGCGGGGCCGCCATGCGAACCCTGCCTCTGGGATGGGGCCACAAACCGTGCGAGGGGTGCCAAAATGGCGCGGGGCCGCCATGCGAACCCTGCCACTGGGGCCTTCGGTGAAGCTCCCTATGGGGCCACCAAACTGGCGCGGGGCCGCCATGCGAACCCTGCCACTGGGGCCTTCGGTGGAGCTCCTTATGGGGCCACGAACCGTGTGAGGGGTGCGCCAAAATGGTGCGGGGCCGCCGTGCGAACCCTGCCACGGCAGCCTTCGGTGGAGCTCCCTATGGGGCCACGACCCGTGTGAGGGGTGCACCAAACTTGCGCGGGGCCGCCATGCGAACCCTGCCTCTGGGGCCTTCGGTGGAGCCCCCTATGGTGCCAAGAACCGTGCGAGGGGTGCGCCAAAATGGCGCGGGGCCGCCATGCGAACCCTGCCACTGGGGCCTTTCGATGGAGCTCCCTATGGCGCCACGAACCGTGTGAGGGGTGCACCAAACTGGCGCGGGGCCGCCATGCGAACCCTGCCACTGGGGCCTTCGGTGGAGCCCCCTATGGGGCCACGACCCTTGAGGGGTGCGCCAAAATGGCGCGGGGCCGCCATGCGAACCCTGCCACTTGGGCGTTCGGTGGAACTCCCGATGGGGCCACGAACCGTGTGAGGGGTGCGCCAAAATGGTGCGGGGCCGCCATGCGAACCCTGCCACCGGGGCCTTTCGGTGGAGCTCCCTATGGGGCTACGAACCGTGTGAGGGGAGCGCCAAAACGCGGGGCCGCCATGCGAACCCTGCCACTGGGGCCTTCGGTGGAGCTCCCTGTTGGGCCACGAAGCGCTGTATTGGGTGGGTGAAACGCAGGGAGGAGGGAGGAGGGGGAGGAGGAGGGGGCAGCGGGAAGAGACGCGGGGCACCGTCTCTTCAAACCGAGGACCCAACACCACAGGATGGTTGGGAAAAAATCAAGCACAACCCAACACACCCCCAACAAAACAAGAAAACGCCCCGATGCAACGAAACCGTAAGCAAACATAAAACAGCCGAACTCCCCCTAAGACGGCCAAAAGGCCTCCAAAGCGGACCCAAGCCTGCCCGAGATGGCCTCCAGACGCACCACGGGGGCCCAAAATGGCCTCAGACGGAACAAGAGACCCCGAAAACAACCCAAGAGGACGCACAAGATGCCCTCGAGAGCAAAACACATTGCTTGTCCTTTGTGCCTTAACACACATTGCTTGTCCTCGAGAGCAAAACACACAGGGCTTTGATCGATTTAAACATACTCGCTCTTTGTGCCTTCCGATCGTCGAAAAACGGCCCGAAAGGTCCCCAACAGGCTTCCAAGACAGCCCAACAGGGTCAATCGATGGCCCAGGGGTACCTCCAAAACGGCCCTCAAGGCCCTCAGGACCCCAAGAAGGTCCGAACAGGGGCCCAAGAGCGGGAAATCGAGCTGGCCTTGACAGCCCTGTCGTACAATAACATAGCGCCTCCAAGACTCCTGGCATGCCCCCGAGAGGTCCCCAGAGGCCCGCCAAGATGCCCCCGAGAAAGACCTCCAAAATGGACCCCAAAGGCTCCCGAGAGGCTCTCAAGGGGACCCAGAGAAGCTCCCATTTGCGTCATTAGCTAAACCTCAACACGCTGCACTGCTGTGCTGGCGCGGAGGCCAGGTTTGCTGAAGCAGCCGGACTATGGCGGACGAGTCCTTGCAGGCGGGCCTCGCAATGGAATGTGGAAACTGTTATTCAATGGACGTCCCGATGAGAAATCCAGGTGCCCTCTGGAATTGAAACTGGACTTGCGAGCTGGTAGATCCACCGCCACTGGCAAGTGACGGGAAGCTGTACTCCGTATGACACCGTCGTTGAAGTAAAGCGGCTCCAAGCTTGCACCGGTGGGGATCGCAGCAGATGTGGCTCAGCAGACTGCATCACGTCCATGACTGCAGTGCGGTGGCCGCCCTCTGCAAGTAAAGACGTCATGCCTGCCAAGAACCTTCGAGCCAATCTCGTCCCACTGAACTCCCACCAGAACGCGTGCTCTTTCTATCACTGCAGTGGCTGTCCCGGAAGGGTGGTGTATCGCGTCAACCACATGCCTGGCCCACTGCCCCCCACACCCCCCGGGAGCCCCGATCCTGTCGGAGACTTGGCTGCACGGGGCCGACGGCAGCCTCGCCCCGGCGATCGGAGAGGGAAAGCGACAGAGCCTGATGTGGAGGAGGATGGACAGGAGCCGCTGTCAGAGGGATCCCGATGGTGCCATACTGTCAAACAGTTGGAAGACGAGGAGGGATGAGGCAGCAAGTGCGAACGAGCAGGAGGGTAAGAGTCGTCGGAGCAATGAGAACGTCGCGGGCTGACATTCCCAAATCGCCCTAGATTTGTACCGTCGCCCCCACCATTTCGATACCTCCCTCCCTACACACCCAAATAGATCCTGACTGCCGCCACCATGATGACTGCACTCTGAAGACGTATGTAAACAATATGATGAATCCAACCCCTGTTTCCTGATCCTTCACCCTGTCCCGTTACATCCCTCTGCCGGAGCATCTGCGCAACACGGAACACACACACAAGTGAGGCGACGGCTACGCGCAGGGACGAGTGCAACGCAAGAACGCCACGAGAAATTCGCCGACCCCTTGCCCTCGGCGTGTGAGGTAGCTTCCCCTCCCCTGGGAGCCCAGTCCGACTGGCTTGGAAGGGGGAGGGGGCGTCTGGCTGGCGCACCCGCCAGAATCGTCTGACCATGCAAAGCTCCCAGACGGCCACTCGACGGGCCAACGTGGGCGTACAACTGCTTCAAGCAGCCTCCAAAACGCCACGTGGCCTCCAGGGGGCTCCAGGTGGGCTCACTGTGGGCCCAGGAGGCCACCAACACGCCGAAAGAGGGCCCCAAGAGGGCCCCCAGGAGGCAACAACCGTTCCAAACCCTCGGGACGACGCGCATGTTTAGCGCCTGCGCTTTTCAGGTCCACGCATCGTCCATGACAGCCTACGACCTACAGGGCCTCCAACATCGGCCCAAGACGGTCCCCGAGACCGCCAGGAGAGCCCCCAAACTATCCAAGCGGGTCCAAAAACAGCCCACGAGCACCCTAAGGTGGATCAACATGATCGGCCCACGAACCTGGAACGGAATATAGACATGTAAGGCATGGCAGCGTTTTCAAAAATACCTGATTGGGCGACGGGCAACTGCAATGCTGACTGTATCGATCTTGATGCACCGTGCCGAGGGCTGTGCTGTGCTGCGCCGTGCTGAATTGCGATGTGTCATGCCGCGATTGTGCTCTATAGCGCTGTGGATCAAGTCCTCCTTTGCATCCGAGTCCTAACTGAACTGATCTGGATATATCTGGATCTTAAGCTCGAGCTGCCAGAGCACAGAGTAGCTGCCCCAGAGCTAATTGGCAGGAGGACATGCCAGAAGGACGCGCCGCGGGACGTCCCAAGGGACGCGCCAGGCGACGTGCAAGGGGACGTGCCGTGGGGACGCACCGCGGGACGTGCCAAGGGACGCGCTACGCACTTGCTGCTGACACACCCTCCTGCTGCTGCTGATGATGCTGCTGATGATGATGCTGATGATGATGATGATGATGATGATGATGATGATGATGATGATGATGGTGATGATGATGATGATGATGGTGGTGATGATGATGATGTCCACCCTCCTGCTGTGCCCCCTCCTCTCCATCGCGCGCGCGTTGGGGTGCCAACGCGGCCGCTGCCGCCGCGCGCCCAGCACCAAGCAAGATCGCGCTGGGCCATGCTGGCTGCAAGGAGGGAGGAGGAGGAGGAGGAGGAGGAGGAGGAGGAGGAGGAGGGAGAGGAGGAAGAGGAGGGATGGAGGAGGAGGAGGAGGAGGAGGAGGAGGAGGAGGAGGAGGAGGAGGAGGAGGAGGGATGGAGGAGGAGGAGTGAACGTACCTTAGGATGGAGGAGGAGAAGGAGGAGGAGGAGGAGGAGGAGGAGGAGGAGCTTCGCCAACGCTCCACGTGCGCGCGGTCGCCATCGCCGCGCGGCCCCGACCGCCACGGCGCGGGCCACGCTGGCTGCAAGGCTAGGAGGGCGCGGGCGCACAGTGGCCCGGGAGAGGTGACTCTCGCCTCGAGGCTGGCGGAGGAGCCCGCCGGCGGTGACATATCCCTAATTGCTTTGAACGCCCGAAAGGGGTACGGAAAAAATAGGTACAATGCCAAACAACAAATGTTGCCCCAAACCAACAGCGGCCGCTGTTGGGTAGGCGGCATTCTGTCTCGAATGGACACAGGCCGCGGCGGCGTGGACAGCGAGTCCTGTTCAAAATGAACAGGAACTGCTGTTGGGCATCGTACCCATTCTTTCCGTACCCATTTCGGGCGTCCAGAATTGCCGTCGGCGCAAGCAAGTGCTCGCGCGGAGCCGGTGCGCGAAGCTGATCGCGCTGATCTTTGCCTGGCGGCCTGGGAACGGTACATGCGGCCAAAGTTGTGGGATCAGACGCAGATCCATTATAGATTGCCATTGGCCGCGTGGCGGCGGCGTGCGGTGGTGGCCCATGGCGGCCAACGCGGTGATGGCCGCGTAAAAAACAACCCGCAGTTGCGCAAAAAAATCCGCCCGCGGGTGCTGCGTGCCTGCGTCCAGAACGATACTCGTCGTCGTCGTAGTGACAATCTAGCGTGAGAGTCTGGGACGCAAGCATCAAGGACCACGCGGCTTGTTTTCTATCGCAAAAACATTCGCCGGCCCTACAGCCGTCGAAACCGAGGGTAAACCATCTGAAAAAGAACCCTGTGCCCCTGGGCCCATGCCCTTTCCGGGACCAATGTCATCTTCCTAACGGACAAACCGTCCCAGCCGAAACCAGACAGAGGGCAAGTCAAAGTGCCCCAATATTGATTTAACCACCAGTCAGAATTAAGTACGCCAATCAACTTCTTACTTGCACATCTCTCTGGCGACATATTGGCAATCCTCCCAGCCCTGTTTCTCGCGCTCTCAGGTCTGCTGTCTGCGTTGCCCTTCGTATCCGAACTGTTCTCCTGGGCCCCACCATTCGCTCAAGCTTTTCTTCGGGAACCTGCTGCGTTGTTGTTCCTAACCATCCTGTGGTGTTGGGTCCGCGTTTTGAATAGACAGCGCCCCGCGTCCCACTCCTCCTCCCGCTGCCCCTTCCCTCCTCACTCCTCCCGTCACCCCCCTCACTTTGGCACACCCCTCACACCCTTCGTGGCCCCATAGGGAGCTCCACCGAAGGCCCCAATGGGGGTGCCCGCATGCGTCCCCCCACCCAGGACAGCGCTTCGGGGCCCCATAGGGAGCTCCACCGAAGGCCCCAATGGGGGTGCCCGCATGCGTCCCCCCACCCAGGACAGCGCTTCGGGGCCCCATAGGGAGCTCCACCGAAGATGCCTGGGGGGGTCCCGCATGCGTCCCTCCCTTTTAGTACAGCGCTTCGTGGCCACATAGGGAGCTCAACCGAAGCTCCCAGTGGGGGTGCCCGCATGCGCCCTCCCGCACCCAGTACAGCGCCCCGTGGGCCCATACGGAGCCCCACCGAAGGCCCCACTGCGGGTGCCCGCATGCGTCCGCCCCCACCCAATACAGCGCTTCGTTGCCCCGTAGGGAACCCCACCGACGGCCCCAATGGGGGTGCCCGCATGCGTCCGCCCAACCCAGTACAGCGCTTCGTGGCCCCCATAGGGAGCTCCACCGAAGGCCACACTGCGGGTGCCCGCATGCGTCCCCCCCAGCCAATACAGCGCTTCGTGGCCCCATAGGGAGCTCCACCGAAGGTCCCAGTGGGGGTGCCCGCATGCGTCCCCCACTCAGTGTGCGTTTCGTGGCCCCATGATGATCTCCACCGAAGGCCCCAGTGGGGGTGCCCGCATGCGTCCGCCACACCGAGTCTGCACAGCGACTCGTAGCCCCATAGGGAGCTCCACCGAAGGCCCCATAGGGGGTGCCCGCATGCGTCCGCCACATAAAGTAAAACGTTCCGTGGCCCCATAGAGAGCTCCACCGAAAGCCCCAGTGGGGGTGCCCGCATGCGTCCACCACACCTAATACAGCGCTTCGTGGGCCCATAGGGAGCTCCACCGAAGGGTTCGAGTGGAACCGCCCGCATGCGTCCCCCCACCTAATACAGCGCTTCGTGGCCCCATACGGAGCTCCACCGAAGGCCCCAGTACTACCGCCCGAAAATGCCTCCCCCACACAGTACAACGCTTCGTGGCCCCACCATACGGAACTCCACCGAAGGTCCCAACGCCACCGCCCGCATGCGTCCCCCCAGCCAATACATCGCTTCGTGGCCCCATATAAGAATTCCACCGGAGGCCCCAGTGGCACCGCCCGCATGCGTCTCCACAACTCATTGCAACGCGTCGTAGCCACACAAGAAGCTCCACCGAAGGCCCTAATGGGACCGCCCGCATGCGCCCCCCCCACCCATTACGGCACGCCCCATTACGCGTTGCGTGACCCACCGCAAGCGGCACCCACAACGCGTTATTCACAATTATATATGGTTGGGTCTTTCGCCAAGATAATTATTCAGCACCGGTCAGCTTCCAGGATTCCGGGCACCACAAAATAATTGTCATTACTGTGGAGCGCAGAAGCCTCAAACGATCTGTGAGCAATGTGTTCTGTGCGAAGTACCTCGGGTAAACTGGACAACTTCACCCAAACGCCCAACAACCGCGTCTCAGATTCCGCTGAAGTGTTCCCACCCCTTGCGATCACGACCCCCCAAAAACGAAACCTTGACGTGCAGCCGGCTACCAGGTATTTCCCCCCTCCCAGCCATATATTTTGACCTGGCACGGCGATCCTTCCCACACACTGCGCGCTGCACTTCTCTGCGCATAGTTCAAATTAATTTTGGCCAACTGCCCCCGGATATCCCGACTCACGATTGCCAATGATATCCTGACTCATGATATCCCGACTGCTGCACATGTTTCAGGCGGGTGCGCGCGGCGCGAAGGCGAGGGCCCATTCAGTCAAAGGTGCTGTTATCAGTTTTTGTCGCTGATGCATTCAATTATCCTGGCGAAGGGCCCAACCATATGCAGAGGTGAGTACCGCAATTGTGAATATCTCCTTCGGTGGAACTCCCTATGGCGCCACAAGGCGCTGAACTGGGTGGGGGAAAGTGCATGCGGGCGGTAGCACTGGGACCTTCGGTGGAGCTCCGTATGGGGCTACGAAACCGTGTCCTGGGTGGGGGGGGACGCATGCGGGCGGTAGCACTGGGGCCTTCGGTGGAGCTCCCTAGGGGGCCCACGGGACGCTGTGCTAGATTGGGGAGCGCATGCGGGCGGTAGCACTGGGGCCTTCGGTGGAGCTCCCTATGTGGCCACGAAGCGCTGTACTAAAAGGGAGGGACGCCTGCGGACGGAAGCAAGGGCCCTTCGGTGGGGCTCCCTATGGGGCCACGAAACGCTGTACCAAGTGGGAGGGACGCATGCGGGCGGCGGTAAAACTGGGACCTTCGGTGGAGCTCCGTATGGGGCCACGAAGCGCTGTACCGGGTGGGGGGGGCGCATGCGGGCGGTAGCACTGGGGCCTTCGGTGGAGCCCCCTATGGGGCCACGAAACGCTGTCCTGGGTGGGGGGGACGCATGCGGGCGGTAGCTCTTGGGCGCTCGGTGGAGCTCCGCATTGGGCCACGAACAAGTGTACTGGGTGGGAGGGACGCATGTGGGCGGTAGCTCTGGGGCCGTCGGTGGAGCTCCCTATGGGGCCACGAACAAGTGTACTGGGTGGGGGGGGCGCATGCGGGTGGTAGCACTGGGACCTTCGGTGGAGCTCCCTATGGGGCCACGAATCGCTGAGTTGGCTGGGGGGGCGCATGCGGGCGGTAGCACTAGGACCTTCGGTGGAGCCCCCTTATGGGGCCACGAAGCGCTGTACTGGGTGGGTGGAACGCAGGGAGGAAGGACGAGGGGGAGGAGGAGGGAGGAAGGAGAAGAACGCGGGGACCGTGTCTTCAAAACGCGGACCCAACACCACAGGATGGTTGGGAAAACCGAATGTGCCATCGGCTAAGGCGGACACACCGTTTTTGAAACAAATGCCACCCTCTATCGTTGTTACGGTTGGGACATTGGACCTTCGTGGTCGTAGATGACGAAGAAGCCTGAAGCGAAACGCACGATCCACCCCACCGACGCGCCTGGTGGTGGGACAGAGAAGAGTTAGATGGAAGGGGTACGGATGGAGGAGTCGACGGCGATCCCCACAACGCCAACTGCAGCGGAACAGAAAAGAAGGACGACGACGAGGTGGGAGCGGCACAGGACCCGCCGAACCCCCTCCCGGCTTCCCAACCCCGGCTTCCCAACCAGCAGCCTCTTCATCACCTCGTCGAACATCTGGCCCTCCGCGGTGAAGAACCTATTCCCGGCATGGCGAGATCGCTGCTCAGCGCGTATCCATCACCATGCCTACACGATACGGGCGTGTTTGAGTGCCAAGTGCTGCCCTGCAGGGATGTGCATTCAAATCAGGGGCACCCCCCTCATGCCCACAGAGTGTTGTGTGCCCCTCCCACCCTCCCGAGGCCACGATCCTTCGAAACAAACCTATGGATCCTCGCTCCCGAGACCACGGTCCTTGGATGATTAGCCTGGCGAGGGGCCCAACCACATGCGGCTGCGAGTACCGCCGTCGTGAGCATCGTCTTCGGTGGAGCCCCCTAGTGGGCCACGCATCGTGTGAGGGGTGCGCCAAAATCGGGCGGCGCCGCCATGCGAACCCTGCCGCTGGGGCCCTCGGTGGAGCTCCCTATGGGGCCACGAAATATGTGAGGGGTGCGCCAAGATCGAGCGGCGCCGCCATGCGAACCCTGCCACTGGGGCCTTCGGTGGAACTCCCTACGGGGTCACGAACCGTGTGAGGGGTGTACCGAAATCGGGCGGCGCCGCCATTCGAACCCTGCCACTGAGGCCTTCACTTGACCTGCCTATGGGGCGAAGAAACCTGTGAGGGGTGTGCCAGAATCGGGCGGCGCCGCCATGCGAACCCTGCCACTGTGGCCTTCGGTGGAGCTCCCTATGGTGCCACGAAACAGAATGCGAGGGGTGCCAAAATCGGGCGGCGCCGTCATGCGAACCCTGCCACTGGAGCCTTCGGTGGAGTTCCCTCTGGGACCACGGCATATGTGAGGGGTGTGCCAAAATCGAGCGGCGCCGCCATGCGAACCCTGCCACTGTGGCCTTCGTGAAGGGCCCCCCCCCCCCCTATGGTTGCCAACGAAACAACGGGCGAGGGGTGCCAACATCCGGCGCGCCGTCATTTGCGAACCCTCCACTGGAGCCTTCGGTGAGATATAAAAATGAAAAAAGAAAAAAACAAAAATTAAAATATAAGAAAAAAAAAACAAAAAAAAAAAAAAAAGATGAAATACGAGAGAAAACAACAAAAAATAAATAAAAACGAAAAAACAAATAAAAGTATTAAAAAAAAAAAAATAAAACAAAAAAAAAAAAATTTTGAATGAATCAAAAAGAGACCAAAAGCAAACAAAAAAAACAACAAGAAAGAAAAAAAAAACCCCGAAGAAAAAAGACCTCCCCATGGGGGCCCACGAAACGGTGAGGGTTGTGCCAAAATCAGTGCGGCGCCGCCCGTGCGAACCCTGCCACTGGGGCCTTCGTGGTGCTCCCCCATGGAAACACAACCTGTGAGGGATGTCCAGGAAGGGGGGAAGGCAGGATGGGAGGAGTGAGAGGGGAGGGAGGGGTAGGAGGTTGGAGTGTGAACGCGGGGCGCTGTCTCTTTCAAAAAGGACCCAACACAACAGGATGGTGGGGAAAACTATGGATCCGCGTCCCGACCTTCCAAGAAAGCCCATACAGGGAACCAAAGACAACAAGGTGGCCCAAACATGCCTCGAAGACGGGCCCCAAGAGAGCCCCAAGGCGGCCGAAGATGGCCCCACGACGACCCAAGATGCCTCCCCCAAACACCCCCAAACCCGAAACACACAACCTCAGTGTGTTCTCTTTCGGAAGTTGAGCCATGTTTGTGTTGTAGCCTTTTCTTGCGTCCGCCAGCTCCGACGACCCTAACAGCCTCCACGATGGCCCCATAGACGACACAAGACCCAAGAGGTCCCCACGAGGGTCCGCATATGGTCCATGAGGACCCCGCGAGGTAGGCATCCAAGACGGACGGCCCCAAGATGGCCCAAGAGGGCCTCCCGTGGGACCAACGACGGCCTTGGAAAGCCCTTCGGCAGCCCAAGATGGCGCAAAGTCGTCCCCACGACGGCCCCAAACAACCCACAACACGGCCAAGAGGGCCACAAGACGGCCAAAGAGGGCCCCAGAGGACCCGCAAGACTGCCTCGCTGGAAGCCAAGACAGCCCCAAGACGACCCAAACGGATTCCGTGAGATCTAAAAATCGTGAAGACGAACGGTGTCTCGTGTGACGGTCTTCCTCTTCCTTCCCCTCCTCCTCCTCCTCCTCCTCCTCCTCCTCCTTCTCCTCCTCCTCCTCCTCCCCTTCCTCCTGTTCGTTATCATCACCATGGCAATCACCACCACTATCACCAGCCTTCTCCTCCTCATCATCATCACCATCGTGCCATCATCCTCCTCATCAGCATGATCAGCATCGGCATGATCCGCATCATCGTCATCATCATCACCATCACCATCATCACCAACATCATCACCAACAGCATCACCACCACCACCACCACCGCAACCACCACCATCATCAGCATCATCATCATCATACTCATCATCAACATCATCATAATCAACAGCAACATCACCAACATCAACATCATCATCATCATCAGCAACAACATCATCATCATCATCAGCATCATCTTCATCACCAAACTTTCTGGATACGCCTTACATCGTCCATCCTCGGGCCCGTACTGCATGGCTGGAGGCGTTCTCCGAGCACCACTGGCCGCCACACCTGCGCGGCGGGGTGCAGGCACAACAACGTGTGCTG
Organism: Prorocentrum cordatum; assembly: GCA_963575745.1. Taxonomy (NCBI): domain Eukaryota; class Dinophyceae; order Prorocentrales; family Prorocentraceae; genus Prorocentrum; species Prorocentrum cordatum. The sequence goes on from CAUYUJ010020448.1 coordinate 508,945, forward strand.
GACCATCCGGCAACCCGTGCGGCTTCACCGCGCGGTTGCGGATCCCCGTCAGAGCCCGACGCTGACTCCTCATCTCCTGCATGTCCTGGCGTGCGAACCCGATGACCATCGATGTCCACCTTCAGCACTGGAGTCGCTGTAAAGAAGGCCGAGGCGCGGTTCCCGCTGCAGTCGTTGTCCATTCGCGCCTCGTCCTTCCACGATGTGCGCACGCATCGCGCGCCACGCTGTTGAGTGGAGAACCACCTCGGCTGACTGGGCTCCGGGTGTCCCACGTGCGAAGGCGGCGTCGGCGCCAGGCAGTCAACGGGCTGGGCCGATCCAACCGGTGCCCCTGTGGCAGCAGCGTCGTGTGACCTGCTTCGTGGTCTCCAGGTGCGCAGTCTCGCGCCCCCAGGTTGGCTACGATGCATTACGAACAGAGTGTCCTGTTCGAACCTTTCGCGGCCAGTTCCCCAAGCCTGCTTCCATGCAAGCCTGGGAACCCTCAGAACTGCATGATGATAAGGTGGATGATGGCGATGGTGGTGACGATGAAATGGATTATGGTGACGATGGGATGGATGGTGTTGATGATGGTATGGTTGTGATGGGGCTTGGTGATGAGGCTTGCGGCGGACAGATGGGGCTGATATGGTTAACGGTGATGATGGGATGGCTGATGGTGAGGGGATGCGAGGTGATAAGAGTAACGACGACATGGATGATGGTGATGGTGTTGGGCGGCGATGATCACCAGCACAGCAAGCGCACAATGCCTACCGCCAGGCACACCAGACACACCGACTGGGCACACCAGGCACACCAACCGGGCACACCAGGCACACCGAACACACCGACCAGGCACACCAGGCACACCGCCCAAGCACGCCAGGCACCCCGACCACGCACACCAGGCATACCACGCACACCAGGCGCAAACACCAAGAGCACCGCGCAGGCCAAGCACGCCGACCTGGCACACCAGGCACACCAGGCACACCGACCAGGCACAACAGGCACACCGACCAGGCACAACAGGTACACCGCCCAACACACATCAGACACGCCGCCCAAGCACAACAGGCACAACAGGCACGCCGACCAGGCACAACAGACACACCGACCAGGCACACTGGACACACTGACAAGACACACCAGGCACGCCAGGCACACTGCCCAGGCACAACAGGCACAACAGAGACACCAACCAGGCACGAACGGTACAACTGGCCCACCGGCGAACGGTAGCACTGGGACCTTCGGCGGGGCTCCCTGCGGGGCCACGGAACGCTGTACTGGGCGTGGGGGACGCATGGGGACGGTAGCACTGGGACCTTCGGTGGGGCTGCCTGCGGGGCCACGCAGCGCTGTACTGGGCGACGGTAGCACTGGAACCTTCGGTGGGGCTCCCTATGGGGCCACGAAGCGCTGTACTGGGTGGGGGGGACGCATGCGGGTGGTAGCACTGGGACCTTCGGTGGGGCTCCATATGGGGCCACGAAGCGCTGTACTGGGTTGGGGGGGGCGCATGCGGACGGTAGCACTGGGACCTTCGGTGGGCTCCCTCTGGGGCCACGAAGCGCTGTAACGGACGGGGGAGACGCATGCGGAACGGTGCCACGGGACCTTCGTGGGTCCATAAGGGTCCACGAAGCGCGGTACTGGGTGGGGACGAAATTGACGGACGGTAGCACTGGACAATGCGGTGGGTTCCCTATGGGGCCACGAAAGGGTGTAACTGGGTGGGGGGGGACGCAAAATGCGGACGGTAGCAACGGGACCTTCGGTGGGGCTCCCTATGGGGCCACGAAACGCTGTATTGGGTGGGGGGACGCATGCGGACGGTAGCACTGGGACCTTCGGTGGGGCGTCTTATGGGGCCACGAAACGCTGTACTGGGTGGGGTGGGGGGGGGGGCGCATGCGGAAGGTAGCGCTGGGATTGTCGGTGGGGTTCCTTATGGGGCCACGGAACGTTGTACTGGGCGGGGGGGACGCATGCGGACGGTAGCACTGGGACCTTCGGTGGGGCTCCCTATGGGGCCCCGAAGCGTGTGAGGGGTATGCTGAAACGGGTGATGATGATGATCCTGATGATGATGATGATGATGATGATGATGATGATGATGATGGTGGTGGTGATGATGGTGATGGAGGAGAGAGAAGGGGGAGGAGGAGAGGAGAGGAGGAGGAGAATGTGGAACGACGTCTTTTCAAAACGAGGACCCAACACCACAGGATGGTTGGGAAAAAGGTTGGCGCGCCGTCGGTGGTGAGCAGCGCAAGACGCGTGCGCGGGAGAGGGGGGGGCGCGGCGCGCCTTCTCGTCGCGCGTGAACATTTCCGCGCCGCCTGGCGGCGGGACGGCACCAAGACAGCAGCAGGAGTGGAAGAGCGGATTTTCCCAGCGCGCCGCGCGGGAGCAGGCTCCGCAGGCGCCCGACCGAGGGAGGGGCGCGGGGAGTGCACCCGCGGGTTTGAACCATAATGCCTCGCGCAAGTAGTCCGAGGAGGTCTGGGGGTCGCTCCACACGCACTTGAACTCCTCAACCAACCGACCGCAGATGCTAAAGGAGACCGTGCCGATCTTCTCTTCACGATTACTGCATGGGGCCCAGCTTGCAGAGCACAGCCAACCTTGACGGCCCAAGCGAGGCCGGCTGCTCCTGCGTGAAAGCGCGCGGGGCCACACTGTGCCCCGAGCCGCTGCCGTGGGAATCGCCGCCCAAGGAGCCGCCGTCCGCCGCGGGGAAATGCTCGGGAGGGGCCCGCGCCAGGCCCAACCTTCTGCTGGTCGAAGTTGGGTTTGCTGTGGTTTTCTCCTCGGGCCTGACGAAGTGGGGCGGCGCGCAGAGGAAGTCGCTGTCGGGCTGGGCTCGAGGTGGCCCTCGCCTGCGTTGGGCGTGAAATTGCCCTCGGAGGTCTTGGGCAAGGCGCCCTCGGAGATGTTTGAGATGGCGGGCGGGAAGATGCCCTTGGAGATGATGGGCCAAGCACCGTCGGGGATGCCGAGCTCGTCGGCCTCGGCGCAGCCGGCGTCGGGGCGAGAGGTCGGCGAGGAGGAGGAGGAGGGGGGGCAGGGGCGGAGGAGATAAGGGAAATAAGCGTAACAATATGCATGAGGAGTGCGCGAGAGAATCCCGCCCCCGTTGGAGGGTGAAAGAGGGGGTCTGCAGCAGGGGGTCTTCAATGGGGGCTGAATGGCCCATGTATGCTCAATGTATCGCTCATGTATGTGATCGGGTACGATTGGCATCCAATGCTGGCGGTCATTGGTGGCCAGTCATTCGCGCCCGCGCGTTGCCCGCGCGGGCGCACGCGCCGTCCACCAATTATCGTTCATGCGTGCGGGCGTTCTTGCATATTGCGCGTGGGTCGGCGAAGTGGAGTGCAAGTGTGTCTTGATTGTGCGGTTGATGATCGCGTGTGTTCCCAAGCGATGACTTCTCGACCCCCAAGACAGATTTGGAATGGGCCCCGCGATTCTTCCAGAATGCGAATTCACATTTTCCTTTCCCCCAAAATGTGAATTCACATTTTCCTTTTTCCCGAACTGTGGATTCACATTCTGGCCCCTTTCATAAAGAATCCTACATAAAATTCCAAAATGTGAATTCATATTTTCCTTTTTCCCAAAATGTGAATTCACATTTTCCTTTTTCCCAAAATGTGAATTCAAATTTTGCTTTTCCCCACAGTGTGAATTCACATTTTGCCCTGGCCTTCAAGATCCCCAAAACTGAGGCGCAGTGTTCCGCATGCCAGATTGGCTGGGCAGATTTCGACACTCACCCGACCGTTTTCGCGTGTTCCAGCCTGTTCTTGTTGCGCCCTTAGCGCACGTTACCCTCGTCGCCTTTCCCGAGCCCCTCGCCCCCTTGCTTCCTTTCTCCTCAAGTCTCGCGCGCGGGCGCAGGCGGGGGGCTTCAATTAGTTCCCCCGCCGAACACAGCAATCGAGGATGCATCGCCCATCCATGACTTTCAAAAAATCATTGCCGGGGCCCTGCGCCCGACCCCCACTTTCACCCTCCAACCCCGCCGTGGGGGCGACAAGCCCGGCGCGTCCGCGCGTGCAGCTCGGCCCAGGGCAGGGGCGCCGACTGGGCGCAAAATGCGCAGTGCGCGCGCAGCCCAGGCGCGCCAGACACATCGACCACGCCCAACAGTCACACAGACCAGGCACACCAGGCACAACAAACACGCAGCAAAGGCACACCAGACGCACAGACCAGGGACAACAAGCGCGCAGACCAGGAACGACAGGCGCAACAGCCACGCCGCGCAAGCACACCAGGCGCACCGACAAGGCACCGACCAAGAGCAACAGGCCCACCGCCGAATCACACCCGACACGCCAATCAGGCACAAAAGGCACAATAGAGAGACAGACCGGGCACACCAAGCACAACTGGCACAGCGCCCAGGCACGAGAGGCACACAATCCAGGCACAACAGGCACAGCAGGCACATCGCCAAGGCACGCGAGACATACCAACCAAACGCAACAGGCACAACAGGCACACCGACCAGGCACGACAGGCACACAGCCCAGGCACATCAAGCACAACAGGCACAACAGGCACACCGAGGATACATTACAGACACAACAGCCGCACCGCCTACGCACGCCAGAAACACAGACCACGCACGACAGGCGCACCGACCAGGTGCAGATGGCTCAACAGGCACATCGCCCAGGCACCGCGAATTTCGCTGACCGGGCACAACTGGGCAACAGGAACACCGACCAGGCGCAGCAAGCACAACAGACACACCGCTTAACAGGCAAACCGACCGGGCACAACAGGCACAAGGGGTACGCCGCCCAGGCACGCCAGGTTCACCGACCTGGCACAACAGGACACTAGGCACACCATCCAGGCACAGCACGCAGACCGCCCATGCACTAAAGGTACACCGCCCAGGCACACCTGACACATCGACCAGGCACAACAGGCAGGCGAAACAAGCACAGCAGGTAGCCCGACCAGACACTTCAGGCACAGCAGCCACACCGCAAACTCACACCAGAAACACAGCCCACGCACAACAGGTACACACGCCAGGCGCAGCAGGCTCAACAGGCACATCGCCCACAGTCGCACCGAATATACCGACCAGGCACAACAGGTGCAACAGGGGCAGCCGCGCCAGACACACCGCCCAGGCACCGCAGACGCACCGGGCAAACCGACCGGGCACAACTAGAACAACAAGAACACCGCCCAGGCGTAGCAGAGCCAACGTTCTGGCATAACAAACAGGACACCAGGAACACCATCCAGGCACTGCAAGGCAAACGCACCAGGCACAACAAGCACACCGCCCAAGCACACAAGACACACCGACCTCTGGCGTGAGGCACTCCAACTCGGACTGCTTCTGCTGCGTCTATCTCGGACTCCTAGTGCTGGCTTTTCTTGTCCAGCCGCTGCTGCTTCAACTGCTGCAAGGCGATGGCGCAGCGTAGTTTGCGAGGCCCTCGGTCGGGGCGAGCCTTCTCCTTGTTCGCCGCTCGCGTTGCAAAAAAAATAAAAAAAAAAAAAAAAAAAAAAAAAAAAAAAAAAAAAAAAAAAAAAAACAAAAAAAAAAAAAAAGAAAAAAAAAGCAAAAAAAAAAATAACAAAAAAAAAAAAAAAAAAAAAAAAAAAAAAACAAACAAAAAAAATAAAATAAAAGCAAAAAAAAAAAAACAAAAAAAAAAAAAAAAAAAAAAACAAAAATAAAAAAAAAAAAAAAAACAAAAAAAAAAAAAAAAAAACAAAAAAAAGAAAAAAAAAAGTAAAAAAATAAAAACAAAAAAAAAAAAAAAAAAAAAAAAAAAAAAAAAAAAAAAAAAAAAAAACAAAAAAAAAAAAAAAAAAAAAAAAAAAAAAAAAAAAAAAAGCGTGCCAGCTGGGGGGCCGCTGCAACGCCCGCGAACCGCCCAGCCGCGCCTGCGCGCTCGTCTTTTGTCGCGCCTTCTCGGGCCCGAGGCGGCCGAATCCGTCTTCTCGGGATCGATGAGCCGGCCGAATCCCAAGCGCCTGGGGCGCCTGGGAAGAGCGGGTGCTACGAATGCCCCATCTGCGCGCCCAGGTCCTCGCCCACGACGGCGACAGACAGTTCCAAGGGCGCGCGCCCGAAAGCGACCGGGCCCGCGCAAGCGCCCGCGAGCTCGACGGCGGCCAGGGCGACCGCGCCGCCCGCCGCCCGCGCGATCCCCCTGGCCTTACCCCCTGCCCTTCTTATCGCGAGCTTGCCGGTGGCACAACGCTTCCACGTGGTCCAGGGTCGGCGTCTAAGAGTCTGCCTGCGGCCAAGGGTGCACCTGTCGGCCCTGCGTCTCGACCCAACCATTCATCGTCGAGTTCCCGGTCCACATGGGCAGCGCGCCGTCGTCGTCGCACGCGGCAATGGTTTCTGCCCCCTGTGCTCGGGCCCGTCGGGCGGCGCCCATGCAGCGCCCCCCGCTGCGCGGCCCCGCGCGCGCATCTTCTCGGCACCGCGCAAGATGCGCAAGATGCCGACGCCTGGCCAATAAATCACGCGCGCGCGTTTCGGCCACGCTGCGCGCCCGAGCGCGTCGCGCGAACGCACGCGCGCGCGGCGTGGGGGGCGGGGGGGGGGGCATCATGGAGGAAAAGGGGGGGCGGGGGGGCCCGCGGCCAACCGCTTCCCCGCCGCCCCCGCCAGCGCCGCCGCGCGCTGGAGCCGCTCGGGCCGAAGCAACGCCCCTCGCCAACGCGCGTCGCCGCCGCCATCATAAGCGACGCGCTGCCACTCGGGCCCCCGGCCTCGAGGTTCGCGCCGGCCACTGCCAGCGCGTCGACCATCTTTGCGCCAATGCTCGCCGAATTCGTCGCCGCGTCGCCGCGCGACTCACGGCCCGCGGCGGCGCGGCCCAGGTCGCGCAGGCGGCGGCCCAGACAGCGGGCGGCCATCCCCTCTCGCTTCGAGACGGCGCAGGCATCCACCTCGTTGTGGAGAGGGGTCAAGGCGTGGTCGTCCACGTGGTCTGGGTCCTGGAAGCGGCGAAGCCTCCTCCTCCCCCCCCTCCTCCTCCTCCTCCTCCTCCTCTTCCGCTTCCCCCCTCTCGTCCTCCTCCTCCTTTTCCCTCATCGCGCCAGAGCCTGAGCGAAGTCGTCTGCGCCCCCCCCCCCCCGCGCGTGGGAAGCCGCCAAGATGGGTCCACCACTGGCCCCAATGGCGGCTACAGGGCGCCTGAATGGCCCCAGCGCCGACCGCGCGACCTGCAATGAGGGGGGGCACCGCGGTCAAACCACACGGCGTAGCTCGGGTGAAAGATGTTGGCGGTAGGTTGGCGGCCTTGGCAAGAGGCCCCCCCGCCGCCTCCCGCGGCCACCGCAATGGGCCTCCCGCAGAAAACAATCATAAACATAGGCCCCCCGAGCGCGTGGAACTCGTTGACTGCGACATCCGCGCCCCCTATAATCTGCATGAACTGTTTGCCGTGATCCTCGAGAGGGGCGAGCTCTTGCTGGCGCGCGTTTTCGAAGGCACCCTGCGCCGCCATCTTGATTTCCTGGATGCGTCGCTCCGCACTTGGGTCACATCGAACCCAGGACTCGCGCAAATGCGTCTTTTGCCCCGCCGGACTCGCGGCGCGAACCGCGCGAAGACGATGGGCCTTCCGCGCGCGCTCCTCTGCTCGCGGGCGAACTCGCGCTCCAAGGCGCGCGCCTGTTTAACAGTGTCCAGCGTCGCCGGGGCGATCTACCGATCCGCGTGCCGCAGCTGCGGAGGAGCCTCGCGGTCGCGCCCCGCGAGCGCATTCTTGGCTGGGGCCAGACGCTGTATCTCCGACTCCTCGTCGGGGTCCTCGCTCGGGCGTTTCGGAATGACCGGCTCTCGGGGGCGCGGCGCCCCATCTTTGCCGGGGCCCCAGTCAACTTCCCCCGGCCCACGTCGCCGCCAACGCAAGGGGCGCCGGGGCTTGGCGGCGCCGGCGGCGGACGCGCGGCCGGGCCCCCCGACCCGAGCGCGGGGGGGCGCTCGGCCGAAGGCCTGCCACAGTCTGGGCCATCTTCGGCGGCCGCCCACCCAGGCCATCTTGAGCGGCCCGCTCCCCTGGGCTTCCGATCAACGTTCTTTATCGTGGATCCACGATCATGATCGCGGATCCACGATCGTGATCGTGGATCTTGAAATCCCCGATCGTAGATCGTGGATCCACGATCGTGATCGAGGATCCACGATCGTGATCGCGGATCCTGATATCCCCGATCGTAGATCGGGGATCCACGATCGTGGTCAAAGATCCACGATCGCGATCGAGGATCCACGATCGTGGTCGAGCACCCACGATCGTGATGTATACGCACATACATGTGCATATATAATATAATATAATATATACATATATATACATAACTATGTATATCTTAAAGCATAGAACTGTGGTATATGGTGTGTATATATATATATATACATGTATATATATACATGTATATATATATTCATATATATTCATATATATATACACGTTCATACGCGTACGTGCGTGTATGCACGTGCGTGATATGCATGCGTATCCGCACATAATCATTTACATAGACATACAAACACATACACATACATATATGCATACATATTTACACATAAACATATACATATACATAATGTACACCTAGTGCCAAAAGGAAGCTATCTAAAGGGACGCCCACAGTTAAGGGGAACAAACGCGTGGATCCCAAACAGTGAGCGCCAGGGGGAACGACGGGGCGGAAGGCCACGGCGGAGCCAAGCGGATTATAGAGGATAGAGACTCAGGATTCCCTTCATTTTTTGCAGTGACCACGTGATGACCAAATGCCATACGCGTGGGTAAGCTATTGTTTTTCTCACAGGCGGTGCCTGCGCATGATTGACCTGTGCAAGTACTTTGCGTGACAGCGCTCGGCCACATGAATTGCATCACCTATCGCCGATTCGTCGGCGCAGCACCAAAAATCAGCTGCCGACCCATACTTTGGCACCTCTCTTTCGAACAATTCAACGAATTGGTGGAACTTCGGGTAAAATTTATACCGCGTGAAAGATCCATTTAAATTCTCTGCCACTGCCCATTTGTTAAGTTCACCGTAAAGCGTGACAAACACACGCGCCCATCTTGCACACTTCGGCGGCGAAGCATAGCGGTCCCATCGGTGCAGTTCAACGTATATATGATGAACAGCATCCACACAATCGAAAACCAGCTGTTCGTGGGCATCTCGGGGGGGAAGAACCGCTCAATGAGGAGCCGCGTGCATTTTAGCAGCCTGCGGGTTTCAGACGCCTTCAACTTCATTTTCGGGTTTTTCCCACTTGTCTTGATCATATTCATTGTGATCCAATTCCATGGCGGGCTCTCCAAACCAAGGCTCTTAGAACAAATCGACATCAAGAGCGTTAAGTGGCCTAATGTCCCACACGGGCGCGAGACAACACCGCCCATGCGATCAAAAATCTCGAGCAATACGTTGGCGAGAAAATATTGCAAACACCCGAGGTCCCCTGCGTGCATTAAATCTATAGTCACGTAGTCCGATATAAAGCCTGGTATGCTCCAGAAGGGGCTCGCATATCGAAGGCCAGATAGCATTTCAAGTCGAAACGAGAGGTCGGAAACAGAAGTCGTCCGCCATGCGGCCGCGAGGGACGCATCTGTGTAGGGGAATTCCGTGTTATAGCCAGCTTTGCATTTCCAACATACAATTTTATTGTCGCCTTCCCCGCCCCACCCAGATACGCCGAGAAATTGTTGCATCCATGACCAATCACCTTTTTTTTGGCACACGCCCATGCGCACCCGAAGCGAATCTCCTTTGCGAGCTCTTGCGGCCCGCCATCTGTCACCTGGAGCTGCTCAGGGACTTGCACCTTACTCCCCCCCGCCCCCTCGCCCGCGCATTTTTGGGGATATTTTTGAGAGCGAGATGTGCGTCGTGGAGAAAAGGGGAGGGGAGGGCGACGGGGAGTGGCATGAAGATGAGGCAAGGTAAGGCAAGGCAAGAGCCGTCAGAGGTCGATGCATCTTAGGATCTGTTAAGCATTCCCCCCTCCCCCCAGCGGAGGAGGAATGCTGCAAAGCAGTTACCGGTACTGTGACCTCACCTGAGACTAGGCCAACATGCGGGGGCGAGGAGGAGGAGGGGGAGGACGAGGGGGAGCGGGATGCAAGGTACATGTCCCCGCGGCCTGGCAGCTTGGAGTCTGCAAAGCGGACTCCGTCATGCCTCGTCGATGGCCACTTGCCTGTCAGGGGGGCCTCCATCGCCCACACCAGAACCCGAACAAAGGAATCGAATGTGTGCCGTCCGCGGCACCCACAACCGCAACGCACTCGCTTTCCCCACGATGCGAACCAGTGCCGGGCGCGGTCAGCCCCGCCGATTGGGCCCCACAACATAAGACAGATGCTGTCGCGCGTCAAGAACCCAGCAGAATCGCCCCACGCAGAAATTGAAACAACAGAACTGGCCGCATCTGGATGTAAGTCAACTCGCTGACACCACTCTTCACGAATCCGAAAAACGGGGTGGTCATCTTCGATGTGCGTAAAATGATCGACGCCATGTTTGTCAATCTCGTATTCCATTATTTCGCGCGGCAACTGGAAACATACGTCATCTTCAAATGACTCCGCATTGAGAGGGCCCCAAAACACACACTTGGCAACGTAAACGGGTGGCCTTTCAGATCTCTTCGAAAAGCAACGAATTAAATCTCTGGAAATGTTTCTCTCGTGCTTGCCAGACGAACCACAACGTGACATGTGAACATCCCCATCCATCTCTTCTGAAGCCGCCACTCTCACAGCTTTAGCTGACAATTGGCCTCGCTGGTATTTTGACCGCAACCACTCAGACAGATCGGTGCCGACGGTAGGTTTCACAGCCTTCGCAAATTTCGAGCGGCCAATCACTTTTGTTGACTTGCTCGTCAGGCCAAGCAGTTGCCGAATCCCCATTGCGAGAAACACAGGCAGGAATAGCAAACGACACATCATCATTGCCAGTCTGTCGGGGTGGATTGGGCCACAACGGCTTCGGATGATAAGGGCGATCACGATGCTCCCACCGTCGGTCCCCCTTGGTCCCCATGGCCCCCCCTGGGTGCCCCTTGGTACCCCTTGGCCCCCTTTGGTACCACTCCTCGGTCCCCCTTGGTCCCCTTGGTCCCCTTGGTTCCCCTGGGCCCCCCCTTGGTCCCCCAGGAGGTCGCATTTCGGGGCGGGGGCCCAGAGGTCCAACCCAATGTGACGATGGTGGATGCTTTAATCGTTGACCATGGCAGATGATGATAACGATGACGACGACGCAGGGAACCCACAAGAGGCCCATGGGGAGATCGCCTTTCGGGGCGGGAGCCCAGAGGTCCAACTGGGCACCAAAGGCGAGCAGCCAAGAGGATGCCAAGGCTGGGCCCCAGTGTGACGATGGTGGATGCTTGAAGCGTCGACGATGGCGGATGACGATAACGATGACGACGACGCAGGGAACCCACAAGAGGCCCAAGGGGAGCTCGCCTTTCGGGGCGGGAGCCCAGAGGTCCAACTGGGCACCAAAGGCGGGCGCCCAAGGCGAGGCCCAGGGGGAAGGCAAGGAGGGGGTGTACATATTTTCCCGAAGCAAAATCCAAACCAGAACTGTTGCCAAAAGTTATGGTTTGGATTTTCGAACGTAGCCCCCCCGAAGGTAGTAGGATGCTGGTGGTAATGATGGTGATGGTGATGTTGTCAGCTCTGCGGTTGGGTGATGCAACCTTTTTTTTTGTCAGCGGACGGCGAGCTAGCTGCCCCGAAGCTTGCCGAGGCTCCCTGTTTGGTGAGTAGTGTAGTGTGCACACTCTGTCGCTGGCAACTCCGACGCTGCTTACTTCTTGAACTTGAGGAACTCGCTCAACGTGTTAGTCTTGAACGTGTCGTACTCCCTCTTCTTCTCGGTGAGCATGGCTCTGGCCGACGCGGAGTCTGCGTCCCTCTCCTGGTTGTTGGCGTGCGTCTTACCCTTCGTCTCCGCCCAGAAGTTGAACGCCTGGCCCATGTCAGTCCTCATCTTGTCCACGGCCTCCTTCAGGTAGTCGGTCGCTGCGCCACCCCAAGCCTTCGAGGCCAGCTTCTGCTCGATGAGCTTCGCCTCGTCCAGCTCCTTCTTCGACTTGTCGTAGAACTTCTTCAACTCACTCAGCTCCTTCGCCAAGCTCTCCTGCGAAGCCTTGGTCGCTGGATCGGGCCCAGCGGGCGGGTCGGGTTCGGTCGCGGCTGGCGTGGCGCGTCTGCTTTGATGCTGTCTCTTCATCGGTGGCTTGGTGGAGCCATCAGCCGACGAGGGCCCAGACAAGTCCTTATCTTTCAGCACGTTCGCCACGGGCTCGAACTCCTCAGCGGAAAGCTCAACTTGTTTTGCGAGCTCCGCACTCTCCTTGAGGACCTTCTCGAAGACCTCCTCTGTGACCTCCACCCTGAACTGTTGCGCTCCAGTATCCGCCAGCTTCTTGTTCTCGTGGGGTCGACTAGGCTCGCCCTCCAAGGCGATTCTCGCGTGCTCCATGCTGTTCAAGAAGAGCGGCCCCCCGTACTGCTCCAACGTGACCCAGAGGACCTTCTTGGTCGTCTTCTCGATCACCTCGCGGCTGGATTTGTTGGTCATGGTGCCGCCGCTCTTCGGGTCGATCATGAAGCTGGCCAGGTACTCCCTCTTGTCGTTATCGTCCTGTAAGTTCTTGAACAGCACCGCCTTATCCTGGAACCTGGAATTGAGGGCGGTGTTCAGTGAGCTGAAAGCCTTCACGCGAAGCGCGTGAGGGAGCACAGCCAGGTTCTCGCCAGTCACCTCCAGCCCCTGGGCCTTGAGCGCATCGGCGGCTTCCATCATCGGCTTCGGGAGCTGGTCAGCGGGGCGCTTCGGCGGCATATGTTGCAGAAGTGACTTGGCCGAGGTTCGGAACCGTGGTCAGCTTGGGCCAAAGTTGCTCTAGAGGGAAGGGGGGGGAGCGCAAGAGGTCACCGCGGCCGCAAGGGCCAAGTGACCGATCCCTGGAGGCCCCATCTGTGCCCCATCAGCCCCCTAAGCAGCCCCCATATCTAACACCTGCCCCCTGTTAGATATACTGCCGGATATAAAAGTTGCGACAGTTACAGGGATCTATATCTAACACTCCCCCCTGTTAGATATGTGTTAGATATGGGAATCCTCGGCGGGCGCGCGGGTGCGCATCTGTCCAGCCTGGTGGGTCTGATCGGTGCCGGTTTGGATTTTGGAGCCCCGCCCTCCCTGCCCCGTGGGTCTCTTTGGTTGTTGCTGATGGGTATTGTCCTGGATGATCAGTTTAGTTTTTTGTTAGCCCAGTTTCGCTAGTCCCAGATCTCTGGTGGTTTCAAGGATCAGCGACACCTTTACCAATCTCCCCCCTCGTTGGAGCTCAAACGATGCAGTTCGACGATGACGGGCTCAGTTTTTGTCACAACCCAACATGTTTCAATCGCTTTTGAAACATGTTAGCGCTTGACGGGGTCTGTTTTCAACTGCGACGGCGCGACTCAAGCTTAGCATGCAATCCCCAGGGCTTTGCCCCAGACTCAAGAGCTGCTAAATATCTCGACTAGCCGTGCTACGCTATCCTCGAAAATGCTCGAGGCTGGGCTGTCGGGCTCCCAGGAGCCTTCCATGATACTACGAAGCCGAGCGACATCTTCATCTTCTTCTCCAGGGTCTGGCACCGTAATGAGGCTGTCCTGCGACATGGCATCTTCTTCCTCATCGGTCACCTCTATCGGCTCGGGGTCTGGCTGTATCACCTCTATCGGCGCGGGGGCTGGCTGCAAGACGAACGGGTGCTGAGTGGCATAGTCGAATGGGCACTCGAACACGGCAGGGTCGGCTTGGTCGTCGTGAGCGCGTGAAGCGCAGCTGTAGAAGGACGTGTTCTCCAAGTGGTCGAGCACGTATACTCGATGGCCATGCATGGGGCAGATGGGCAAGCGCTCAACTGCAATGTTGTTGACGTCCGTGTCGGTAACGGTGAAGCCGCACTGCAGGCACAACCACTGCCCTCGAAACTCGGAGCCGCGAACCCGAACAGGACTCCACTCCATCCTCCCGTCTGACGCGTTCCTGAACTCACCGTTGGCCATGATGACGCGCGGGCAATGCAGCATCACGACGTGAGCTGGCACGGGCGGCATGTAGTTCATGATGTCTGTGGCCGCGTTGTCGATCGCTGGCCTCTCGTCCCACGGAGATGGGCCAGTCGCTGCTGCCACCGACGCGTCAACGTTCTCCCGAATGCTCAGATGCACAGCCCGACAGACAGGGCATATGATGGAGCCATCGCCCTCAATGCACTCAGCGATGCAGTGAACGTGAAACGCGTGAGAGCACGGTAGCGTGAACCCCTGCTCCGATACAATCTCCAAACAGATCGCGCAAGACATCGTTTGAGCCAAGACGGCTACGCGTAATATTGATGGCGACGGGTGCCCGAGGTCCCCCCTGGGTGCCCCTTGGTACCCCTTGGTCCCCTTTGGTACCACTCCTCGGTCCCCCTTGGTCCCCTTGGTCCCCTTTGTTCCCCTGGGCCCCCCCTTGGTCCCCCAAGAGGTCGCATTTCGGGGCGGGGGCCCAGAGGTCCAACCCAATGTGACGATGGTGGATGCTTTAATCGTTGACCATGGCAGATGATGATAACGATGACGACGACGCAGGGAACCCACAAGAGGCCCAAGGGGAGATCGCCTTTCGGGGCGGGAGCCCAGAGGTCCAACTGGGCACCAAAGGCGAGCAGCCAAGAGGAAGCCAAGGCTGGGCCCCAGTGTGACGATGGTGGATGCTTGAAGCGTCGACGATGGCGGATGACGATAACGATGACGACGACGCATGGAACCCACAAGAGGCCCAAGGGGAGCTCGCCTTTCGGGGCGGGAGCCCAGAGGTCCAACTGGGCACTCAAGGCGGGCGCCCAAGGCGAGGCCCAGGGGGAAGGCAAGGAGGGGGTGTGCATATTTTCCCGAAGCAAAATCCAAACCAGAACTGTTGCCAAAAGTTCTGGTTTGGATTTTCGAACGTAGCCCCCCCCCGAAGGTAATAGGTTGTTGGTGGTAATGCTGGTGATGATGATGTTGTCAGCTCTTTTTTTGCACGGGGTGGCACCCAGGTGCGCGCTGGGGTCTAGGCTGCGGGGTTCGGATACATCGACCTCAGAAGTTTCGCTGCCTTGAAGGCCAAGTCCGCGTCGTCGCCGAAACCAAACTGCACCCCGCCTTTCTTGTTCAACTTCTTGCCTTCGAACATGGCGACGACGGCGTCGTCACCGAGCCCAGGGAAATTCTCGGGGATCTCGGTCACGCGGTCCACGTAGAAGCAAGGAGAGCGGTGGAGATCACGAAGAGAGATGGTGCCGCCATCAACCGCGACAGCGTAGCACGTCGCAAGTTCGTTGCTGTCTCTGCCAGCGAACCCTTGCAATCCACTCCTGGCCTCCTCGGAGATGCGGTCGATGTTCTGCCTGATCTTCTCTTGAATGCGTGATGGTGTCGCAGCTGCCGTCGGCGTTGGAGTTGTCTTTGCCTTCGCCTTTGGAGTTGTCTTTGCCTTCGCCTTTGGAGCGGTGGGCGGTTCTCTGTTTTCCACTGCGCCAGCTGGCCTCTTCCGAGCACTCGCGGGCTTTCCTTTTTTGGTCTTGTGGCCGGCCTTGGGCGGCTTGCGCGGGTCTGCTGGCGTGTAGTCGATCGCCCCATCATCTTTCAGAGCAGAATTTGGTAGTTCAAGTTGCAACTCCATGTTGTACTCAGGCCACGTGGCGACCAGTCGCCCCTGCTCTCCGCACTTGAACTTGGCCATCTCGCGGGACCCGTCTGACATTACCAAATAGGACTCCCCAGTGCTGACGTCGAACCGTTTCAAAACAGGGACGACTTCCTCCTCGCTCGAGGCGTCCTGCGCTGCCCTGAAAGCTGGCAGCGGGTGCGGGCGAGTCTTTCTCACTGAAGCCGCCCCCTTGTCAACGTCGATGACGTTGTAAATGTCACGCAGCTCCTGTGGGTGAGACGACTCGCGAGCCTTCGCCTGCCCGCTCGCCCCCAGCTTGTTGAAGTCGTCGGCCTTGTTGCGAACGTGGGACAGCATGACCCTGATCACGTATGCGCTGTTCTTGTACCCCTCCTCATGGGTGTACTCGTTGAGCTTGCACCAGCCATCCCACATCGTGGAGTGGGCCTCCTTAATGGCGCACCTCTTGATGGCGAGCTCCACGTCGGACTGAAGGAAGTACCCGCCTCTCGGGTCTACCTGCATCAAGCGTTTCAGCGTCCCAGAGAAGGTTACCAGGGCGTCCACGTCGACACCGATTTTCATGTCTGTGCTGCTGTACTTGAACCCACCGCGGAACAGTATATCTCCGAAGTCCGGTTCGAGGGATTCAACCAGAACGTCATCAGCTGTCTGGTTCGCTTCCTCAGTTGGCGCCCATGCAGCAGGATGCCTGGAAACCATATGTATGATATGGAAAGAAAAATAAATGAATAGTGGAATCGCCAACATCATTGCCACTGTGCCCAAATGGCTACGGCGGCGACGGCGGCGATGTTGAGAAAACGACGATGACGACGATGAAAAGGGGGCCCAAGGAGAGGCCCCAAGGGAGGTCGCCTTTCGGGGCGGGGGCCCAGAGGTCCAACTGGGCACCCAAGGCAGGCACCCAAGGGGAAGCCAAGGCGGGGCCCCAATGTGACGACGGTGGATGCTTTAAGCGTCGACGGCGGATGACAATAACGATGACGACGACGCAGGGAACCCACAAGAGGCTCAAGGGGAGATCGCCTTTCGGGGCGGGAGCCCAGAGGTCCAACTGGGCACCCAAGGCAGGCACCCAAGGCGGGGCCCAGGGGGAAGGCAAGGCGGGGCCCCTCAGCGCACAACCCAAAAGGCTGGGCTTGTGGTTTGTTGCGTTATCAGTTCATTATTCTGTTTGTCTTCTGTTTGCGTTTTTGTTTTAGACGCAATTGTCATCAAACGCTTGTTTTTAGATTGCGAAAACATGTCGCGACAGCGTTCATATCTAAAAAATTGAACCTTCAAATCTTCAGGCTTCCAAGCCTTCATTTTCCGATTTTGCAGTTGGTTTCCGAATAACACCCTTTACGGTATCGATCGAGCTTCGTAAACTTGTGTACTGCAATTATCATATGCTTCTTTTCCTCGTTCGTTTATCAAGTTCTGCGGTTGTAATCGTGAGTAGTCGCATTACCCGCGTAGCATAAACACAGCGCTCAAAACAACGTACCTGTAGACCCCACGCATATTCCACGCCGAACATAAAATTCACAACGCGCGCGCGCAACGCGCTCGCGCGCAACTCCTCACATAACACACACAGACACACACATCACGCATACACGGACATATCGTGCAAGTTTTGGGGTGAACAACACATCGGTGACGGAGCGTGCGTGCGTATTCACGCATAATACAGGATCGCCATTACATTTGATTGATCCCGCCCCCCCCCCCCCCGAGCCTCCGAGGTTTTTTGGGGTGGGGGGATCAGACACCTGTAAGGACGATCTTGCATTTACCTTGAATACGCACGCACGCTCCGTCACCCATGTGTTGTTTAGCCAAACGCTTGCAACGTATGCCCGTGTATGTGTGATGTGCGTGTTCTGTGAGGAGTTGCGCGCACACACACATGCCTATGTATATACGTACATATACATCACACACGTGCGCGTGAATCCAAGCACGTACGCGTATGGATGTACATTAATACACCAGACAAGGTTTGTATATGTACATCCATACATGTACGTGCGTGGATCCACGTGCACGTGTGCGATGTATATGTACATGCCCTGGGGGTCCGATCCACGTTCTTTGTCGAGGATTCACGATCGTGGGACATCGACCACGATCGTGGATCCTCGATCGCGATCGTGGATCCCCGATCACGATCGTGGATCCACGATCTACGATCGGGGATATCAGGATCCGCGATCACGATCGTGGATCCTCGATCACGATCGTGGATCCACGATCTACGATCGGGGATTTCAAGATCCACGATCACGATCGTGGATCCACGATCACGATTGTGGATCCTCGAAAAGAACGAGGATCGGAAGCCCAGGGTCGGTGCGCCAAGCAGGGCCGCGCGCGGCGGCGGCGGTCGCAGTCTCTGACCGGCGCAGAAAGAAAAAAAGGAAGACGCGGGCTGAGAGGACAGGCAGGATCTCGAGGAAAAGGGAGCGACGCGCTTGTCAGGAGGGCGGGGGGGGGGGGTGCGAGGCGGCGGAGATGCGGGGGGGGCGGGGGGCAGATGAGGAGGAAGGCGCGGAGGCCACGCCGCCACTGAGCCCGCGCCCGCCATCTCCGCCGCCCCCCCCCCCAAACGCCGCGCCCGCCCCGCCGCCTCGATCGCCGGCCTGCGCGCCGCGGCGGGCCGCGCGCGCCGCGCCGCGGCGACATCGCGGGCGACTGCCTCCAGCGGCGGCAGCCGCCGCGGCGGCGGCGCCGCGGGGGCGCCCGCCAGCGGCCGCGCCCGCGGCGGCGGCGCGGGGGTGGGCTTCGGACGGACGTCCACGAGAGCACCGCGCACATGCCGCTGAGGGCATGCAGGGGCGCGCTGCGCGACAGCGCGGGCTGCGTCAGTGGCTGCCGAACGCGCGGCTTCCCGACAGGCATTTGCGTCGCTCCTCCTTATCTCCGGCCAGGACCATGGCATTCGCGACGGGGGTGGCCGCGCTGCCCATCGAATTGTCAGCGCGCGCGACAAATTATCAAGCTTGCGTGGCGCGACGTCGTTCAGGCTATCAAACAATCATCGAATTCGTTGTCCTGTCGAGCAGCTGAGGGCGGCGGCGCAGTGCGGGGGGGCGCCCGCCGCCGCGCGGAGCGCCTCTTCGGCGTCAAAGGCATTGGTCAATTCCGGAATGTGGCTCCCGAGTTTCACTGCGAATTCGTCGATTTCGATCACGAAAACTACAACTGTTGAGAAAATGAACCTCTCCTGCACCTCGGTGCTCGACAGATCGAAGGTAACGTCTTCCGTCAGCGCGCGCAGCGTAGAACACTTGCAGATTGCCAGCGCCACGCCCGCAAATCAACATCGCCGACTCGCACCAACGGCGAGAAAATGCGGGGGCAGCGAACGCCCCGCGCCCCCCCGCGCCACGGCGCGCAAGGTGCGACGACGGAACTCGTCGCTCTCTGGCGGTAAATCGTGGAAGGCCTTAGCCCGCTGGAAGACAAGGTCGCCCATGTTCCTCCGCAGAGCGCCGTGCGCCTCATTCGTTAGCTCATTGTTTCGACGAGGCCGCCGCGGCGGGGGCATCGCGGGGGCGCTTCCCCCAACGCCGGCGGCGAAGGGCATCGGGGCCTGGGCTGGGAGCCTGGCGAGGGCCAGGGGCCCCAGGCTGGAAGACCGGCCAGGGGCGCGCGGCCCGCTGGAAGCCATGCTCGGGAGCGCGCGGGGCAGCGATTGCTCCGGGGCGCTCGGGGAACCGCTTCCGTTTGAGCATCGCGCGCCTGGCGATGATCATGATGGCGAGGATGGCGCGAAGTGGCGATCAGAACGATGATGGGTGGTGACGTCGACGGCGGCGGGCGATGATGACGGGGGTGAATTGATGATGGCCGGAACGCAGATTTTGGTAATGTTGGTAACGGTGATGTCGGTAATGGGCAAAGCCCGCGAAGACTGCGGGGGCGAGCATGGAGACGACGGCGGCGGCGGCGGCGACGACGACGACGGCGACGGCGAGGGGGGGGCAAAGGGGGCCCCCAGACCTGCCATCGCGCAAGTCCGGAAAGGCCCCCAGAACTGCCATCGCGCAGGCGCGAGAGCCACGCGCGCGAAACAAACGGGACACTTGATGAGCAATGCGTCGCGCCCGCGGCGGGCGTCGAATTTTCGCGCGTCTTCGGCGCGCGCGCCGTCGCGGGGCATCCGCGGGGGGCGCTTGATCGGGGGCCGCTTCTCTGGCCGCTTCATCGTGGAGTGCTGCGCCGCGGCGGGCCTCGCCGCAGCGAACTTCGCCGCCGAATGTTTCCTTGCGGGCGCTTCGCTGTTGGGCGAGCGACCGGGGCGCGCTGCGTCGCGGCGCGTTCCATTTCGGCGCGCTTCGCGGAAGCGCCCCCGCAGACGGCGGCGCGCCCCATCGCGCAGATGCGCGTCGTGGAGGGCCTCGGCGAGGGATTCGTCGTGGAGGGCTTCAGCGCGGTCTTCCTCGGTGCGGCGCGCTCCACCGAGGAGGCGCACTTCGTTGGGGCGGGCGTCCTGCGGGGCTTCATTGTGGCGCGATTCCTCGGAGAGGCGCGCCCCGAGGCGGCGCGCCCTATCGCGCTGTGCTTCGCGGGGGCGTGACTCGCTGAGGCGTGCGTCCCAGCGGCGCGTTTCATCGGCGGCTTCCTCGTCGCGGAATGCTTCGTCGCGGAGGGCCGTTTCGGGGGCCCTTCCCCGCGGCGCATTTCGCCGGGGGCGCGCCTCCCAGCGGCGCGCTTCGTGGAGGCGTGCTTCCCGAAGTGCACCATCAAGAACTGCTTCGGCAAAGCAGGATTCACAGGGTGCGTTTCGGCGCAGACCGCGCCGTCGCGGGCGTTGCCTCGCGGCAGCCCTACACCGCGGCGATCCCAGACCCCCGACGTCGCGAGAAGCTCACGACGTCGGCCCCCCGAAGTCAGGTGACCTTCCCTGGGGCCGGCGTTTCATCCCGAATCGTTTTTTGGCGCTCCCGAGGCCCGGCGAGGGCCTCCAGAGACCGAAAATTGTCTAAAACCTTCGTCGTGAGTTTCTCGCGACGTCGGAGGTCTGGGATGCGCCGTCGCGGACGGCCTCGTGGCGGAGTGCTTCATCGAGGGGCGTTTCATCGGGAAGCGATTCGTCGCGGGGGGCGCATCGTCGCCGCGGGTGCTTCGCCGGGGGGCGCCTCATCGAGCGCGCGTCGCCCAGGCGCGCTTCGTCGGCACTTTCCCCGGAGGCGTGCTTCGCGGAGGCGAGGTTCGCGAAGTCGCGCTTCATCAAGTCCCTCTGTTTTTTCGCGGGCGATGGCGCTCGGCGGGCCATCATCTGCGCGCGAGATCATCTTTTAGGCTTCGGCGATGAACGAACGCATCTGGTTGGTCGAGGGGGAAGTGCTGGTCGATTGCCGACTCGCGTCGCTTCGGGCGGCCGTGCCCAAGACCGCGCGCCTCAGCGCCGCGCGCCCCCTCGCGGCCCGCGCGATCGACGAAGTCGGGTTTTCTACAGGGGGGGGCCGGCGGGCCCAAGAACCCCGGCCACCGCCAGACAGTGAAACAACAATCTCGAGTCGCTGTGCCTCCTTCGCCCTCGATCCCGCGCTGCCCTGCTGGAGTCGCCCCCCAGTCGGCGCCGGCCGCCCGAACGCGCGGCGGGCGCAGACGCAACGGGATCTGTCGGACAATCGGGCAATCGGCGCGGCTGCGCCGCGCCGCCGCGGCCGTCCGTCAGAAGCCAAGTGGCCCTTCATCTTCTGTGTTCCTGCTATGCGCAACTGGCAACCATCGTCGCCAACATTGTCGTCGCCACCATCATCATCACCAGCATCGGCATCATCAACAGCAGCATCCTCATCATCGTAGCCTTGTTCAGCATCTTCATCATAACCACCAACACCAACATCATCAGACACATCACCATCACTATCAACACCAGCACCCTCGCATCATCTTCACCCTCATCTCCATCCGCATCGTCATCGTCGTCAACATCATCGTAGCCGTCAGCATTATCACCGCTATTATCATCAGCGCCGTCACATTACCATCATCGCCATGGCAATCACCATTACTATCATGAGCCGCATCATTATCATGATGCACAGGATCGTGGTCATCGGCGCCTTCATCGGCATCGTCATCAGCATCGACATTACAACCATCACCGCCGCATTCATACTCATCGCCAGCACCATCATCATCATCATCATTATCGTCATCATCGGCATCGCCATCACCACCATCGTCATTTTCCCAACACGAAATACACGCACGCTGGTTTGTTTAGTGAACTGTCGAGAGCAAGCGGGGCCATGCGCCACGCAGTCCTCTTCGCCTGAGCGCTCAAATCCGCCGACCTCGCCCATGCGGGGCATGACGCGCTCAAGAGTTACACGCGCGTCGGTAAAACAATCCGTCGGGGCGAATCCAAGCTGAGCTCGGTAGATGTCCGACGGTGCAATTCCTAGCCTGCGCTCGCCTCTCGCTGAACCAAACAGCATGCGGGCTCTTGCCCCAATCTGCCAGGCTTCAGCGGTTAATCGACGGCAGCTGGCGGCGGCTCAGAGTCTAGCGTGGATGAGCTGAGAAGCGCTGCCAGCAGCAGACAACTGGTGGCGGTTTCAGCTGTGCGCGAACAAAAAAGCACCAAACATAACAACAGTAATCAGTAGCACCGCGCGGTGCCTCTCCACGGCCGGGAGAAAGGGCAGGCAGCCAGGGGGTCCTCAGAGAATGGGAGCACCAATTCGCCAAGCCAGCGTTGACAATTGCAACCGAATCGAGAGCAACGAGCATAGTGCGCAATATCGTCTAGGTCAGCGGTCTGGGGGGGGCGGGAGTCTGAAACGCAGCCGCGCCATCATCTGGGGCATGGACCCCGGCGGAAGTATTCGCGCCACGAGCACGAGCACGCGTATATAAATATATATATATATATATATATAAAATCCCAGATGCGGCCCCCTTTCCCGGATCACAGAACGAACAGCTTCCCGCATCCTCCCCAGGCAGCGTCGTCAAGCACGCCGCCCCCCCCCCCCCCCCCTCCATTTCCTCATCCGCAGAAGCAGATCGGCTGACGCATCGCGTGCCAGCTCAGCCGCGGACGCAAACAAGCGACCCGCTGCAGCCTGAAAAGGTCCTTCCATTCTCAGGCATGCACTTCGGCGAGGCAATGGGCGCGCCTCTCGAACTGCGGAACGCGCAAAGAAAGGCAGGCGCAACGTTGGAGCGCGCCCAGCCAGACATAGCACGCACCACGCATGCGTCATCACTCTTGGAAGTCACCCCGCCTCTTCCAAACGGTCCAAAATCTCAAAGCATGTTGACGTCAACCGAAATTTCGTCGCCCGAGAAGACCGCCTCCATTTTCAAATTCTGCCCAGGGGAACTGAGAGACCTCCTATTCGTCGAGATCTCATGGGTAGAACTGAATTTCTGACCACCCACAAAGAAGCTGCAATGCGTTCTTATAGGCGGCAGCAACCGAGCGCGGGGGGGGGGGGGGGGGGGCGAAATGCGTGACCAACGTGGGGGTGCCAGGACAGAGCGCGTGGAATGTCGAGATATTCGCGGCGAAGGTGAGACCGGCACGCCGCGCCCCTCGCGTTCGTGGAGCAACCTTCGCCACGGGCTTGCCCCAGCGGCCGTCGGGCGCCGAGCGACCGATCATCGCGCCGAGGTATTCGCGGGCCAGAACGATCGGTACATTCGAAAGCTCAGGCATGCACGCGGCGACAAAGCTCCCCAGCCTCGCTTGAAACATCTCCGAATTCACGAAGGCCGCGCACTTATGGGCGTTCAGACCAAAACCACTTGCGTCTTCCAGAATCCGACTAGTTTGAAAAAGCTCGCGCCTCAGTGGGTAGCCTCCTGGTGAAGACCGAAAAGAGAGACAATCATCGACGTGCTCATAATTTCTGCAGCCCCCCCCCCCCCGCGAAACTTACTGGCGCGCGCCTGCAACGGGGCCGTCCAAAGACAGAATGGCACCATGGAGGCCGGGCCCCCTTGCCGCTCGCCCAGAGCAATCGCCGAGGAATCAAGGGCCTTACCCATAATCGTGACCAAAGCAGCGTTACCATAACAGAACACGCGGTAGAACGGGGCGGCGCACCTCGGCACCCCCACGGCCCACAAGACCGCCAGAGACCATTCACTTGAACGCGAGGGAAGGCGGCAGAGTAGTCCGCCAGGACCAGCGACCTATCCTCGTTGCCGAGCACGCGTTCGGACAGCGCCCGCGCCTCCGCACGGGCGATATGCGCAGTCGCGCCGCGCCCAGAGATGCACGCCATTGGCGATGCCGCTAGCTGAGCAAGCTCGTTAAGTGGGCGGCACGCGCGCGCGCTCATCAGCTTCGCATCTGCGTTGGCCATGGAGAGTGGGCGCGCGTTCTCGGGCGCCCTGAAAACATCGTCTCCGACGTCGGCCCGGGAATCGCCTTTCGGAGTGCAAACCATGGGAACTTCCAGCATGCCCCGAGGAAGGGGGCCCAGGCGTGCTACGTGCGCGTTTCTGGATAGCGCCCCCGTAGAAGGTCGCATGGTCCACGTCCCAAAAGATTTCAGCTCCCAGTGGCACCTGTCGGAAAAAAAAGAAGCTCGGGCCGCCTAGAGCGGCCCTACTGCAAATATAAGAAGACCTTTCCCCAGCGGGGCCTCAGGGCCTCAGCCGGCGCCTCAGGGGCGGGGCGCGCTTGGGCGCTTTCGCCAATCACTCCTCGAGGCCGCGTGCGACGGCGAAACTGCTGCCAGAAGGTGCGACGACGTTCAATCTCGATATCCTCCCTCATCCGCTGGGAATCGTCGAGGGGGGGGGGGGTCGCCCAAGTTCCAGGGCCTCAGCGCCCAGGACCCCCGCGCGCAGTTCATGCGCGTGCTGGCGGAGCGCGGAAAGATCAGCGCAGTCCAGAGTAATGTCGCCCATATACTCAGACAACTCGGGGTGACAGACGAGGGCCCGATCAATCATCTTGACGTTTTTCGCCCGAAGGCCGTGAATGGCAGCCGCAGACGAGAGATGACGCGCGCTACCAACTCGAAGCTTAATCCGCCGGCGGGCTCGACCAGCTGCAGAATTCACGGCCCATGCCAGGCGCTCGCCGGTTGCTGCGGTCGGCGGCGGCGCAAGCAGGGGCCCGTCCAGCTCCTCGGCGAAGTCGGGGGCCTCGGCCAGCCACGGCGGAATATTCTTGCTTTCGGACTATCCGGGACTCTGATAAACAAAGAAAAGCAGAGGCAGGCGCATGGACAGATGGCAGATCACGTTGGCGACGTCCAACCATCGACGTCGAGATATCAGCAAGAGACACACTGGGCCCCGAGCAGTATACTCTATCCCATTTAGCAGCATGATGAATTATATTGTCCACGAGGGCTCCACGGGCACCCGCATCTTGGTAGAACTCGATGAGGTCAGGAAGCGCGCCATGGAAGGCCCGCGTGCGACGGCGGCCCCCAGGGCGCCAGTTGTCCGCGACGCCACTCGCCCCTCACCCTCAAGAGTAAAGTTTTAGTCGCCCAGAATGACCGCGAAGGGCCCCGCAGGCATGGACGCCCCGCGGCGGGGCAGACGCAGCGCAGACATGCGTGGATTGGAATGGTCCGGCGTGTTCGACATCTGCACGCTGGCGATATTGCAATGGCCATGCTGCCCCACCATCGTGGTTAGGAGCACCCGGCCTGGGATGAGAGGTCGGTGATCCATCTGCGAGAAATAATACGCGAACCTTGCGCCGACCGCCGCGATCAGTCCACCGGCGCCAGCGTTATAAGGTGCGAGTGGGGATCTGAAGAGAGAGATGGTCGATGTCTCAGAGGTGTCCTTGGGCTTCCTGGATAGTAGCAGTACCCTGAGTCTGACAGCGACGCTCAAACAAAGGCATCCTCTTAGCAGCTCGATCCTGGCGGATGGAGTGAACAGACACGAGCGTGCCCCCAGCATTCCCCGATAATGAGAAGGGAGAGGGGGGGCAGAAAGGGAGCTCAAATTCCCGACGAGACACGTCGCACGGTTTTGCACGAATTGGCAGCAAAACTGGTGGCGCAAATGAGGCCGCCTCATACCCGGCAGCTGGGCCGCGTTCGCCGCGCGAGACGTCCACCTCGCATCTGCGTCGCGTCGTGGCCTGTCAACGCCGTGGGAAGCCGTGCAGCCCCATTCTAGATGTAGGGCTTTTTTCTTCGTCACTATGTCAATGGCGAAGTCAATCTCCGTGTCGCTGAATTTCCCCTTGTCCAGCTCCTCACAAGTCGGCACAATCACAAAGTGGCCGTCTTCCGTCTTCAGCGCGAAGAGCACCCAATAATCACTATCCGTCGATATCTCGAAACGTCCCGACCGATAGCCAGAGCAACCCATACGCAACTTGCCATCCCAAACACCTTTGTTGCTCAATTTCACCTCCATCGGCTCACAGAGGCACGACAAGGCGTTCTTCCTCAATCGAGCAAGCAAAACGATATCGCCATAAACACGAACCGGGAAATACTTTGACTTGTCACGATAGTCATCCCACGTGGACGGCAATACGAAGGCCCAAATATCGAAACGGCTGGCAGCATCCTCCGTCTTGAATATCACTGAGTAGGAGCGGCTCGTACGTTGAAAAGGTTCAGCATCACCAGTAAGTCCTTGCGGAATTTGGGTTTCATGCCAGTGACAGCGCTCCTGTCTATAGTGCGACACAATTTCACGGGGCCAACCTCCCATCCAGATTCTGCATGGGTTGTTTGGTCCTTCTCGGTCGGCTGACTGTCGGCCTCCAAGAAGCTGTCATTAAAAAACCAATTCGCTCGTCGCTTCCGGCTGTGTGGATTACCGATGTTGGGCGTGCGATAGCTGAGAGTTGCTCCTGGATGAGGCAGATATTTGCCTCCATTTTGGCCTCCACCTCCGAAGTGGCGGAGCGGTCGCAGCAGTCGTGGGGGCCATCACAATCGTCCATCATGATAGATGTGCCCGTGCCCTGCTGGAGGTGCTCCTCACATTGGGCAGACATGTTGGTGACAAGAGCCTGCATCTCCTGTACTGCTGCAACCTGTTGCGCCTGCAGACCTTGGACATGCAACTCGAAATTCTCAGTCCTTTCATTGGCATTTCCAATCGACGTAAATAAGTCAGATTTCAACGATCCAACCGCTGCCAGAGTGTCACTTTCCTGCGGCATGTCTGCAGAGTCGGGGAAGACTGGGGTGTGCGTGGCGAACGAAGTGCGAAAGATGCCTGAACTACGCGTGCTTTGGAGCACGACTGGAGAAAATTGTGAGGCCTAACCTCGGGACGTTCGGGCCAAACCCGGGGCAGCGTTTCGAAATTGAGCCAAAATGGCTACGGACCATCGCCATCATCTTCATCTTCATCTTCATCTTCATCTTCATCATCATCATCATCATCATCATCATCATCATCATCATCATCATCACCATCATCATCATCATCATCATCATCACAAATAACGGCCCTCCCAAGCCTTCAGGCACGAGGTGCTACACGTGACGGCCTCACGCGCCTCCCCGGAAAGCTGTTACCCAGAATGCTGGGCTGACACTGTGGAGGCTCGATATTTGTCGGCTATATCAGCCACTTGTGTTGCAGCTTGCTGCTACCGTTGCCCCCATGGAAGACCGAATGGCAATGCAACCGACCAAACAGACCCAACGGAGGTTAACAAAAACAATCACAATATGCTGGCGAGCTGGGAGAGCTTGTTTTACTGCTTCTTTTGACTCCACATCCACTGCTGTCGCTTGCCGCTGCTGCCTGCTGCTTTCGACCGCTGCTGTTGCTGCTGCTTGCTTCTACCTGCTGCCTGCTGCTTGCTTGTCACTTCCCGCGGTGGAGAACGTGGTGCCCGTGTCCACGATGGCCTTCGCCGCTGAGGCGCCTGGGCTGCACCGCCCGCACGAACGACGCTGTGCGCCGGCGCCACCGCCGTCGAGGCTGCCCACACCTGGGGCACTCCTGGAGCCCTCATGGGCTGTCTCGGGGCTCTCTTGCGGCCCTCGTAGCCCTTTTTGAAACGTGTCCTCCCTCCTCCCTCCTCCTCCGATTTCGCTTCTCTTCCTTCATCATCAACCTCCCTCCTGCCCCCTAAAATATCCTCCCTCTTCTTCTGTCCCCCCTCTCCTCCTCCCAACTGTTCCTTCATCCTCCTTCATCCTCCTCCTCCTCCTCCTCCTCCTCCTCCTCCCTCGTCCCTCATCCCTCCCTCCACTCCTGCTCCCTCCCTCAGCCGCCGTGCCTGTTCGAGGCGTCGGGGAGCGAGCCCCCGAGTTCGCGCCCCTCCTCGCGAGCGGCCGCGGGCGGGCCGCGCCCGGCGCGCCCGCGCGCGCCACGGCGCCCCGCGGGCGCCGACCGAGCGAGCCTGCCTGGCATCGACCCGCCGCGGAGCGCGCATCGGCAGCACGATCCGTCCTGCGCGTCGCCACCGCGGGAGCCCTGCCCGCCGAGCATCACCGCAACATGGCTCTGCCCGGGGCCCGCTCCCAGCAGCCGTACAGCCAAGACGCTGAAATCAGGAACGGTTTGGGCTCGGAGGGGGCTCGATGGTCCTGAGGTTCCTCCAGTGCTGCTCCTCTTGCCCTCCAGGGCCAAGAAGGGGCGTCGTTCCTCATGTAGCGTTGCTTCCTTCAACGGCCCGACTGCAAAACTGCTCGCGTTGTGGTGCAGAGCTTCTGGCTTTGTCAGCCTGGTGCCTCACGTTAGCCCTGCCAAATAGAAACCACCCAAACGCCGCAGCAACCGTGCAATTTCGCGTGGAGCAGAGCGTTCGGAGTCGGAGAAACGAGTGACGAAGGAGAAGACACAGACCGAGTCGGCGCCCCTCGTGGTCCCCGCCGTCTACCAGCGTTGCCACTCCAGGAAGCCGGAGCGCACAAGCTCTGGGTGGAGCCAAGGAAAGACGCGGTGGAGCTCGACAAGGGGCGATCCCACATCAAGGTCGCCATCCAGGCGGTCGACAAGCACATCAAGGCGCAGGTTCCCATGGGCTCGGACTCGACCAAATGGGCAACTTCCAAGGAAGGACACAACATCCGGCAATTCATGCACGTGTGCGCGGACTCGCCCAAGGAGAGGGTCCTCAACCAGGCCGGCTACATCAGCAGGGCCAAGAAGCGTCTCGAAGAGGCGCTGCAAACCGAACACGACGCTGAGATCGCGATGGAGACAGCCCAGAAGGCCAGGTAAACCATCGCGCTCGATCTCGAGCAGGCCCAGTAGACGCTCGTCTCCTTCGAGGCACTCGCTGGGGAGGCCAAGGAGAAGGAGGAGGCTGCCCAGGAGAAGGAGAAGCAGAGGTTGCCTTCGAGGCAGAGAGCGGTACCACTACGCTTCCATTTCATCAGCCCGCGTTCCCGAGTCCAGACCTCAGTCAGGAGCCCCAGACCAAGTTCAATTGCAGCTAGGGTTAATCCAGCCGGCGCCCACCAGCATGACGGCCGTCCAGACGGCGTAGCAACTTCAGAATGCCGACTCTTCGGCAGCAGCAGCAGCAGCAGCCACAGCAGCACCGGGTGCAACAGAGGCGGCGGCGATGGAGAGGGCAGAGGCTGCAGGCATGCCCCAGCACGTCGGTAAAGGGAAGAGGAGAGCGCAGGGCAACACGACAGGTCGGCAGCTGCAGGCAGCAGCAACTCTTCCTGACCGACGGACGCATCTCTTCGTGCGGCGGCACAGGGTGGCAGGCAGAGAGTGCAGGTGCCACCAGACAGGGCGCACGACAAGGCTCGTGCCGTGCCGACTTCGGTGCCGGCTTCTGACCCTGCGGGGACCGCTCCGCCTCGAACGATCGGCCGTTTCCGAAGCGGTCCAACCGATTCTGGACCGCAAGCGGCGGTCAACGTTGAACGCCGGCGGTGTGGTCGCCGCCGGTCGACACGACGCGAGCCTACCGTACTGTCTGCCAGGCGGTGCGGGCGATCACCCCCCCGACTTCGGGAAGCCACCCGAGGTCGACGAGGCCCCAGGACGGCGGCCGGCCGCCCCAGGTGCCAGAAGTACTTTTTGACAGGGCTGAACCTAAACGGTGTTTTTCGTTTTCGTTTTGGTTTCTTGTTCCCTCGTTTTGTCTCGAATCCGCCTTTCATGCAGAACGAAACCGAAGCGAAAACGGCCCACGAAATCACCAAAAACACCCTTTAGGTCCAGCCCTGCTTTTTGAGACCCAGACCCGCGCATCGGCACGGGGAGAGCGCGGGCAGCGATCGGGGCAATCACGTCACCGACCTCATGGAGAGCATGCAAAGCGTCTCGGGGGCCAAGGGGAACGCCGAAGTCCATGCCTATACGACCACTCTTCGGGCGAAAAGAAGGTCATCGGGGGGAACCGCCTGACGACAATTGCGATGATTATGATGGTGTCGATGCTGGTGATACGCTTGCGAACTGGTGACGATGCTGGTGACGATGCATGACTGCAACTATGATTATGACAATGCATGGCGACGATGCTTGTGATGAGCGAGGCATCGGCTCCCCATATCTATCTCACAACCGATAGTTACCCCTATCTATCCATCTTGCTCACTATCGTTCGGTCTCACTATCCATCGATTTTACTATTTACTTATCAATCGATCTCACGGGACAAGCATCGGGACAACCATCAGGGCACAATCGGGGCACCACGGGGACACCATGCGGACACCAATGGGGACAACATCGGGACATTATCGGGGCATCATCGGGACACAATCGGGGCACCACCAGGACACCATCGGGACACCATCGGGGCACCATGGGACACCATATGGACACCATGTGGACACCATCGGGACACCATCTTGACATCATTGGGACACCGTCGGGACACCATGCGGGAACCATCTGGTCACCATCGGGACACCATCGGGGCAGCATCGAAACACCATCTGGGCACCATCGAGACACCCATCGGGACACCATCGGGACTCCGTCGAGACACCATCAGGACACCATCGGAACACCATCGAGACATCACCGAGACACCATCGGGACAACATCTGGACACCACAATTAGGGACACCATGTGAACACCATATGGACACCATGTGGACACCATGTGGACACCATGTGGATACCATGCGGACAGCATGCGGACACCACTGGGACACCATCGGAACACCGTTGGTTCACCATCGGTTCACCATCGGAACTCCATCCGGACACCATCGGGACACCATGAGGACACCACCAAGACACCCCCGGGCCAACGCTGGCCAGTCTGAGGGAGGGCTCAGCATCATGTAGCCCGGTATGCATACGGTCAGTTGCGTGCCTGGGGCGAGTGCTCCAGCAAGAAACGTTCCAAATATTCTATACCGCTGCTTGCAACTATAGGCGGCCAGAATTTGTCTTCGTTCGTGGACGTCGCCAATGGTTGGATACACACTTGGGTTTGGAAGAACCCGCTCCTAGAAGTCCAGAAGAAGAACTGCTCTGGCACTGTTCTTTCATCCCTTCTCTCGACGCTCCGATCACGCACGATTTCCACGTCGAACTCGCGGACGTTTCGCCTGTTTTACAACCCAATCGCGTCAAGACAATTAGCAATGTTATATTTGTATACCAGTCGGTTCTGAACTCCCGAAAGATGGGCACTAACCTGAGGCGCACTGCAGAGCTCCGTGAATCAGCGCGCAAACCTAAAAGCCCCCGAGTCACAGCACACAGTATGATGTGCAGGCGAATAGTGAATGTCCTGCAAAACCGAGGTGCCGAATCGAGGCGCGAGGAAACTGGGCGAGCATCGCACACCAGCAACAGGGCAACACCACGAGCAAGTGGAACGGCTGCGGCATGGCCGCCAAGAGACCGCGCAGGCGACGGCGACGGCCCCGGCCAGGAGCGGCCCCCCACGGAGGCGGCTCGCAGGACCGGGCGCGGCCAACGGCCCACCCGCAGCTCCTGAGTGCACCGGGCAACCCGTGCGCCACTGGAGGAGGCGGAATA
Organism: Prorocentrum cordatum; assembly: GCA_963575745.1. Lineage (NCBI taxonomy): Eukaryota > Dinophyceae > Prorocentrales > Prorocentraceae > Prorocentrum > Prorocentrum cordatum. The sequence continues at coordinate 540,577 of CAUYUJ010020448.1, forward strand.
GGGACAGGAAAGGAGGGGGCAACCCAGGAAAAGGAGAACAAAGAATGACATAAACATAAAAACTCGGAGGTCCGCGCGGATTTCTCGGATGGGCGCTGGGGCCCCCCGGCGGCGCCTCCGGCGCCGCCCCTGGCGCGCTCCGCGCGCCAGGGAGAGGGGTCCAGCGCCGATCCGAGAAATCCACGCGGACCTCAGAGTTTTTATGTTTATGTCATTCTTTGTTCCCCTAAGGACAAGGCAGCAGTCGCGGCAGCGAAGCGCCCCGGCACCAGGCCACCAGAAAGCTGCGCAGCGCCGCGCTGCTAAACCCACAGCGTTGGTCCGCGCCAGAGAGCGCAACGTCCTACTCGACCAAATGGTGGAAGACAGAGTCGTGCTGCTGCCCCCCCTCCTGGCTGCCCGAGTTGGCCTGCCGTTCCCAGGCCTGTTGCCGAGCGCCACAGCAGTCGCCCCTCCGAGTTGCTCCAGAAGTGGCGCTCGCCGCATTGCACGTCCGCATCCCAGATGCCAGCGGTGCGGCTGCTCTCTGTTGCGTTGCAAGCCGTCGTGCTGCCTGTCGAAGACTGTCTGCCCGCAGCCTCGCTGCCTGCACCACTGCACGTCCCACTCATGGATGGCAGAGTCGTTCTGTCGCTCCTCGATTCGCTGCCAGATGTCGTGCCGCTCGCCGCCAACGTGGTGCCCCCAGCCGTGCTGCTCGCCACACTTCTGGATGTCAGAATTGCGCTGCTTCACCCCCCTGTGCTGCTGGACGGCGCGCTGCCAGGCGCTGGCGATGGTGCCGCCAACGTAGGCGCTGGCGCCCGTGCTGGCCTCGGTGCTGGCGTCCGCGCGGGTACAGGCGCTGGCATTGGTGCCGGGGGGCGCCAGCGTTGATGCTGGCATCGTCACTGGCGTCGGCGCTGGCGCCGGCGTTGGCGCAGGCGTCGCTGCCGGAGCTGGCGTCGGTGCCGGCGTCGGTACTGGCGTCGGCGCCGGCGTCGGCGCTGGCGTCCGCGCCAATGCTGGCGTCGGCTCCGTCCATGGCAAGTTGGCAGCATGCCTTCAAGACCAAAGATTCGGCAGCAAGTCCAGACGGGCTAGCGAGCGCAGTGGTCAAGCGTAGCGCTAATCTTCTGGCAGCCGCTTATCATCCATTAGTGGTCAAGAGTGCGCTCAGAGTGCGCGGGCCTACTCAATGAGACTGTGGATTCGGTGGGAGTTTCTTCAGAGCGGAACCACCTTCGGAGGTCACCAATGGGGGTATGCAAAAAAAGGCATTGAATCCTCACTCGGTCCAAGATTGTCCATACGCTCTCCCAGCCTGCTGGTGGAAACCAATTGAAGGTCTCTCTGGAATAAAGGCTCGGAGCTTCCAGCTTGAAACTTAGAGGACTACAACATCTAGCCGAGACTCGCAACCTGTCAACTCTGTTCATCGGCACAGGCGCTGTTCAAGTCTGCTACAATATCATCCGTGAGATGGTCTTTGCACCGGCCAGCAACTACAACGCGTTTGCTCGACATTTAAAGGCATGTGGTCTCCCAAAGCAAATCGCGCATAAGCTGTAGGTGGTTCTGAAGACACACGCTGCTACCTGTGCTACCCTAGAAGAAGTGCGCGCACGCTCCTTACCCAAACTCCCGAAGCCTCGTCGGGAAGGGGCCTCCAGAAAAACTTGAAGCCCGGCAAGTCAGCTGTCGTGCTCCAGTTCCATCATCCATGCGCCCGCACTACACAGCGCACGCTCGTCAATGGCATGCACAACGCCATTCACGCTTGAACGAATAATGTAAGCACGGAGGTGCTACAGCGCGTTTCTCATTACACTCGCATCGACGCGGTGCTGGACATGTCCAGCCCCATGGGTCCCGAGCTGGAACACAAGCAACACGGGTGTCAACAACGATGACTCGCGCAGCGCACGCGTGTGCTCAGGCAAACGCCGATCGATGTATCCTTGGCCGGTCTTGCTAGACTCGCTCGTTTGCTCGGGCGGCCTCTATCCAATCAGCTCGTGAAACCACTTGACTAGCACAAATACACGCGCCTTACACTATGGCCTACTTCGCTGCTGCCGTAAAAAAGACTCGTTTGCCAATGCGAGACGAAGAGTGCAGCGCGCAACCGTGCCGCGCTCGCTGCAGTTGCCAGGCCAGCCGTTGGAATTTGTACTGCCGCCCGCCGGCTTCGCATTCTGACCGCTTGCTACAGACGGCCCACCACCACATGTTAGCTTTGCTTGGCACATGTATGCAATAATGTTCACGTCCGCAGGGTCGCATGATACAAGAAGACTTGAACTGGATCCAAATTCACTGCGGTTTCAAAGGTTTCCTGGTCCGCACGACGACGTGCGCGCCTGGGGAGCGAAGCCCAAGAACTCACCCTCGGCGTGGGAATGTATAGTTCGTCAAGCCTTGGAGGCCACTGTGCACAAGCAGCAACGATAGGCTCCTGCTGCCGCGGCTCAGCTCAAAAGTGCGGCAAGATTGCGGGGCTCGGGAATGCCGCCAGCCTATGGCAGCCCGCATCGCCATGTGACAGCCTTAGATGCCAGCGGAGCTAGGAGTTGGATGTCTTTTCTGGCGTGTAGAAACCTTCGCTAGAACTAACTGTCTACGTATACACGCTAGCCGACGGCATCACAACCGTGCCCAGGTCACTCGACGCATCCAGGGTAGCAGCATGCAGAGTCCTATTTGCATGCGGAATCGCTCACCGCACGGCCCTCGCGGCGCACCTTGCCTTCGACTCCACGCGATGCGCCGCGGGCAACTGGGACTCGAGCCCGCGCTGCACGTTCGAGGAAGCGACTAGCATAAGCGGGGAAGGGGGACAGGAGGCTTGGAGCTCAAAGGAAGGCGCGTCAAGTGTGGTGGCGCACGGAGTGTTAAACCCGACCGCGCGTCCGCAAGAAGTCCGAGACCTTGCCCTGGCCCTCGCCCCCGAACGCGCGCACGAAGTATTGATGGAAAGAGACTGCGGGATCTTCCCGTTTCAAAACTGGGATGCGCATCCTAGACCAACTGTCTCGCGAATTCCCTGCACCTCAATCTCCAACTTGCGGCCCGATTATACCACGACGACCCAACTGCCGACGACGTTGCGCCGCAGCCGAGAGCGCGCCGCTACGACTGAAGAGACGCAGACCTTTCAAGCATAACTTGCGAAGTGGCCATCGCAGGGCCGGTGACCAACAGTGGCACATCCAAGTGCTCGACCACCTCCACCTCGATCGAGCTGGTCATGCTCAGCGTCGACGCAGCAATAGAGAGCGCGAGAGGCGACCTCGCCAGCGAAGCAACGAGCTTGGAGCGTGTAGAGCACATTCGAAGTCATCAAGCGAACAACACTGGGGCGCGGGGTGGGTGGGGGGGCGCGCAGGGAGAAATAACCGGCGTCAAGATGGCAAGGGGGCCCTCCACATGAGGCCCATGAATCGCGTTTGGGCAATGTCTCGGGCCACGCATCTTCAATCAGAGAAGACCCTCATCGGGGCCCAACTTTTCCACGCAGTAATCAGTTCGGCCCATGCCTGGCTAAAACTAACGCCCGTGTCCGGCATATCGACCCTTGTCTGCCGCAGTCTCGCCGCATCGATGGTGTCTCCCAGCTCGAATGGTGACGCGCGCGCCCCCTTGAACCTCGAGGAAGGGCATGCGGGCGCGATGCCCGGCGCGTCATCCCCCATGCCCAAATGCGAGAAACCCGCCTCGTAGCCGCCGTCCGCGACGTGCTCGCCCAGCACCCGCGGGAGAATATGAAGTTCGCGAGCACAGGACAAGGACCTCATTCTCCGCTGCTACGAGAAGGAACTGGGCATGGGGATGCCCGCTCGGCCCACGTCCGCACGGCCGAGAACGAGGGCGAGGAAATCGACCACGATGACATGGGGCTCATCAGCGCTCAGGAGCAAGCAACGACGGCTGCCGTGGCCCATGGCGCCCCTCCGTCAGCAGCAACTCGCGCCAGTCTCCTCGGCCCTTGCTGGACTCCGCAGCGAGCGCGCTGAAATGAAAGAGGCGCCGAGCGCACGCATGGCCCAAATGGGGGGGCGTCTCGACCTGAACGACGTCAGGGTGGACAAGCTGCAACGCTCGCGCACGCCCCTGGAGCAGACCGCGCATGCCGCGTTGGACTTCGCGGAGGCCAAGATCCGCGCGCGCATCCACCAGCGCATGGCGAACGGGGGGGGGCAGGGCGGGGTGATCGCTGAGCCTCGTTCGGGTGCCTGCGAGAAGCGCGCTGTGAACGTGGCGATTGGAATGCGTTGGATGAGTCGGGGTAAACTGCCGAATAATTACGCGAATGCCTCTCTGTTCTAGGTGGGGCGGGCTCCGACAGGGCAACGCAAAGGAGAATTCAAAGGCATCGTATTTGCAGAGATCCGGGGCCCGACCCCTCGAGACCACGCCGTAGCTCTCCTGCGGCGCGCCTGCCTGGAGAGCGGGGGCAGGAAGGCTCGGGCGAACCAAGGCCGCCCCTCAGCAGACCGCGCGGCCTTCAACTTCTGCCCCGGCTTCGCGCGGGCCCACGAAGAGGAATGGGAAGTTCCGCGCAATAATTCCTCCAACGGGGAAGTCGCCCCACATTGCGAATGCGGGGGGGGGGGGGGGGGAGGGCGCGCGCCCTTGCAAACGAGGTGGAAGGTCGCGGCGTTTGCTGCGACTGGCAAGGTGGCTGCGCGACGTGGGGCGACCTCCACGACGGCGCCCAGACCAAAGAACTCTCGGCGAAATCGAGCGAGCTCGCGGCCCAAGGATCGACGGGCATGCAGGGGGGGATGCCTCGGGCACGCACGGGGTCAACAGGGGGGGCGGGCGGGGTCGCCGCAGCCACTGGCTACGAGATCAACCCAAAGGCATTTCACCCGCAGTCGGCAGTACTGCAACTATACTAGAAACCCCAGCCGTTCAATACATCAGTCCGCAACATCGCTGACCACGTGCACATGTCCATGCACGGCATCATCTGGCAGGGGCTGCGGAGGCCCTTGCGCGCGGGGCGGGCCGCGCGACGCTGCGCCCATAGATCATCGAAGTAATGAAGGTTGCACACCTTTCGGGGCCGGGCGTAGAGGCCCGGATTTCCGCGCAGGGCGCCCGCAACCAACCGAAGCAAACATTCGAGGGCCTGACGGGGGCCAAGCTGCAGGAGCTGCAGAGTTACGTGGGATCGCTGGGCATCGACGCGATCGCAATCCAGGAGACGCGCAAGTACGACTCTATACATATCGCGCCATTGAGCGCGGATTCTCGGCGATCTTGTCTGGGGGCCCAGACGACGAAGGGAATGCTGGAATTGCCTGCCTTGCGTCTCCAATGGCGCGCCGGAATCCGGTGCGATTCAATGCGATATCTTCCAGGGCTGCTTGTTTGAAGTCGCGTGTCCAGGGAGGCGCAATCCCAGTCTTCAGCGCGCCTGCCCCCCGCAGCGGGAAGCCAGCGGAGGATCGCAGAAAATTCGATCGAGAACTGGGCGCAAAAATCTCCAGAACGCCGGGGCACAGCTGGGCCCTGTTCCTCGCGGGCTTCAACGCCGGGGTGCACTGGCGGTCTCCATTCTGGAATCTGGCCGCGTTGGCGATTTCATTCGCGGTGGCCCCGCGGCGCACTTCAACGCGTAGAATAACGGGAACTCCTTGCTCGAAGACTGCGTCTGCCACGGGCGTGACATCGCAAACGTATTCTTCGAGCGCGATCCAGATCACTAGGTGACTTGCTACAGCGCCATCGGTCCTCGCCTTTCCGACCCGCCGCTGCCGCGACACTTCGGGCGCGTCGATTTTCTGCCGGGCCCGCGGCGTCTCCTGCAGAGCGTGGCGGGGGCGGAGGGCCGCGGAGAAGCAGCTCGATCTTCGCGTCATTTTCTACCCATGCGCAAGCTCAAGATGTCCTTGGAAGCGAAGGGCGAATCCGGGCGGCAACGGCTGGGCCGCGCAGCCCTGGCCGACGCCGCCGCGGCTCGGAACTTCGGCGACAACTTCGCGGAGCACATGGCTGGCTGAGACCTCTCTGAACCAGCTAAAAAACAACATCAGAGAGCCTTTCTGGCACGCCGCAGCAGGCCGTCTGCCCGCGCCCCCGGCCGCGCGGCGGCGCCCTTGGATCGGCGACAGGGCGCCGCAGCTCATCTCACCGCGAGGCGAAGCGAGGGCGGACGAGGATTTCGCGCGAGAAAATTTCGGTCGGGCATATCAAAGCATCGGTCAAAGCAGATCGAGCAGCTCGGCTCGACGGTCCTATACCCGACGGCGACTGGGCCGAGGTTGAACAATTGGACAGAGATCCCGCCGCAGCCCATGGGAGAACGAATGAAAGATTCCAACGGCCGCGTCGTAGACAGCGACCAGAGAGCAGAGACGCCGGCGGCATATTTCGCCAATGTGCAGTTGGCGGCGCGTCCAACAACGATCGTGGACAACGCGGGCGCCTCGGGGCCGGGGCTCGACATGTCCAGCGGCCCCGTCGCCCGGGCGGAAGTGTGCCGAGCCGCCCACGGGCCGACGCGCAATCGCGCTGCCGGAGCAGACGGCGCGCCCGCCGAATGCTGGGAAGCGTCGCGCAGGGAGGGGGCCACTGAGCGCGAATGGGCGATCGCGTTGCGCGCCCGACGCTGGGGGGGGGAAGTTGGTGCCAGATGCGCGGCGACAGGCCGTCGCCGCAGCACTTTTTTAAAAAGGGGGCGCGGAGCAACGCGCAAACTGCCGCGCTGTCGCATTGTTGCCCATTGGCTACAGACGATGCGAATCTGTTCTGCTCAACCGGTTGAAAGGCGCAAGCGCGGAGCCTGGAATATGGAAGACCCATCTTGGATTCCAATCGGGCAGCGGGGCGTCCGAGGCTCGTTCGGGGCGAGGGGACTGATCGAAGACAAGACGTCTGGGATGCGCACGCGGGAAAGCTTGTCTTCCCAGCGTTGGACTGAGCGAAAGCTTTCGACGGCGTCTCGCCAGACGCCCTGGCGCAAGCGCTCTCGCGCCTGGGCATGCCCGACTTTTGCGCCGAGATTGCGCGGTCGATCTACGCGGGTCGTTCCTTCCGGGTCCGCGACGCCGGGGCGATTTCGCCTGTTCGGGATGTCTTAGGGATGCCCGCTGTCGCATTCCTATTCTCGATCGTCATGACTGCGCTGATGCTAGACGCACAATCAGACTTCCGGAACAAAGGTTTCCAAGCGACAGACGGCTTCCCGGTCGGCGAGCTCATCTAAGCGGACGACGCGTTCTTGGTCGAGTCGGCCGCCGGCTTTGTCGGCGCCATGGCGCAGGCAATCCAAGAGAAATGCGCTAAGTGTGGTCTTGCTTTCAACTGGGACACGTTGGAAACTCTGCCTGAACGCTGCGAAGCGGACGTTCGCAGACCCGACGGCGCGCAGATCCTGGTGAAAGACAACACGGCGCACCTCAGCGGTTTTTTAGAATCTTCGGGCTCCAGCAGTACAGAACCAAGCAGGAGGATAGGCATGGCTTACAGCGATTTCTGCGCACTCTGCAGACTTTGGAAACACGTTTGTTTGCCTCTGCCGAACAAAGGTTTGCCATATTTGAAGCCTGCGTCGTCGCTGAAACAATGTACTGTCTTCATACGCCATGGCTCAACGTGCCTAACAGCAATAATCTTGACGCCTGTCACGCGCGGCGCCTGCGCAGAATGGCCACCATCGGCCACTCCAATTATAGCCGCGTCTGCAGTGCGACCATTTTGCAAACTTGCGGGTGCTGTAAACTCAGCGCCACGCTTGCGTGTAGGCGCGTGTGCCTGTTGGGTCGGATCGCAGCTCTCCCGGCCCCTTTCGGCTGTGCGCATTTAAGGCGCATTCCTTCGCTCATTCAGAGATAGACGGCCCCAGTAAGAGAGGACGGCCAATAAACACGTGGAAGCGAAAAGTCCACGAATTGGCCGTCGGAGCGGCCGGAAGCAACAACGCGCTGCATGGACAAATACAAGGCCCGCCGGACACGCGGCAAGTAGTTGCCAGGCGTTTGTTTCGAGAAATGACTTTTGTATCATGTGTTTCGGGATGAATGATCAAAAGGCGGAATGCTGCCTCAGGTCCACCGCCCGCCTGGCCTCCAGGCAGTGTCGTCGCCCCCTCCTCCGCCGTCCTACGTCGCTCCTCTGCCTGTTGCCCATTACTGCTCGTCCCCGGGGCTGTCGCCTGGTCTGTCGCCTCCCTCTCCTCCTCCTGGCTGTCGTCCCCCGTCGATCGTTCTCCTCCCTCCGCTGGCTCCGGGCTCGTCCTGGTCCCCAGGCGTCGATCCCTCCTCTGCCTCATGCTGCCGTTGCTCTCCCGGGTCGTCCACCGTAGGGGCGTCATGGCAAGGGAACTGCACATGCACGAGATTTCACACACGCCCTGTCCACAGAGTTGGCGACGATGGGACGCTCGAAATGTTTCACGGCGTTCGGGTCGCGTCGGCGCCAGTGTTCCGACCCATGCACCTCTGACGTGCACGACGTCTTCTCTGTTGTTTGTTTATATAGATATATCTTTCTCTCCTCTATTCACTTGTTGAATGAGCACATGCGTGTAGACACATTTCCAGGTGGCTCGAGCATCCAACGTCTCCTACTGGGGCCAGAGGTGCACCGTTCGGTCGATTGGAAGCACATGAAGGCTATATGGTCAGCTCCGCGAACACGGCGCACGACTTTCGATCAATGTGAACACCAGCCTGAGACTTGCCCCGCCAGTGTAGGCAAAGCCCCAACCACCGTTGTGTCGGTCAGAATGCCAACGCCAAGCGGCCTCCTGAAGGCTACTCCTGGACATGGGTCCTGCTCCCACGGAAAATGGTCACACATGACCCTGCGCGGGAAACTTCCCCCCGGTGAGTTTAGCACGGCGTGGAAGGAGGCGCACCCTAGCAAGTAGTGCTTATCCGCTGCCACTGGCAGTGTTTTGTTGCCCTCTGAATCTGCCACCCCAAATTCTCAGGACACTCGAGTTCAGGCGTGGGAGTATTCCACGGATGCTCAAGCACTGAACCGGTAGTGACCCCCCGCCGGTTTTCGAGAAGGGGGGGGGGAGGGGTTGGGAACCCCCAGTGACCCCCCCCCCCCGGTTTTCCCGCCAGCAGCGGTAGAGCACGCTCTTTCCAAGCATTCGATGCGGCCTCATGAATGTTACGTTCCTCGTGCCATGGATGAGGCCGGGCAAGCAGCTGACGAGGCCGCTCGTCCTGCTCCCGATTTCTCGGCCTCAGGCAGTGGCCGCCATGTTCAGCAGAGCGTCAGGACTCGAGCTGAACCCGAGGGTGCTACCCGCGGTGAGGAGGCCGTCGAGGTCCCCCCCCGACGCCTCTGCCCCAGAGTGGGGCGCGGAGGCCGAGCAAGAGGCTGCACACCAACTCTGAGGCTCCCCTGGCCGCCTGGTCTCTTCCCCTCCTTCCTCGTCCCCGCCTCCGCCCCCTCCGGCTCCCCTCGTCCTCACCTCCTCCCAGGGAGGGCCAGGACTGCCGAGCATGGTGCCGAGGCACGGAGCCGCCGCCGCGAGAGGGTGGCGCCGCGGGGAGGGGCCCCGCCGCCGCCGCTGCTCTCTGCCGAGCCCGCCCCAGGGGCGGGCGGCTCGGGCTGCTCAGGAGCAGGCGAGGGAGGCCCGGGCGGACTTGCTGCACTCGCAGGCCGCCCGTTCGCCTCCTCGCACGCTCGCAGTCTTCCCCTCAGGGATCTCGCACGGCGAGCGGCGAAGATGGTACGGGCCCGACCGAAGGGTTGCCCCTCAGGGGTCGTGCACTGCGTGTGAGCACGACCCGCCCTAGCAGCCAGCGTTCAGCAGCAGCTCCCTCCCTCCCTCCCTCGCGCCTCATCCTCCTCTTCACTCCTCCCGTCCCACTCCTCTACTCCAACCTCCCCCTCCCTGCTTTCCCTCGATTATCCCTTCTACCTCTTCCCTCCAACTCCTCATCCTCCTCCTGCTCCTCCTAGTCCTCCTAGTCATCACCACCCCTTCCAGAATCCCGCCGTCCGTCCGTCCCTCACTCCGACCTCGTGCTGCCTCCCCCATCCCACCTCCCTCCACCCTCCTCTTCCTCCTCCCTCCTCCTCCTCCTCCTCCCTCCTCCTCCTCTTCCTCCTCCTCGTCCTCCTCCTCCTCTTCTTGCTCCTTCTCCTCATCCTCCTCTTCTTACCTGTAATCCCACCTTCTTATTCCTAACCCATTGCTTCTCCCTCTACTCCTTGCCCATACCGCCTCCTCTGTTTTCATCCTTTTACTATTCCTCGCATTCCCTCTCGACTCCCCGCCATCCTGCTTCAACACCAATAGCGAGGTGGCGGCAACGGTTATATACGGCAAGAGATCGACCGTCCACCTTGCAAAAACAAGGCAAAAGGAGGCTCATTACCAGCACCACCTGGGGAGTGCGGGATCTGCTGCGTTGTCAGATGTGTGTGTGTGTGCCAGATGCCCAGCGAAAACGACCTAAAAGAATACACCACCATGGTGGTGAATATCCATACTCCGCCGAGAACGGGTGTCAAAGAGGCGGAGGGTACATTAAATCAGTTCGTGGACCCCTCCTGAACACCAGCTATGTCTTCCGAACCGCGGACAGGGGGGAGGAAGATGAGTATGATGAAGATGATGGATTAAGAAGGCTTCAGGGGTCTAGTGTTTCGCAGCGAAAGCACAACATAGTTTGAAGGGCTCCAGGGAATTCGGGGATGTTCTAAAGGGCCCCCGATCACAAAACTAGACTCATTCAGAACAGTAGTCAATGAGACTGGCTCAGCAATCGAGGGTAGCCGCCGGTGCCAATGCTGCTGTTACCTTTCACTATGTGCGCAAAGTGACAGATGCTGGTCATTCTCATCCGCAGCAGTTTGAGTGACTGTTTACATCCCCTGGCGGCGCAACGTCTTACTTTGGAGGGGTGAGGGATCAGCGGGGCACTGACAGGAACACAAAGGGGGGACAACCATCGCTACAGCCATCCATGGTAGAGTTACTTTCAATGAAAGCGCCTCCAGTCTGATTCAAGCACCTTTTCAGCACAACTGTAATACAATAATGCCGGCGATCCTTGCTACAACCACTTTCGGCGCAATCACCGTACCACTACCTACAGTCGGACTGCTGAAATAAGGAACGCCAAAGAAGGAACGAAACTCCTTCTTGTCCCCAGAAGCGCCTGCGTGGACGAGGAACGCTAGAGAAACAGGCATGAAGGCTCTCAGGAACATCGAGTCCCGTCCGGACCCAAACTGCTCTTATTTCAGCGCCTTGGCAATACGATGCGAATCACCATGTCTACAATCATTCGCAGGCCGCCTACGGCTGCCATCAAACCGTTCAATCATATTGCGGTCCCCTGGGGCCCTCACTGGGCAGAGCAACTCTCTTCGACCTCGAGCTACGAGCCGCGGTGCGCCGCGGCGCCTCTGGCAGAGAGCCCCAAACAATGCAAGAGTGCGCCAGAGATACAAAGGCAAGGGTTGGCGGCGCGCACAGGGGGGTGGAGGAAGGGGGAAGGCTTCTTACAAAGGGGCTGCTTCTTAGGAGGCGCCAGGATTTCCATCTATAGGTAAGGCCCGCGCCTTTTCAGAAGCAGGGATGCGTCTAAAAAGCCCTCCCCCTCTCCACACCCTCCCGTGCACGGCGTCGAAAGGGGCCGGATGAAACTGCACAGGCATCAATTTACCGAGGTCCAAGCGGATGTCTTGGGTCGGCACCATAATGCCTTTCGGAGTGCGTCAAGGGCGGCGCTGGAGGCGCCGTCATCGGCGGCGGAAGGGTTCAGCGCCGACCCAAAACATCCGCGCGGCACTTCGATAGTGTCTGATTCCGTAGATATTCTCCGAAGCAGAGAAGCAATGAGAGAAATATGATCGACGCTCGCAACCCAGAGCGGCCACTCTCCGCGTGAGCTGCAGCATTTAATTCGCTGGTCATTTTTCCTCAACTGCGCCTGCCAGGGGCGCGGAAGATCGCATGAAAAGTCGCAGAAACTACGCTACATACGGTGAGCCTTCAAGTCTGCGGTCTCCGTATCTGTCACCGCCTCACGATCTGCATCCACGCATATATTTTCTCTCTCCCTCTCTGCTTCTCCAGATCTCTCTCTCTCTCTCTCTTTCTCTCTCTCTCTCTCGTTTCCCTCTATCTTCCTTTTACTCGTTTCACCCATGCTGCAACCACCCCTCCCTTCCCCCGAATTTTCCCTCTCATTTCTTGTCCCTCCATCCCACTATGTCTCTCTCTCTTTCTCTCTCTCTTTCCCCCTCTCTCCTTCTGACTATTTTGCTATAGTTCGTTTTAGTGCTAGATGTTTCTCTCTGGATCTTGTTTGTCCTCTCTTGGTTTCTCTCTTTTGTTATTTGTTTCTCTCTCTCTCTCTCTCTTTGTTTCTCTCTCTCTCTATCTCTCCCTCTCTCTCTCTTTGTTTCTCTCTCTCTCTCTATCTCTCCCTCTCTCTCTCTCTCTTTATCTTGTAACATCTTTGGCTCCGTCAGTCAATGCGTCCCGCTCGCAAATATGTACCCGCTTAATGTGTCCCTCTCTCTCTTTCCCCCTCCTCTCCCCGCTCATGCATATACACATGCATATAAGGTACATGCACACAACCCTGCCCTCAGCACTGACTGACAATGGTGCCACCCAAGGCTCCAGCAGTTCTGGGAGCTCGGGGACATGCGTTGCTCGAGCGGTTGTGAACAAACAAGAAAGGCCACGGAATTCTGGAAATTCAGGGGCGCCCACAGGCACTGAAGGGGTTGTCGCGTGAGTTTCTGGGACGGTGGCCCCGCCCAAGACGACCCGAAGGATCCCCGAGGTTCCCTGAAAAGCGCCCGCGACCCCGAGACGGCCGCAGATGGCCACGAGACTGCCCGCGACGCCTGCCGCGCAGCCCAACAGGCCCAGAATAAACGCCAAGAGAGCCCCAAGAAGCCAACATCATTGGTTACCCTCAAGTCTTCGATGACAAGGTTTCGCGACCTGGCCTTTGTGGGCTTCCGCCCCCCAGGACTGCCCAAGACGTCTCCGAGATCGCCCACAGACAACCCAAAAGCCTCACCGGAAAGGCCCTCAAACGACGCGAGAGGGGCCCCAGACGCACCAACAGGAACCCCAGGGGGCTCGCAGGAGCCCGGGGGCGGGGGCGGGGGGCCGCCCCGCCAGGAGACCTGAATCCTTTGCGAGCCAAACGGCTGCACAGCGCACGCTGCTCGCAAATCTCCGCGCGCGCCGCCCCGCCGCGCGGCCTCGGCGGGCAGCTCGCCCGCTCTCGGAAGCCTCTCGACAGGAGCGGCAAGGCCGTCGCAGTCCATATCCACCATGTGCTTGAACGAGTTCTCCTCGCAACTAGCCCAACTCGCGTCCTGAGGCTCATCTCATCCTCGATTCAAGTCGGGCACCACCTGGAACCTCGGCTGCGCCAGGTTGCGACGGTCGGCGCACCGGAACAGGCTGCTCTTGCTCCGCAGCAGATTGCGCGCGATCAGGTCCTCCTTTCCCTATAGGGTCTCGTTTGTTCTGCCGTTGCCAACGTGGGCGGCCGCCAGTTCGAGCCTCGCCTCCTTCGTTGCGGAGACGCGGCTTGCCGCCCGCCGGGGGGCAAGCAACAATACTTTGACTCGATCAGCAGCGGCGCAACATTAACCGCGAAGGGCACCACCATCATTTCTCAAGGGATGTCCCGCTCGAGCTCCACCGCGTTGCACGTTGCGGCTTCGTCGTCGTTCTCGATTGCTGCGGGGCTGGCTCTCGCGGCCTCGCCGCGTGCCATGGAAACAACTTCATAAAAACTCGCAACGCCTAAAATTTTCATTCAGAAACTCATTAAACAATAGAACATGAAACAACTTAAACCAATTCTGAGAAAAACATGTCTGACCGCCTGGCGATCTAAACAAAAAAATGTCAAACTCTAAACAACAACTCAAAATGAAAACTCCGTCTCAAGTTTTGAGATGTTCGCAGGTTTCGGATTGTGATGTTTCGCACGTGTTTTTTTGAGTTTGAGTTTTTTTTTCGCAGGTTTTGGCTTTAAGATTTGTTGAAGCTTTTTTATAATTTGAGATTTTCGCAGGTTTGGGCTTAGAACTTAGATAATTGTTTGAGTTTCTCTGTGGTTGATACTTCTGCAGGTTTTGGCTTATAGATGTTTGGGAGGTTGAATCTCCTGCTAAAGATTTTCCGAAGATTTCGGCTGGTTTTCTCAAAGGACCTCCTGTAGTATAATTGCCTATCCTAAAACTATCAATCGCAGCCCTACATGCTCGTGTTGTCGTCCTTTTTCGGGGGTGGCCTCGCCAACGCGGTGGCTACGATGGTCTTTGCGCCTATCGCCCGTGCAAGGACCGACGCGGACCTCGTGGCTTCAGAGAGGCACTTTATCGACACCATCCACTCTCCACTCAATGAGCCTTATGTTCAACGACTGCTGGACCACGGGAGGCTCAGCCAACGCCGGCCCGCCGGTACTGCAATTACTGTCCGCCCACGGCCCCGGCCAGACTGACGCAGCGCAGGCTCTTGGCACTGGACGCCCCCAGGTCGCTCCATCAGGAGGGCCCTAGACACCGCGGTACGGACATCATTCATTGGTGGGCTGCGGGCGCTTGCAACACACTTGGGTCCCTGGCGTCTGGCCAATGCCGCAAACAAATCTTCAAAGTGTCGCCAGCGGAAGTCTATGCCATCTGGAGCCGGATTACTATGGTCGCCGAAGGAATACCTCGCCGCATGGGGCTGCTTTTCTTGGATCGCGTGCGCGGTTTTCGGGCGTGGCCATCGGTCCACATCTCCTTGCAATGGCTACCGTGCGGCAATGCCCATCAAGCCGTACGCGGGCTCCTTTCCGACCTGGTCTTGCACTGCTGCTCCCGTGGGTGCGGTCTGCTTCTGCCATCGTTGCAGCACCTCCGCGCCGGCGTCGCGCCGTGTCCAGCCCTCACGCCGCGGAGCGCCCTCTGCATCGCACCGTGCTTCTACGCAAGGCTGCACGAGACAGCCCCGTGGGAATGCGCGCGCGACGCCTTCCCGACGCTGCCCCGGGCTATGTCGCCAGACGGGCGCGCCCACATCTTCGCCCCGCAGGAGACATGACCATGGCCGAGCAACCAGGCTCGCCTTCGTACGGCTCCATCCCACACGGCAATCATCCCTGGTCGCACCATCGTGGTCTCGTGGTCAAGCAGCTCATCAAGCTCACCAAAAACCTGGCCAGGACATTGGGGTTGGATGGAAACGACGGGCCGCTCGAGCACATGGCAGGGCGACCGCGGCATACGGGGGGAGGACGCTTGCTCGGGTATCGCCCCCCAACTCGCCCGAGTTGCGCGGGCGGACGTTCGGCGGACGTGTCTGCTATGCAGCGCTCTTAGAGGGGGTTGGTTATTAAAGTATTCCAGAAGACCCGGCGCGTCATGGTAGCCGAATGTTCGCGAAGGGTGCAGCTCCCGTGCCGAGAGCCGTTCGGAGCCGACGGGGATGACCCGCACTATCAGTATTTCCCCAACCTCACGGCCGAGGTCGTCATGCAGCGCGCGTCCTACCTAGGGGGGCTCTCCGCTGCCTTGCTGCCCGGATCCATCAGCAGGCAGTCGAGCAGGAATATGGCACAAACGAGTGCCCCAAACAAGAACAGGTCGAAGCCCGACGATCGTCGTCCAATGGCTAATAGATCGGCCCGGCCCACGCCGTGCTGGGATACGCCGGCGCCCCGGGCACTGAATTGGATAGGGGCCCAGTACCTCCCTCAACACGCCCACATCGACATTCATAGGAGGGATACCGTTGTCGAACTCATCCGCGAGTTCAGCGACACTAGACCTGCGACGCCATTGCGGGGATGCGGGTCGGACGTGGTCAGCTGCTTTACCAGCATGCCGCACGAGCTGGTCATCCGCGCGTAGACGTTCTACCGGTGTATCCTCCATGGTTCGATTGTCACTATTCGGGTAGCGTGGCGGGGAAGGCGGGCAGTGTCATCAACAGGGGTTCCTCCGTCCAGGGTGCACGGCCACCTCATCACCATCACCATCGCAGACCTGGACGTGCTGATCCGCCACCACCTCAGCACTGGAGTCTTCATGCTGGGCGAGGCAGTGGGCAAAGAAGTGGAAGGGCTTGCCATGGGCAACCCCATGGGATCGGCTCTCACCCGCATGGCCTTTATCTACTGCGACTTGTCGTCCAACCACTATACGAGACCAAGGTCCTGGGCAAGCTGGTCTGGGTCTTGGAGGCACGGTGCATGGACGACTACTTGCTCCTCTGGAAAGGCTTGCCCTCCCTGGGAGCCGCGGACATCCGGCAATTATCGGCTCATTTGGCGCACCGTGCATGGGAACGGTACACGTCGTTCATTTCTTATCGTGCTCATTTATATGTATTCTCGTTCCTCATAGTTCCTGGCCCCCTAGTGGCCAGGAAGAGGCCCAGGATAGCACAATTAGAAATGAGAGGATATTGGCCCCCAAAAAAATCAACGACCTTCCGAATCATTAGAATTTGGCAATTTGTACACCTTGCCGCTCGAGAGAGACGATCACGCCATATAGCCCTATAGCCTTATAGCTCTACAGCCCAATCGCCCAATCGCCCAATAGCCCATATAGCCCATATAGCCTTATAGCCCTATAGACCTATAGCCCTATGGCCCTATAGACCTATAGCTCTATGGCCCTATAGCCCTAGAGCCTTATAGCTCTAGAGTCCTATAGCCCTATAGTCATGTAGCTCTATAGCCCTATAGCCCTATAGCACTAGAGCCCTATAGCGCAAATCGCCCAATAGCCCTATAGCACTATACGCCTATAGTCATATAGCCCATATAGCCCATATAGCCCTGTAACCCCATAACCCCAGCACGCATATGATTGTTTGTTTCTCCGGTATCATTGACATTCTACTCACGGATGCAAATCTAAGTATTGCATCATTGACCTCATCACATGAGTAGCATGCGTCCCCCTTACGCATACAGCACGCCTCAGACCTAAAAGTTAGGCGCGGTGGCGGGACGTTCCAAGGGCCACACTTAAGTATAGAACTGCACACAATACACTCAAACTACTGCAATCCTGACTTGCACGCCTCAAATCTACTCAGACGACGCCTATTTACATTCTCCAATATTCCCCTTCATAGTTTCACACATGTCGACACCAATCCTTCCACCACGCTCGACAATTCTGCCATGATACACTGCACTCTTACACTAAGACAATGGATCGGCGATCGTGTCAGCATACCGTTTGCGCGCCACCGTACTAACATACTAGATCGTTAACCTACAATCGCGAAGTGCAACGCGCCACCACATCGCAACACATGGCTTTACAAACGATAACAAGGCATACCAGAGCACATCAATAGCGCAACCGAGCGAAAGCATACCATATATTAGCGTGCCATGCCGTGACACATACGCCTGGCAGTCACTGTATCATTCACATTGTTGCATAGCATAGGGCATCATGCCATATAATACCATAGCATTGTACAGCATGTTAGCCATTAGGACCACGACACAGATAACATACAGTCATTCAACTGTGAGTGAAAGCTATGTGGTGCAAGCGACGCGGTGTGGTCTATGTGATGTAAGCTGTGCTGTGAGAGCTATGGTGTGTAGGGTATGTACTGCGAACGACGTGTTGGTAATCAATGTGAGGTGAATTATGGGATGCGCGGTGTAAGCTATGAGGTGTGCGCCATTGCGTGTAGGCTGTTTGGTGTGAGCCATGCGGTGAGAGCTATGCGGCGTAGCCTACGTGGTATACCATGGGTCGCTGAAGCGATGTGATGAGCTCGGTGATGCTAGTCTGACTACCTACCAGACCACCCCAACCCAACCCGAAGATCCCGATTTCGGGTTGGGGGGGGTACGGGTTCCATATGTGTTTTCTCGATGTTCCCCGACCCCCCCCCAACTGGAAATGGAGGGCAAATCGAGGCCTTCGGGTTGGGTTGGGGTGGTTCGGTAGGTGGTGATAGTCAGGTCGCGTGAGCTGTGGTGCAGACTATGGGGCGGACACCCCCAGAGGTGCCGCGAGGATGTCGCGAGAATCGACGCGTCCGCAAAGCCTCGGCGGACACCCCGAGCGGGCGGCAGCGAGGCGGCCACGGGCGGGGCCGCGGCGGCCCCATCGGCGGATCCCCAAGCGGGCGCTCAACGCTGCGGCCACGAGGCGGCGAGGCGGCGAAACCTCGGCGGACCCCCTGAGTGAGTGGCGGAGGGAGGCGGCCGCGAGCTGCCCACGGGCGGCGAGGCGGTGAAATCCCGGCGGGCCCCTACAGTGGGGCCCAACGAGGTGGCCACAGGCGGCGACGCGGCGAAACGGACCAGTCCAACTCCTCAGCGACAGAAGAAAGAGACCCTGAGTGGAATGGCCGTTTTGGAACAAAAGGGGACCAATGAACCCCACCTTCCCTATAAAGCTAAGGCGCCTGGGGAACCCAAAGAATCCAAAGAGTCCCCCGAGACTGTGGCTGGATATCGCAAACGCCGCCGGGCCTCTTACACAACATGAGCAGGGATACCTCAGGCATACGTTCTGGGGGGAGTGCACCACCACCTGATAGTCTGCTGCTCATCTTGACAAATGCTTTCACAAGCCTCTCAATTTTGGCAAGGGGCAAGGTACAATAGCCAAGGCATCGGACAACAAGCCAATATGCATGTGTTGAAGCACTACAGCGCGACGGAGTCCAAAGGACGCGCGACAAGGATGCAGTGCCCTTGAACGCCCAAACTGAAGACAGAATTAGAAGCCGATGGCCCAAGTCACCTGGCTTTCAGCAAAGCCTCGAAAACGCTTGAGCCAGGGGCGCCCAGCCCACCGCGAGCTAACATTGAACAGCAACAAAACAGGAGGGTGGTGAGACACGGGAGGCGCGCTGCAGCTTTATCAATCCCACGTCCCATGCCATACGCGTTGGACGCTGGACCCTCCGCTGCCTCCACTCCCTGACCCGACAAGAGTTTGACGGTGGTAAGCAGCACGGGTGCGGACGGGCAGTGGCGCGTCGCGCCCGGGACTCAGCACGCGAGGAAAGACTGCGGGCTGCGCGGCCGGAATCAGCTAGCCGCCTGCCTCACGCTGAAGCTTCAAATCTGCCGCTGGAATCAAAACCGTGACGTTCTGTGTCGCCTGGTCCCCGGATCGAGCTAACACAGCATTTGAACCCAATCTCTTCTAGAGATGCCTTGCTTCATCCCAGAGTGCCAGGCCTGGCAATGGACTATTGAGGGCGACGCAGGGGAAGGTAGCAGAGGGGGAGAAGGAGAAGAAGCAGGAGCAGGAAGAACTTTCAGGGCTGGCTGGGGTGGTGTGATCGCGAGTTCGGCACGCGAAGCCAGGACGCTGTCCACCGCTGAGAGGCGGCCGTGGCTGCCGCTCACCCCTTCAGCACCTCCCGCACTTCCTCTCGTAGGGTCGCAGAGACGTGCGGACGCGAACGGCTTCGGTGTCGTAGCGGAGAGTAGTCGCATCAAGTACGACGTCTGGAGCCCACGATCGAGGGCGACAGCGACAGCGACAGCCTGACCGAGGGGAGCCCAGTCGCAAAGCCCCTTTGACTACCTACCAGACCACCCCAACCCAACCCGAAGACCCGAATTTCGGATTGGGGGGGTATGGGCTCCATGTGTGTGTTGTTTCGATGTTCCCCGACCCCCCCCCCACTGGAAATGGACGGCAAATTGACGCCTTCGGGTTGGGTTGGGGTGGTTTGGTAGGTGGTGACCTTTGTCCACTCGTCCCACTCGGCGGGCGGAGTCTCACGGGGCAGCAGGCACATGTGGAGCAAATGCACGCGCAGATCTGCATCGAAGCCCCCCCAGGGTTTGGCAAGTTGACGGCGTCAGGCGCTTTGTTGATGCGGCATCGACTTTAGAAAAGGAGCCGTGGATGCTTCTGCGATGGTTGATCAACGAAGGCAGTGGAGGCTCGGCTGGGCGGTGGGGGCGCAGACCAGGGGCGGTGGGACGGCGTTGGTTCAGGCTGAGACGTCGGTGCCTTCCGCAGGGCTTTGTGCCCACAGCGTCACATCACAAGTGGTAGCTGCAGCATCTTGCCATCAGCGTGCCAGTTACAGCTTATCCTGATATGGCTCGTACCAACGCGTTGCGAAAACAATTAAAAGCTGGCGCCAAGCACCTAGCAACGAACCGCAAGATGCAATGGCCGAAAATACGCTTTCAGGTCGTAAGAGGAGTATTCAGAAGTGGTCTACGTAGTCCGCTCAGAGGGTCTTCCCACGGCTCGAATCAATCCATACCCTCGGCGCCGTCCAAACGACACTCTTCCACCACCATGCAAGCACTCAACTGGACCAACAATCAACAAATCTCAAAAGCTCTGCCCAACCACCAGAGGTTGCACAAGGAATACAATCAGGTGGCCTCGCCCTGCTCAACGGAATGAAGACGACGTGGAACACACACACACACACACACGGGGCACGTGCGCAAAACTGAACGGCATCAAATTGCCTTGAATTCCTGAGAACTCGAAATCTGGCTCTTGGTCTATGAGGGCAGCGGATCCTAGCCGCGTTGGCTGGGGTACGAATGGGCGCCCCCTAGTTTGGAGCCCAAAAATGTACCCAAGCCAGCCCAGCGCCCGAGCAAGGAACGAGAAGCTACAACGAGCCGCATGAATGATGCCAGAGGAACCAAAACCCAAGAAGATGGAGAAGAACCGCCGCATCAGAAAACACGCGGGTGAAGGACAGGCTATCGTTCTGAGCAATGTAACTAGCAGGTGGTTAAGAAGATATTTCGATGGGACGACCAACGAATCATTTATGCGGCCTGGTTGCGCCCATAACTAATGACGTGCCAAAAAAACTCGACCGACGGAAATGTTACCATTCGGATTGCACCTGGACCCGGATGGGCGGGCTGGGGAGGGTCTGAATGGGTTGGGGGCTGCGCGCGAGGGGGGCGCGCGCGCCTAAGGCAGCGCGCAACGAACCCTCTTTCCGCTGCGCGCTGGCAAGATTAAACGAAGCACCGCGCGCGCAACGGCGCCTCCCCTGTCTGTTTTGCCTCAGCACGCCAGGGGGAACCGTGGGGAAGTGGCGATTAAAGTAATGATTCTGCCCGACAGGCTTCGTTTAGCCTCAAACAATAATTAACATAGGACCGGGGGGGATTAGCTGATTAGCTAACCCGCATAACGCAATTCTCAAAATGCCTCTGCAGGGAGTCGGGTGACGAACCCGATACTTTGCTGTCAGATAGAAGAGCTGGAGTGTACTGCGCGCTGGACCAAGACAGCAATTGGAGAGAGGAGGAGGCACGAGGGGAAGAGGAAGGAACGAGGAATGAGAGAGAGAGAGAGGAGGGAAGCGGGACAGGATGGAGCAGAGGGAGGTGGGGAAAAAAGGAGGGTAGAGGGCGAAGGCAGGAGGAGGGACGAGTGACGGGAGGGACAGAATGACGGATCGTCTACCAAACAAAACACACCTTTGGCCGTGGACGTCGGGTACCGCGATGGCACCAGCCCTCCGAATTGCCTCGTTCCGGTCTTCCCGCGCATCAGGAACTCGTTGGGGTCATCTACCTCGGGTCAGCGTGCCAGGAGGGGACTGCGGCAGACGAACACTGCGATGTCGCGACTGGCTGGCATTGTTTGATGAACTGAAGGCCAACAGCACCGTACGATCATCCCGACTTGCAACGCATCAGGCCCGACGCAACCGAAGAAACAAACCCGATGATATGTATTGACAGCCGCGGCTCAAGTCATCCCTATCAGGCAGTGGCCTAAGTCTAGCTGTACTGAAGACGGTGCGAAAAGCTGAAACTATATCCAGACATATTTCGTGACGCGCCGAGTGCACATCATCCGCCTCTAGCCCACAAAGTGTCTGGAAATACCCTGGCCACCAGAAACCTCCAAGAACCTTCTTCTCCTCTGTCCTCTTCTTCCTCCTCCGCCCTCCTCCTCCTCCTGCGCCTCCTCCTCCTCCTCCTCCTCCTCCTCATCCTCTTCCTCCTCCTCCTCCTCCTCCTCCTCCTGATCCTCCTCGTCCTTCACCTTTTTGGAAGGACACCAACTATCCCCGTCCTTCTTTGTGCTGGTGGCGGCTCTCGCTGACATGCCTGTGCATCTTCTGCACTACACCGGTATAGATCCGCCTCCTCAGCATTTCGTGGGGTGCCTCGCATCCCCCGCTCTCATCCAATATATTATCCGCTCTAGGACAAACGTCGACGTGGTGGGTGGGCGGGAAACGTCCTACTCACGGCTAGCCGAACCTCTCGGCTAACACCCTGACGCCCACCCTTGACCAGCAAATGGCGGCGGTGATTGCCCGATCATTGCATGATGCATGGCATCCCCGTCCTGCTCTCTGCAGGTAACGACTCTCACCGACATGCATCCGCATCCCCTGCACTACACCAGCATACATCCGCCTCCTCTGCACTACGCGGGGTGGCTCCCATCTCCCGCGCACCTCCCAGACCGCTGCCATCAGCTCCCTTCGTGGTGTGGGCAGCTTCGACGTCCGAGCGTTCGGCGACAACCTGCGCACTGTCGTCGATGACCCCGAGCCCCTCCAGGCAGGGCTGGTCCGAGCGTGACGGCGCGTGTGCGACGTGGCTCGGGCTCGGCACCTGCTCGAACCGCGGCGACACGCCGTGACGGGCGGCGGCAACCCAGGCCTGGCGCACCGACCTCGCAGACGGCATCGACATCCTGCTGCCCTTGACCACGGCGGCCCGGGCAACATCGTGGTCTACGAAGACGAGCACGCAGCTGTCTGCCAACCTCACGCCCGACACGCCGAAGGCGATCGCCACCGGAAGCATCATGGAACGTCTTTTTCACAGGCGCCATTCAAGCTCGACGAAAAATGCCTTGGTTCCTGGAGCTCTGGCTGGCTCAAACTGGTCAGTCTGGCCTCTTCTTGTTTTACATTGAGAGGAGCGGCACCCGCTCCGGAAACGTCGTCGCAATCGCACTCTGCTGGATGCCGGCCGATGCCCACCCTGAGGGCCGGCGCTGGGGCCCATGGAACGTCTTTGATTCGTCACCCAAAGAAACTGTCTGCAACGCTGTCAGCTGCCCTCTTGAGTTTGGCAAGACCCGCCGGCCTCCGAGCCTGCAGCTGCCATCACGCCTGCGCCATGTCTCAGCTCCCCATGCGTTGGGTGGATGGCACTTATGGAATTTCCATTGCTTTCGGGTGCGGTCTGAGGGCTACGACGTTGATGCGATGCAAAGTGTTCCTCCTAAGAAGAGGCGCGGAATCACCCATCAAAGTGATGGCCCTGAAAGCCGATCGCTCGAAATCCATGCTCTGTCGGGCAGGTTGATCCAGACTTATCTCTCTTGTGCACCGGCGCCGTGCACACACGCATAACAAAGAAGAGAAGGCGCATTTGAAATTACTTTTGAAATCGAAAGGCCCTGCTCTGTTCGTGGGCTTGAGGGTCGACGTTCCCGGCCGCGATGTCGCGTCGTCTCCCCACTCGTGCAACGGCGACGTGATGGCACAGCAGCGCACGGGGCTTGCAAGGCAACGCTTCTCTCATGTGGCATAGCAATTGCTCGACCGGTTTGAGGTTAGGGGCTGTCGAAAGCCATATTTGCCAGACGTTGGGTCGATGCCTTGGTGGTGACCCAATGCATGAGCTAGCGAACTTGCTTCTCGAATTGCATTGCTTAGACGCTCCTCGTTCACTCCTTTACCGTGCTGTCCAAACTGTGCAGCATAAACATCCGCGCCTGACCTGTTTGAAAAAAAAGCGTTCGATGCGGTCCAACATCGAACGAAAGTACTGGTCGAACCTTCATCAGCTGGTGCTCACGTCGTTTCTTTCCTTTCTCAGACGTGTCGTGATAGTGAGGATGTGCGACCCCCCATTGACGGAAGACCGGCGGCGTGTTTGCGTTGCTTCCTGCTTCTCCCCCCCCGTCTTGAGCGACTCAAGGTGCATCAGCCCCGCATGTGTGCAGTGTACAAATGGAGCGACAGTAAGCTGAGCACGTGCACGATAATTATATTAGTAGCTTGCGCGTTCGGAATATATTACGTGGTCGTTTCTCTCATTCTCGTGCTCTGTGATCCGCAGCTGAGCGTACGCGTACTTCGTGGCAGCATTGGCAGCAGCACGGAGATCAGCTTGCCGTTATGATGCTTGGCCTTGTTGGCAACGCGATGAACTCGGAGCGCAGTAAGGTCGCAGCGGGCAACAGCAGATTGGCGAGCGAAATGATGCGGAACACCACCAGCAACATCGTGCTTAGAATGAACACGCATTGAATTCATGACATGCTTGGTCAAAGGCGCCATCCTTTTGGAGACTGTAGCACAAGACTCCTTAGACCCTGGCCGTGGGCGGATGAAACCTTTTTTCGTGAGGGCGCGGGCAGAATTAGCAGCACGAGCAGCATGATAATGCTTATGAGAATTCGACGTCACTCGCGAGAACAATGCAGCGGCGCTGCGGCTATGTCACGTACGCCAAAAGGCTCGAGCAAAGCTGGCTTGAGCCAAAATTGTTTCGGTTCCTCCCATCCTTCTCCTCCTCCTCCTTCTCCTCCTCCTCCTCCTCCTCCTCCTCCTCCTCCTCCTCCTCCTCCCCTCCTCCTCCTCCTCCTCCTCCTCCCTCTCCTCCCCCCCTCCTCCTCCTCCTCCTCCTCCTCCTCCTCCTCCTCCTCCTCCTCCTCCTCCTCCTCCTCCTCAGCTCTTTCTCTCCGTCTCGGCGACGCTTCCCGCAGACGCGCCGCGCGCGCCCCGTGGCCTCCGGCAGGATGGCCCGGTTGTACATCGCCCGGCGCCCCCGCGTCGCGCCCTTGCCCTGGGCGGGGCGGGGAGGGGGGGCAGACGGCACGGGGAGGAGGAGGAGGAGGAGGAGGAGGAGGAGGAGGAGGAGGAGGAGGAGGAGGAGGAGGAGGAGGAGGAGGAGGGGGGCAGACGGCACGGGCGTCCTCATAGAGCCTGCTGTTTTTTAGACTCTGGCAAGTTTACTTGCATGGACCGGGGGGGGGGGGGGCTGAGCCTGAAGCAAGCCGCAAACGACTTGCACGTTCGGGGGGGCGCGGAGATCACGCAAGTCGAAAGGCACTTGCACGCTAGTGTTCGCTTGAAGAGGGGCGAGGGGGGGGGGGGGGGGGAGGGGGGTGGGGCGAACGCCATGCAAGTAACTTTGCCTGAAATCCACCCCCCAAAAAAACAGGCTTTAAGAGGAGGAGGAAGAGGGAGGAGGGCGGAGGGGGAGGCGGAGGAGGAGGAGGAGGGAGGCGGAGGAGGAGAGGGGAGGAGGAGAAGGAGAGGAGAGAGGGAGGAGGAGGAGGAGAGGAGGGGCGGAGGAGGAAGAGGGGGGGAAGAGAAGGAGGGAGGAACAGGACCAGGCGCCGGCGAGGACCGTGCGGCCACCACGTCTGCGCCCCCGCCCCTCGGGGCGCGGAGGAGGAGGGGAGGAGGAGGGAGGAGGAGAGGAGGAGGAGGAGGAGGAAGGAGGAGGTGAGGAGGAGGAGGAGGAGGAGGAGGGGGGAGGAGGAGGAGGAGGAGGAGGAGGGGGGGAGGAGTGAGGGGAGGAGAGGAGGAGGGGGGGAAGAGACGGAGAAACAGGACCGGGCGTCCGGCGAAGACCGTGCGGCCACACCACGTCTGCGCCCGTCCTCGGGCCCCCTATGGGCCTCCACGGGTCGACCCCGCTCGAACAGGCGCGCGCGAGCCCACAGGGGCGGGGGCGAGAGCTCCCTCCTCCTCCTCCTTCCTCCTCCTCCTCCTCCCCTCTCCTCTTCCTCCTCCTCCTCCTCCTCCTCCTCCTCCTCCTCCTCCTCCTCCTCCTCCCGTGTGTGTCACGGCACTGTGGATGGCAGAAGCGCCGCGGCCATACCCGGAGGCAGCGCGATCGCGGCAGACGCCGAAGGGCGTGTTTTCGAGGAAATGCGCCGGCCCTGTCGGCGTGTGTGGGGTCTGTCCGGTCCCGTCGACATGTTTCGCCCCCTCCTTCCCATGCTCCTCTCCCGTCAGGGGAGAAAAGAGAAAGAGAGAGAGAGAGAGAGACATCACCCTTCCTCGTTTGGGGAACGGGCTCGCAGCTTGAGGGAACTCCATCCACGTCCTCATTACGTCAAAGGGAAGCCATTTCCCTTTGTCCCTTCCCTGGCGGGGGGGGGTCCCGGGGGGGGGGGTCAGATTCGCATCGCCTCTGGGGGTCCTCCTCTCCCTTCCCGGTCCTTCTCTTGCGCGCCGGTCCTCCTCGGGTCCTCCTCCCTCCTCCCCAGGTGGGGAGGAGTCCCAGGGGGGGGAAGTCAGATACGCATCCGTCCCTGGGGGTCCTCCTCCCCCTCCCCTCCCTTCTCCCACGCCGGTCCTCCTCCGGTCCTCCCCATGGGGGGGGGGTCCCCTTCGTCTCCTCCGTCCTTTCCCTCCTCCTCCTCCTCCTCCTCCTCCTCCTCCTCCTCCTTATCTCCGCCTCGTGCTCCTACTCCTCCTCCTTCTCCTCCTCCTCCCCCTCCTGGTCGTCGTCGATGTCTTTCAGGGTCGGCGGCACCGGCCGTCAGGCCTTCACAATAAGACAGGGCAGATTCGGCGTACGCGTTACGCATCAAACTTTCTTCTGAAAGAAGCACTGACCCACCCCGCGCTCTGGCCACACACACACACATACGTGTACTTATATATATATATGTATAGATACACAACGCTGCACTGGCGCTTCAAACCATGCACCTTGGTCCTTAAAGATGACATGCAGGCGGCAGGGCAGGAAGGCAAAACAGACATATTAGCGATGACGCCATGTTGCCTTTTTCCGACATCGCCCTTATAAGCATGTTGCGTACTTTCCTTCCCTCATGTGTCCTCTTCATCATCCCCATTCTCGCCCTAGCCTGCGAATTCTTCCCCGTCCTCCTCAGCTCTTTCTGCGGAGTCTCGCGTGCTGGGAGCGCTGTAGTTGCTTCCCGGCCTCCATTAACGGCTCCTTTTGGTTGCCTCAAGGCCTCCTTGAGGGCCCTTTTGACGGGTGGAGGCCCGTCCGCCACCCTGCTTATGCCACACACTGGCACCGGTTTTGCCCCCCTCCCCTGGTCCCCTCTCATACCTATGCATATACATTACATACACCTATACAGATACATATGCATATGCACATGCGTACAAACATATACACACATACAATTATATCTACAGAGACAAACATCCAGGCATATAACTATATACGCTTAATTATGTATAAATATGTGCGTGCACACATATGTATACATATATGTATGTATAGTACGTCACCCTGTGTTCAGCACCGCGTGCAAGGCAGTGTTCTGAAGGCGTGCAAGCAAGCTTGCACTACCTCGACCGCGTGCGCGGGGGGAGGGGACAAAGCCACTGACTCACCGAAACACGGGCCCAACTCGAGAACTCTCCAAGTAGCATCCGACAGCATCCGGGCTAAGCCAGACCAAGCGCCCATCTACCCCCACACGCAGTCTGGTCAAGGGGAAAAAGCTTACTCCCCACCGTGGATCCCTCCCTTTGTTCCGCAGCCTTAATCAGTTGTGCATCGAAGTGAGGCCTCACGTTTCTCACAGACCCGCAGGGGGCAAACATTGAGTGAAGGCCCTTGAAGGCCCGTCGTTCGCACGCACATCAACATCAAAATGCAACATGTTGCAAAAGAAAACACGAAGCGTGAAACGGACAACTCGGCACGCAACCATTCACAGAATGTTCCGGGAAGGCTCCGCCAGAACATTCTGCGTGCACTCTGGCGTCGGGAGTTGACTGTCAAGAACCTGCCATCCTATCACCCCGAACACTTCGGGCAACACTAAGTGAGAGAAAACGCGAAATTATCTGCAGGTAGCCCGTGCTACAATATCTGCAGATACTTGCTGAAGACCCGCAACTCATCACAAACTTCAGGCGGCAATGACATGTCATGCGCCTCAACGACAGCTGTCTGCATGTTATGTTGACAATTTTTGAATGCTGCCAGCGGCCGCAGTCCAAGGCGCGGTCGATGCTGCCGCGAATCAGGAAATCCCAACTGGCGCCGCCTCGCCTGAGGCTGTGCAGCTTACGCCGGTCGGAATCCAATTTGGAGAGAGCCAGCCGTTCCTTGGGAATGCGACGCAAATGGCAGCGCGGACGATTGAGAACTGGCTCGCGCTGCGGGCGGCCCACGATGGCCATGGCAAGGGCACGTCGGGCCACCGCGCCACGGATGCTGACAATCTCCTTGCCGCCATGTCTGGCCGAGATTTTCGCCGACTCGAGGCGATATGCGGCAGCGTCGCACAACGGCCTGACGTCGCAGACGCGAAGGTTGAGCAGATCCTGGGACCGCAAGATGCCGCCAAGGCTGGCGAAACGCAGGGCAGCCACGCCCACGCAATTGATGGCCAACGCCAGGCCCGCTAGCCCGAGGCCGATCTGCGGGCTGAACGGGGCGGCCTGGGCAGGCGGCCCCATCCAGCTCCCACCTCTGGAGCAGCTTCTGGCTGCGCCGCAGGTGCCCGCTGGCGGGCGGCAGGTGCCATGCCCAGGGCAGGCAGCGCGTCGGCGGCGGCATTGTTGTTCTCGCCCGAGACCCAGAGCTCCTCGCTGTGGGCGGCAACAGTCACATCCACATCGCAGAGCGCGCGCGGGGCGGGGCCGCGCCCCCAACGGCTCAGCAGCGTGCCCAAAGCGATCTGGTACGAGCACTTCGAAAAGATGCCGGTGACCCTTTTTCGGCAAGCGGTTCCGAGCGCCGTCGGGGTTTGCCTTCGTGCCGCACGACATACTCTGTCTCTTCCAGCGCGAGGTGGCATCGGCTGGATTATCCTCGCTCGCCACGCAGCCGACCATGATCGAGCAGTTTCCGGCGAGAGCCCGCGCACTGTAGCGATACATATATATATATATATATGTGTATATATATATATATGGCGACCTTATTGACGGACTTGGGCCCCGACAGCAACGGAAAATGATATATTTGTTTCCCGCCGCTGCCGCCGACGACAACACCGACGACGACGACGAGGAGGAAGAGGAGGAGGAAGAGGAGGGGGAGAAGGAGGAGGACGAGGAGGAGAAGGAGGATGCTCTGAAACTCTCAAAGGCTGAATGCTCGGAAGCTCATGGTTCTGAAACTCTTACTGACCTGCAACTTATTGTTATGAGACTCATTGTTATGAAACTCATTGCTCTGAAGCTCATTGCTCTGAAGCTCATTGCTCTGTAGCTCATTGCTCTGAAACTCATTGATCTGAGACTCATTGCTCGAGAATTTCCTGAAATATTCATTGATCTGAAACTCTCAAAAGGCTCATTGCTCTGAAACTCTCACTGCTCGGAAACGCATGGGTATGAAACTCATTGCTCTGGAACTCATTGCTCCGACACTCATTGCTCTGGAACTCATTGCTCTGAAACTCGTTGTTCCGAAACTCATTGCTCGAAAAGGGGCTCAAACGGCTCGTTGCTCTAGAATTCTCACTCTGAGAGCCCACGGGCTCACAACACTCGCACGAAATACATGCCAAAGGGCTTTGTTCGCCGTCCTCCTCCTTCTCCTCCCCATCCTCTTGTTCCCCCTTCTCCCCCTCCTCCTCCTCCTCCTCCTCCTCCTCCTCCTCCTCCGATACTTCGATACGGATTGCAAACCTTCCTACGAACAAGCTCGACATTCTTGTCGCGTGGGGGGTGCCCCGGGAGGCACTGTCCGATGGGGGATGTAACCGTCCACCATTATTCAGCACGGCGCGCATTAGTGGGAAACTAACTCATCCTCCTCATCCATCTTCTCCTCCTCCTTTTCCCCCTTCCTACTTCCCCCTCCTTCTCCTCCTCCTCCTCCCTAGCTATTCCTCCTCCTCCTCCTCCTCCTCCTCCCCCTACTCTCCACCTTATCCTTCTCCTCCTCTTCCTCCTTCTCCAACTCCTCCGATGCGTCGATTCGGATTGCAAGCCTTCGTACGAGCGAGCTCGACATTCCTCTCGCGTGGAGGGTAGCCCAGGAGGTATTGTCCGATGGGGGAGGTAACCGTCCACCATTATTCAGCACGGCGCGCATTAGTGGGAAACGATGCTTTCCTCCCCCTTCCCCCCCTCCCCCCATCCTCCTTTTCCGTCTCCTCCTCCTCCTCCTCCTTAGTTACTCGTCCTCCTCCTCCTTCTCCTCCTCTTCCTCCTCGTCCTACTCCTACCCCATCCACCTTCTCCTTCTTCTTCTCCTCCTCCCCCTCCTCCTCCGATGCATCGATTCGGATTGCAAACCTTCCTGCGAACAAGCTCGAAATCCCTCTCGCGTGGAGGGTGGCCTAGGAGGCATTGTCCGATGGGAGAAATAACCATCCACCATGATTCAGCACGGCGCACATTAGTGGGAAAGTAATTCCTCCTCTTCCTCCTCCTCCTCCTCCTCCTCCTCCTCCTCCTCCTCCTCCTCCTCCTCCTCCTGCTCCTACTCCGCCTCGTCCTTCTCCGCTTCATCCTCCTCCTCCTCCTCCTCCTCCTCCTCCTCCTCCTCCCCCTCCTCCCTCCCTCCCTCCCTCCCTCCCTCCCTCCTCCTCCTCCTTTTCCTCCTCCTCCTCCCCCCTCTCCTCCTCTCAGCTTAGGTAACGGGGGTGGCAAACAGTTATGCCTCGCCAGTGCTTGCAAGAAAGCTTCTTGACCCTATTAAGAGGAGGAGCAAGAGGAGGAGGAGGAGGAGGAGGAGGAGGAGGAGGAGGAGGGAGGGGGGAGGGAGGGCCAGTTTATTCACAGCCGAGAGCTCCAGGGGGGGGGTGGGGCCAAAACTAAAGACTTCTAGAGGTCACTTGAGCCGAAGTGGCCTGGACCCAAATGGCTACGGAGTCTGGGGGGTAGTTTTTTGGGGCCTCTTGGGGGCCTCTTGGGGGCTTCATGGGGGCCTCTTGGGGATTCCCTGGGGCCTCTTGGGGGCCTCTTGGGAGCCGCTATGGGCCCTCTGGGGGCCTCGAGGAGCGGAGAGCTCGAAATGCTGTCTCGCGCTTCCCCTATCGAGGGTCCCCCTTGAAGCGTTCTTGGACGATACCCAGCCACCTCACCCTCCTCCTTCTCCTCCTCCTCCTCCTCCTCCTCCTCCTTCCTCCCCTCCTCCTCCTCCTCCTCTTCCTCCTCCTCCTCCTCCGCCTCCTCCTCCTCCTCGCCCTCGTGGGCTGCCCTGTAAACCTCTTCGGCCGTCTGGGGGGCCTCTTGGGCCGTCTTGGCGCCCTCTGCGGGGCCTCAGAGGCTGCGTTGGGGCGATATTCGGGGCTTCCGGGAGCGTCTTGTAGCTTTGGGGAGGCGGAAAAGCAGAAACGCGAACATCCATCAAAAACCCGAAGGTCAATTCGCCGGCCCAATGGGCCAGAGGCGTGCTAAGATCGCCGGTGCCTGCTTGCAGTATGTTTACTTCGCGCGCGCGGAGCGGCAGGTTCGGGTCATAGATCCTCTTTCTCCTGGGCGCCGCTCTCGAGGCCCTCCAGAAAACCCCCAAAACGGCCAAGAGGCCCTCAAGAGGCTTCCCAGATAGAGCAAGAGAGCTCCGATATGCCGCAAGATCGCTCCAAGATGCCCAAGATTGCCCCCAGACGCCCCAAAATGCTCCAAAAGCGCTCCAAGAGGTAAAATCCCTTGATTGTCCGAAGGTTTTTGCCAGATTTGGGTGTTTCCCCCTTGTCGGCCCAAGAGGTCCCCGAGATCGCACCAATAGGGTCCAACAACGTTCCAGACAGCCCCAAGAGGACTCAAGAGGGCTCCAGGGCCGCCCAAGACGACTCTAAAACGGCCCCAGAAGGCCCCAAGAAGGCTCCAACAGAACCCCCAGAGGGAGAATCCCCCATCGGATCCTATAGGACGCCTATACGAATCCCATGTGATCATACAGGACTCATATACGAATTTCTTTGGTTCATATAGGATTCCTATACGAATCCGATGGAATCCTGTGGGGCTCCTATACGAATCCAGTGGGATCCTAGAAGGCTCCTATACGAATCCCATCGTATCCTGTAGGGCTCCTATACAAACCCCATTTGATCCCATCGGACCCCAACACGAATCCCATAGGGTCCTATAGGATTTCTATACCAAACCCATCGGATCAGATAGGACTCCTATACGAAGCCCAGAGCATCCAATAGTATTCCTGTAGGGAACCGCAGGATCCGATTGGACTCCTATACGCAGCTTATCACACCCTTTAAGACGCCGATACGAATCTCTTAAGATCATACAGGATTCACATTCGAATCCCATATGGTCCTCTAGGACGCCCATACGAACCCCATCGGATTCGATCTGACTCCTATACGAGGTCCATCGGATCCTATGGGGATTCTACACGAATCATGGGTTCCTATATGACTCCCATGCGAATCCCATAGGGTCCTATGGGACTCCTATACGAATCCAATCGGATCCTATGGGCTCCAAAAGACCCCATCGGACTCCCATGCGGCCTCAGGACGCGGGGTAGGGCGCGTTGCGTTGCAATGCGTTGCGCCGGGGGGGGGTGCGGGGGCGGGCGCCAGCTAGTGGTTTCGTCAACAAAACAACTACAAACATTAAGGCAGTTCGCTGTTATCTGCTCGAAAATCATTGAACGTGTATGTCCCAAACAATCGAAACCCGCCCTTTTCGTCTTCGATCGTGCCCCCTTTGGGGGGTAGATTTTTCTTCCCTGCAGGCCGGGCCCCATCAAGCGGCGGGCGGCCGCGGACCGTCGGCCAGGCCAGCGGCAGCGCTGACCGCGGCAACCCGACCCCAAGAGGGACGGACACGGGACCGACCACGACGACGACGACGAAAACGACGAGCGAAAACGCGAGCGGGAGCGAGAGCGACAGCGGGGCCACGAAGGGATGACGGGGACACGACGGGCAGCAAGGGGGCAACGAAGGGCGACAGCGGGGCAACGAAGGGCATGCGTGTGTGGCCAAGGAGGGCGCGAACGAGCGGGGGCCACGAAGGACAGATAATGCGGGGCCACAGGAGGGCAACGACAGGGCCACTGAGGGTAGCAACGGGGCCATGTAGGACAGCGAGGAGGCCACAGAGCGCGACAGCGGGGCCACGAAGGGCATGCATATGGGGGCACGACGGGCGCGAACGAGCGGGGGCCACAAAGGGCATACGTATACATTGGGCCGCGAAGAGCAAGGACGGGGCCACTAAGGGCAGCAACGGGACCACGAAGGGCTGCAACGGGGCCACGAAGGGCAGGGATATCCAGATTCCTAAACAATCGACGAGGGGGTCCTCCGCGTGAGCGCGACTCCTGGGTGCCTGAATGTCGGGGGCGCGTTGCTCGAGTAAATTGCTGTGAACTCCAACGCAAGAACGCGATTTTTGAGTAAATCCCGAGCGAGTCTCCAGCGAGAACGCGACTCTAGAGCGCCGAGAAAGCGATTCCTGTATAAATTGTAAAGAAGTCGAAGGCGAGAGCGCGATTCCTGAAACAAACACGAAGAAGTCTCAAGCGGGAGCGGGGTTTCTGGCTAAATTTTGCGGGGATCTCAGGCGGGATCCGCTGTTGTTGTTGTTGTAATTCGGGGGCCAACAACACAGTTTGAGCCGAATGACTTTCCCGGGTTTCAAAAAAATGCCCCTGGGGGCACTTCAGTTGAAAAAACACAATGCCCACTGGAGGAGGTGATCAACAATAATTATTCAGTAGCTAGAGTCCAACAATCATTTTAAGACTGTTCGCTGTTATCTGCTCGAGTGTCATCCAACGCGGATTTACCAAACCCTCGATACCCGCCCTCTTCTTCTTCTTCTCCTTCTTCTTCGATCGTACCCCTACAGGCCGGGCACCGGCAAGCGGCGGGGCGGCCGCGGACGGTCGGCCTGGCCAGCGGCAGCGCTGATCGGCGGCAGCCCGAACGAAGGGCGACAACGGGGCCACGAAGGGCGTGCGTATGGGGCCCCGAAGGGCGCGAACGAACGGGGGCCACGAGGGGCAGATCATGCGGGGCCACAGGAGGGCAACGACGGGGCCACTGGCGCAGAGAGCGAGGAGGGGGCCACTGAGGGCAGCAAAGGGGCCACGAAAAGCAGCGAAGGGGCCACGACGGGCGACAGCGGGGCCACGGAGCGCATGCAGACGGGGCCACGACAGGCGCGAACGAGCGGGGGCCACGAAAGGCACACACACATATATGGTCCAGGGCTTGGGCCCCCCCCCGTCCCCCCCAATGCTGTTGCCATTGGGCCCCCCCCCCGCGCGATGGTCCCCCCCGCCCCCCCCTGTGGGCGTGGCGTGGTGCTGCGCTGCGGTGCACCCCTCCCCCCCCTGTGGATGTGGTGTGGTGCTGTGGTGGTTCAGAGGTGGGCGTGGCGTGGTGCTGCGCTGCGGTGCCCCCCTCCCCCACCCCCTGTGGATGTGGTGTGGTGCTGTGGTGGTTCAGAGGTCGTCGTCGTCGTCGTCGTCGTTGTCGTCGTCGTCCTCGTTGTCCTCGTCGTCCTCGTCGTCGTCGTCGTCCTCGTCGTCGTCGTCGTCGTCGTCGTCGTCCTCGTCGTCGTCGCCGTCGTCATCGTCGTCATCGTCGTCGTCGCCGCCGCCGCCGCCGGCGTCGTCGCCGCCGCAGCCGTCGTCGTCGTCGTCGTGGTCGTCGTCGTCGTCGCCGTCGTCGTAGTCGTCGCCGGCCGTCGTCGTCGTCGTCGTCGTCGTCGTCGTCGTCGTCGTCGTCGTCGTCGTCGTCGTCGTCGTCGTCGTCGTCGTCTCTGCGACCATACCATCAAGGGGGGGGGGGGGCGAAAAATCCGGGGACCATACCATCTGGGGGGGGAGGGGGCGGTGGGCCCGTGGGCCCGGAGCCCGGGATCATATATGAAGCCACGAAGGGCACCGAGGGGGCCACGAAGGGCTGCAACGGGGCCACGAAGGGCAGCGAGGGGGCCACGTAGGCGAGGGGGCCACGAAGGGCTGCGACGGGGCCACGAAGGGCAGCGAGGGGGCCACGAAGGGCTGCAACGGGGCCACGAAGGGCAGCGAGGGGGCCACGAAGGGCAGCGAGGGGGCCGCGTAGGCGAGGGGGCCACGAAGGGCTGCGACGGGGCCACGAAGGGCAGCGAGGGGGCCACTCAGGGCTGCAACGGGACTACGAAGGGCAGCGATGGGGGCCACGAAGGGCTGCAATCAACGGGGCCACGAAGCGCATGCATATGTGGCTGCAACGGGGCCACGAAGGGCAGCGAGGGGGCCACGAAGGGATGCAACGGGGCCACGAAGGGCAGCGAGAGGGCCACGAAAGGCTGCAACGGGGCCGCGAGGGGCAGCGAGGGGGTCACGAAGGGCTGCAACGGGTCCACGAAGGCAGCGAGGGGGCCACGAAGGGCAGCGAGGGGGCCACGAAGGGCACCGAGATCCGGGGTCCTAAATAAGCTGTGAGGGAGTCCTAAGCGATCGCTACTCCTGGGTGCCTGAGTGTCGGGGGCACGGCGCTTGAGTAAAGCGCAGGGAACTCCAACGCAAGAGCGCGATTCTTCAGTAACCTGCAAGCAAGTCTCCAGCGAGAGCGCAACTCCAGAGCGCCGAGAGTGCGATTCCTGAATAAACTGTAAGGAAATCAAAGGCGAGAGCGCGATTCCTCAATACAACGCGAGGAAGTCTCAAGCGGAAGCGGGGGTCCTGGCTAAATTGTGACTACCTATCAGGCGGGAACCGTTGTTGTAATCTGGAGACCAATAACACAATTTGCGCCTACTGAGTTTCCCGGATGAAAACCAGGGTGCGAGACCCAGAAGAAGCACTTCAATTGAAAAACACAATGGCCCCTGGAGAGGGGATCAACCATAATTTGTCAGTGAGAATCCAACAACAATAACCACAACAACAGCAACAACCACGACAACAACATCAGCAACAACAACAACAACGACAGCAGCAGCAACAACAACAATAATCCGCATGGCGGAATCCCACTTCAGCCACGCACCCAGGGACAGTGAATCACGGCCCCCTCACTCTGATCTAGTCTGTACACACACAAACTTATGCAAACATATTTTCATAACTGGATATAAGGACTGAAATATACACACATTGTGGCACTACGTGTCAATGGCATTCCTCCCGTGTGTCGCGTTTCGTGGGGATTCGCCATATGCAGGGTCTGCCCGCAAGGGTCCGGCATTGGTTGCGCCCATGCGCTGGCCGTCGCGATGGTATTCCCTAAACAGCTTCTCTGTAAGGGCCCTGCATACGGCAGGTTCGTGTCGTGCCGACCCCAGCGTTGGTTTCTGACACCGCAAGAATCGTTCAACCTTGAACGATCGGCCGCTGCCGCAACGTCCGATCGTTCAACATCGATCGATTCTGGGTCGCCGGCGGCGTTCAACCTTACACGCCCGCGCTGGGGTCGCCGCTGGTCGACACGACGCAAACCTACCGTACTGCTTCTCAGGCCTGGTCCTTCGGATCCTGAGTCGGTGGCTGGCCCGTGGTCCCACATGGTACGGTCTCTCGCAAGGTCTCCCGTGTGGTCTCCCGTGAAGGTTGTCTGAATAGTCTGCCCTGCGGTCTCCCTTGTAGCCACCCTGATGGTATCCCTTCGGGTAACCCGTATGGTCTCCATTGTGGTCTCTCTTGCGGTCCTCTGTATTCTCCCGTATGGCCTCTCTCCTATGGTTTCCTTTCGGTGCTCTTTAGAATGCTCGCTATGCTACTCTTCGCTTCCAAAAACTCTCTGTGTAGCGATCGCTTCGTTACTCTGAAGGGCTGTTGAGCGCCACCTCGTCGCGTGCAACTAAGGGCCCCCCCTCGGGTCCCCTACGTCCCCATGACCCCGTGCTCTAGCCGTCCTCCCAAGCCCTCCATGCCCCCTCCCCCCCCAGCCCTCTATGCGCACGCAGCCCCGCCCCCCTAGGGCAATCTACTCTCTTGCGCAAACGGCGATTCGACTTCCGCCAAAATCGATTCCCTGCGGCACCCAGCGCGAAACCAAGCTGGGGGCCCATGGTGGCCACGAAAAGGGAGGTCGTCATTCGAGGGCAAGCAACTCGGGACTCGGAGCGACACAGGATCGAAGTCACCTGACCGAGCCGACCGAGAGGCTCGACCAGCGGCCGATGCCACCCAGAGGGCCAACACCTCCAGGGACCGCTCGGCCAACTGGCTGGCCCCCAGCGAGCGCCGAGGTCCCGACATGCACGCACCCTCCGGAACGGAGCTGGCCCGAAAAAAAACAAAAAGCAAACCAAGATTCACCCGCGCGGGCAGGGGGGGAGAACATATGTGGGGGAGGAGGAAGAGGAGGAAGGGGAGGGGGAAGGAAAGGAGGAGGAGGAGGAGGGACTGGGGTGATGAAGAGGAGGGAGAGGGGGAGGGACAGAATCAGGAAGGGCGAGGACGGCGAGGAGGAGTGCAGAGTCCTGGTTGTTCACGATGCTCTCCCCCGCCGTCTCCCGCTCCTTCATCAGCTCGGCCGTGCGCCGCTCGACGTACTCTGGCGTCTCAATTTTCTTCATACACCTCGGGGGAGAGAAGACCGAAGAAGAGAAGCTGGGAGAAGCTCGACGTATATGTACACCACGTCACTTGGTCGGCCAAGGAGACACGGAATTCGGCGAAAGGGTCCGATGCATATGCGCTCCAACAGTCCCGCAGCATGGGAAGCTAAGGCGTCTATCCACCGAGGTCCGTGGCTGATGGCCGACTCGACGGCGACGTGTATATTTCGAAGTCCTTCAAAAGATGGAGGAGCGTTCATCCGCGCATGAGGCAACTTGTGTCATTTGTGATGTTCGTCCCTCTCGGTCATACTCAGCGGCACCACGGTCACCATCGCCATCGCCGAGACCACCATCATCACGATGACACGTGGTACTGCTGTTGCAACGATCGTGGTTGCTGGTACGGTTTGATCAAATTCCGAAAGCAGACAGTCGATGGAGAACTGTTGAGCCCTGTGCTTGATCTCTTGAACATCGGGGCCCAACAGTGCCATTGCTCCTGATGCCCATTACCCCAAAGAGGGCCCGCCACGACTGGAGCACCCGAGATGAACATGGACCGGCTTGCTTCCCCGTCCACCTTCGCATCCTGAGCGCGTGCGGCTTGCAGGCCATGAGGCTGAACCAGCGGCCAACGCAGCAATCGACGTACTCGTCGATCTCGGGCGCGCATGCCTGTCGGACCTCCTTGCCAATCTGCTCCCTCACCGCATTGATCTCCTGGAGCCGTGGGCCCAGGAAGGGGGGTCTGGGAGGCCAGCCAGGCCGAGATGGGAAGCAAATGATGAAGCATCCCATCTTATTCACCTCCCACACGCAGCCACAAATCTTCAACTCCTCTCTGTGTACCTCTGAATCGCCGTGTGCGATGGAAGTGTGAACGTTTATGCATCATGTGTGCGAGTTTCTGTTCAGTATGTCGATATCTACCTAAGTGCGTGCAGTCATGCATACATATCTTCACATGTTTAAACACACAGGCGAATACATTCAGTACCCCGTCTCTGTCTCTGTCTCTGTGCCTGTCTGTATGTCTCTGTCTGTCTGTTTGTCTCTCTGTCTGTCTGTCTGTCTTTGTCTCTGTCTATGTCTCTGTCTGTCTGTCTCCGTCTGTCTCCATCTGTCTCCGTCTGTCTGTCTGTCTGTCTGTCTGTCTGTCTGTCTGTCTGTCTGTCTCTCCGTCCGTCTGTCTGTCTGTCTGTCTGTCTGTCTGTCGGTCTGTGTGTTTGTCTGTCAGTCTGTCTCTTTCCCTCTCTCTCTGCCAATGCCTGGCCGACTTAGAGCCACTGGCTCGGGCGTCAACTCAGACCTCCAAGAGTTCATCGCATTCCTCTCCCTGTCTGCAAGCGTTGACTGCGGCCTCAGGATAGCCTAAAAACAATATCCAGCTGTTTTTTTTCTCTTGAGTCAGGAGGGGAGCGGAGTGCCTGCACACCTGTGTTGGGCTGCCCTGGTGCACGATACCATCACAACGAGATTACGCTGAACTCAGACAGACTTCGCCAGGAGGGCCTCGTTCACATCGTGACAGTTGCAGGAACTTCCTGAACTCACATCCAGCAGAGTCGACTTGGGCCTGGCCTTCGATGCCCTGCTCTACACCCATCGGCTTGCGAGATCGCCTGCGTCCCGCAGCCCTCCGAGCCTCCAGGCGGTGCCTGCAGAGACGTAGGCGAAAGGTCGCGCCGAAATGCGCGGCCTTCTGCTCCAGCTGGCACGCCTCCCTGGCCTCCAGGTAAGCGACGCGACCCTCGCGGTTCTTTCGGACGGTCTCGGCATCTGGTGCAGCGGGGGGATGGGGCACGAAGCCAACACAAGCATGAGGGAGGAGATAAAGAGAGAGAGAGAGAGAGAGGGAGGGGAGGCAAGGGCGTGGAGGCGACAGCGAAAGAATGAGAGACTGCTAGAGAATTCGGACTAGCTGGGCCAAGGACGCACGAGGCAGGAGCGAGGAAGGGAGTAAGCAGAGGGAGAACTCAGACGGACAGCAGGGTGGTAGAAAACAGGGGGCAAAACTCCACGCCCCTCGGAGGGGAAGCACATGTCCTGCAAGCGAGGGCTCTGGGCATCCCACTACCACCTTGTCCTCGCGTGTGCCATCACAGCGAGCATGGTCCCTGCGGTCACCGCTGCTAACTACAAAGCTGCGAAGCATCCTTGCGCGGGTATCCGCCAGGCACGCAGCAAAAAAATCTCACTCGACGTGAATGCCTCGATGCGGTCACTATATAGTTCATTGCCTCCCCATGCCCATCGCCCTGCCACCTCGTGGGGGACGGGAGAGGCGCTCGATAACGCCGACTGCACCATGATGCCAGCCTTGACCAGGCCTCCCCTCGACTCTGAATTTATTGCGATTCTGGTCTTTCCCTGCGATTGGCCAGGCCAGGAGGGACAACACACACCAGTCCAGGGCACCGACTGGCTCTGGCCAGCCCTGGTGCTTGTATGGATGGTGCGCCTCAGCTGGCGCGGAATGGGATCAAGGATTCCATTGTGGACGCAACGAGAGGCCTCACTCGTCTCCTGCCATGAAGCATCCAAAATATGACAAATGGTGGCCTACAGGGAAGTCGGCATCTCCAGGTGCTGGTCTTTTCACCTGGGAGCATCCTTTGAAAATTGCGTGCAAGCGTCAACTGCTGCCTCATAGGAAGCGAGGCGCTGAGCAGCGAATGGTGTGCGTGTCGGGTCCACTTCTTCTTCTTCTTCTAATTAGTGTCGCGCAATGCGAAGCAACTGTGGGCCCCCCTCCGCCGCATCGACTCCAACATGCGCTTACGCTTTGTTCATGCAATTGGCGTGCCTTCCACACGACACACGAAAACAACAAGAAAACTCTTCATGCGATCTTCATGAATAGACATCCAGCTGGTAATCACCCGTACCACATGTGTTAAAGACGTCCGTCGACAAATGTTCGACGTATTATCGTTCTGGCAAGCTCCCAATGAGAAACTATTTTGGAGCGCGTGTCTATGAGCAACCTCTGGTATCCCACGCAACCCGGGGGAACACTTCTAAGAAGTGTGCCCCCAGTCCAAAACTCTCAGACCAGCCCTGGGCGGTAAGAGGTCATGAAAGTCAATTATCAAGTGCGGGTACGCTGGTCAATACGGATGCGAATTCATTCTCGAGGCCGTGTCCACCATGGGTGGCCACGCCACCGTACGCGAATGCCCATGCCCATGCCCTTGCAGCGGGGCAAGCATGCGTCTATACTCTGTGATCTTCGAACAAACCGCTGCGACCTTCACAGAAACCAGATATGATGATGGCATTGGTTGGCTGCTCAAGCATGTCTGAGGAGTTTTCGCACTACTCGCCACCGTGGCAGCAGCACATTGGGGGCGTGCTCGAATGCTTCTAGGATGTCTAGTGGGAAAACCGACCCCTGGAACGCACCCAAAAAGAACGCACCCCTACATTTGCTACCCGGCTTGCTATTCGGACTTTGCACGACTCCGAGACACCAAACTACCGCCAAACAATGGCTGCAAAACTGCAAAACGGCTCAACACACTCCCAATATAGCCCCACGATCCCCCTTGAAGGCTCCACGATACCTCTTACGATGTCCCCAAAGACCCCACGAGGCCTCAAAGAGAGGCGTCAGAGTCCCACGCGAGGCTCCAAGAAGCGGAGCACATAAAAAACAGATAGCCATACTGGTTTTTGGCATGTGAAACACTTTGAGACTGCATCGGGAAGCCTAACCCACAGCCCCAAGAAGCTCCAAGACAGCCCTCAGAGCGCTCCACAGCAGTTGCATGACTGAATGGATAACACCAAATGGTGGCCCAAAAGGGCTCCAAGACTGCTTGAAGACCCGCCAATCTTCTTCAAATGGTTCGACCGAAACTTTCCGAGACAGCTCTGCGGCACCATCGCGCCTAAGATGGCCCCGGGAAGCCTTGAGGGCCCTCACCGGTCTGCCAGGAACCAATTTGAAAGGCTCCAAGATGGCCCCAAGAGACGCCCACTACAACCTCCTAGAAGACTCCAACACGTCTTCAAGAAAAGGAGGTGGGAGGAGTAGGAGCAGGAACGACCGTTTGCAAGAGTCGTCTCAGAAGCAGAATATGGCATTTCACCCCGGGCGAAACGGGAAACGAACTAGCGCTGTCAACCACCGCCCACAACCCAAAAGCAGTAGGCAATTTCTTGTCATGCGCCGCGGCTACATCCAACAGTAAGCACTCCTGGACGCCTTGCTACAGTGTGCCCACACGGTGATGAGACGACAGCCAGCCCCAAGAGGCAGAACCCCTATCTGAAAAGCAAGGCGTGAAGAGCGTGCAAGCCCCGACGTCCGACATGTGAGAAATATTCGTAACTGTTGCGCGAGGCGCCGAGTGAAGTTTCCTCAGAAACCTCGGGAGCGCGGTTGAAGCCTCACTCTCTAACATGCCCTGAGATGGTTTTACGGCTCCGTGCCAGAGCCCTCTGCGGGGTCTCTTCGACCGTCTTGGATTCTCGGGAGGCAGCGCAAGCGGCCTAAATCATTGAAGGCATTGGGGTTTCAAAAGGTGTGTTCAACATTGCCCGATGTTCGGTACTCCAAGCGTCCAAACACGGCACAGGAGGCATACGGCCACCCCAGCCCGTGAGATGCGCCGAAAAGGCCCCCGATTCTGCCGGAAGATTTATTTTTTTTGTTGGAGGGCAGAGGAGAGGGCGCGAATCGACGATGAGCGCGACTCGACGATGAGCCGATCCTGCCCGAAGAGGGTTTTTTTTTGCAATCCGAAGAGGTTTTTTTTTGCAATCCTTCGTTCAGAAGAGGGTATTTTTGCAATCCTTCGGGTTTTTTTGCAATCCTTCGTTTTTTTGCAATCCTTCGAAAAGGCCACCTGGAGCCCTCCGCTCCAAAATGGGCTCTCCGAGACCGCCGGCACGCCCCCGAAGAGAGGCTCCCGCGACGGCCAGCAGGGGGCCCCCCAAACTAGGCCACCGAGAGGCGGGGTGGGCCGAAGGCCTCCGGGTGCACGACACGAAAACGTGAGGGCCCTGGGCTCCGAACCAGGCCAGGCACGCCAGTCGTGCCTCCGTGGGGCACGCCGCCCGCACGTCATCCCGTCGGATCGTGGTCCAGCCCAGGCCAGACCCCATCGGGGTGCGTCCACGGTGCCGTTCCTCCTCCTCCTCCTCCTCCTCGCCCTCCTCCTCCTCCTCGCCCTCCTCCTCCTCCTCCTCCTCGCCCTCCTCCTCCTCTTGGGCGCCCGAGTTATCCGGGGTAACTCGGGTCCGGGGTAACTCGGGTTTGGATTTCCGAAAAAGAAACCCGAGTTAGCCCTGACCCGAGTTACCCCTGATGATTCGGGGCTCTGGACGCCCGAGTTATCCGGGGTAACTCGGGTCCGGGATAACTCGGGCTCGGATTCCCGAAAAAGGAACCCGAGTTATCCCTGACCCGAGTTACCCCTGATGATTCGGGGCTCTGATCCTCCTCCTCCTCCTCGCCCTCCTCCTCCTCCTCCTCCTCCTCCTTCTCCTCCTCCTCCTCGCCTCCTCGCCCTCCTCCTCCTCCTCCTCCTCGCCCTCCTCCTCCTCCTCCTCCTCCTCGCCCTCCTCCTCCTCCTCCTCGCCCTCCTCCTCCTCCTCCTCCTCCTCCTCCTCCTCCTCGCCCTCCAGCTTCTCGTGGTGGTGGGTGGAAAATCCAGGCCCCATCGCTCGCTAAGCCACTGCGGGAAGCGGCACCGTGAGGAGACGCGCCCGCCGCGGGCCTGCCCTGCCCTTCGGGCAGGCGCTCTCCAGGCCGGCAGAGGAGCCGCCCCTATCATCCCAGGCCCTGCAGCAGCTGGCCGCGCACACGTGCCAACGGTGCCGTTCCTCCTCCTCCTCCTCCTCCTCCTCCTCCTCCTCCTCCTCGCCCTCCTCCTCCTCCTCCTCCTCCTCCTCGCCCTCCTCCTCCTCCTCCTCCTCCTCCTCCTCGCCCTCCAGCTTCTGGTGGCGGTGGGTGGAGAGCAGGCCCGGGCAGGCGCTCCGGGCCGGCAGAGGAGCCGCCCCTATCATCCCAGGCCCTGCAGCAGCTGGCCGCGCACACGCGCCGGGAGACTGCAGTCGGGCTGCTGAGATAGAAGGAACGCTACTCCAGAGTTCGTAGTAAAAGCGAGGGGGGTCTCATTTCGGGGGGGGTCTCTTCCAGGCTATCTTGGAGGGCCTGGAGGGCCTGGAGGGCCTGCGGCAGCTGGCCGCGCACGCGTGCCAGGAGGCTGCAGTCGGGCTGCTGAGATAGAAGGAGCGCGACTCCAGATGTCGTAGTAAAAGGGAGGGGGTCTGGACCCTCCAGGACGAGCCATTTCAGACCCCCCCCCCCCCCTGTGGGAGAACCCTCCAAAACATCGTCCCCAGACCCCCTCAGGCCCTCCAAGATGGCCTGGAAGAGACCCCCCCCCGAAATGAGACCCCCCTCCCTTTTATTACGAAATCTGGAGTACACGAAGGAAGGGGGGTCTCTCATTTCGGGGGGGGGGGTCTCTTCCAGGCTATCTTGGAGGGCCTGAGGG
This sequence comes from Prorocentrum cordatum, assembly GCA_963575745.1. NCBI lineage: Eukaryota > Dinophyceae > Prorocentrales > Prorocentraceae > Prorocentrum > Prorocentrum cordatum. Next base: position 584,434 of record CAUYUJ010020448.1, read on the forward strand.
GGTCTGGGGACGATGTTTTGGAGGGCTCTCCCACGGGGGAGGGTCTGAAATGGCTTGTCTTGGAGGGTCCAGACCCCCTCGCTCCTCTCCTCCTCCTCCTCCTCCTCCTCCTCCTCCTCCTCCTCCTCCTCCTCCTCCTCCTCCCACGAAATCTGGAGTACACGAAGGAAGGAAGCCCCGCGGTGGGCTTCCCCCAAAAAAGGCCTGGTGTGCACGAGGGCGGGCCCGGGGAGCCGCCGCGGGAGAGGGCGTGGGGAGCCGCGGGCCCCCTCTGCGAGTCCCAGCCTGTTCCTTATTTCTCAGCGCCCTGGCTGCAAGGTCCAGGACTCCTCCCTCCCTCCCTCCCTCCCTCCCTCCCTCCCTCCCTCCCTCCCTCCCTCCCTCCCTCCCTCCCCTCCCTCCTCCCTCAAGGACAGGTCCATCCATGGAAACGCCTTGAACAGGGCAAGCGGTGAACGCCCGCAGGTTGGCGAGAGACTCCCGCCCGTGAAGCTGCTGCACCACTCGAACTGGGCGAGAGCCGCGCTTTGTATGCCACGCTGTCTTCATCCGTGTAGCTGCTGGACAAGTCAAGCCTGCTGTCTCAGCCGAGCGAGGGTCTCAGCCGAAACGCCCAGAGCGCCATGGTGCCGAAGAGGAAAGGCAATTTTAACAGGAAACCGAATTAACGAGGGGGCTCCTGCAAGGACTTCGTGTTCTTGTTTGCACACGACGCGAACCCCTGGAAATCTCGACCCATTCCCCTTGGGCCACGGGTGTTGGGGAACAATCAATTGTGGGGCAGCGAGGGCTGTAGAAAAGGGCCCGTTAGGCTCCTCAAGGGGCCCTTTAGAGCCAAAAATGAAGCCTGTAGAGCCCGAGATGTGCACCTTTCTTCACCCCCCCCATTTACCGCCTCCCTGAAGCGACGCCCAATCCTGGGGACCCGCTTTTCAATCAGAAACTTTCTTCACGGTCCGGGGGTCCCCCGGAGCGCCCCCAGAGCCCGACAATCGCCAAACGCCTTCCGACAAATCATCCCAGGACACCCGCTCCCTCGGCCGTAAGAGCAAGCCTCGCATGGCGTGGGGAAGCGGGAACATGGAGGCCGAAGGATGGCCACACTCAAGCAGTAACGCATTCGGAGGCGCTCCTTCTGAGCGTCGCACCCGAACCTGAAGCTTGGGAAGCATGGGCGTCGCACGCGAAGCTTCCGACGTGGATTCTTCACAACGCGGGGAGGTCTGGGAAGTGGGGCGGGCGGTGCGCGGACCTGCTCTTGGGACCTCCCCGCGCGCCTCTGGACGGGCGGGCTGCTCCTCCTGACGCGTCGCGGGGCGGACGGGGGGCATCGGTGGCTGGAGTCCTCTCGCCACCCGGCCGCCACGCCCCACCCACCCAACCCAACGAGGGGATCTCAGCTAGATCCAGTCCCAGACCTTGGCGCCTCCAAGAGAGAAAACGAGGCTGCCAATGTGCTACACATTTGAATATCTGAAACGCCGGGTTCGGCCTTCGGGACAATCACAAACCAACCTGGGCTGAAGAGCCGTGGGCTCTCACATCGAAACTATTTGACGCGGATGTGCCCGTACGTCTACTAATGTGTTGGCGCATTCCTCTCTAAGTGCTGAAGTACATATGGATCTGGATGTGAGCGAATCTGCGCACGGGCGGCTCAGTCTTGAGTGGGCCTCCGCATGAGCGCATGGATGCGAATGGGCAGATACTATCTGGGAATATAAGTGGGTTTGACCGTGACTGGGTCGGAATACGGGTGCGTCTGGACATTCGTGAGGGGACGCCCGCTTCTAAAGGGAAATTAGGACACACACATAAATACACACAAATAAAAATAGTCCCCATATTTTCTCATATTTTCTGGGTTTTTGTCTCCCCCCCCAATTCCCATATTTTCCCATATTTTCCTGGGAATCGAGGATTAATTGTGTCTGTGTGTTTTTTTCCCTCCTGAGCTTCAGCGCTGATTGTTCGGCTCGACAACGCAACGCGTCTACCCAAACAGAGCCGCACTTCCACGATCATCATCCCGGCCGTCTGGGCGCGAGCGGGCCCGTGAAGCACTCCTGGGCGGCATCCCCCATTGCGCGATGCAGATGCCACGCCTGCTGCGCTGCGATGGCCACGGGGGCGCTGAAAAGCGGCACGCGTCGGCCCTCCCCAAAAAAGCGCCCGACCCGAGACATCCCACCCATCTGGGCGCGAGCGGGCCTGTGCGACACCCGGATCGGCCTGCCCCTGGGAGGCAAAAGTGTCATGCCTTCCACATCGCAGTGATCACGGGGCGATGCAAATGAGCGAGCTCTTTCCTGGAAAACGCGCAATCTACCTGGGAGATCCCAGGACTCTGGACGCGAACGGGCCCGTGCAGCCCCCAAGGTCGACCCCCCTTTGGGAGGCCCACGTGCCTGCCATGCCTGCCACGCTGCGAGGATCGTAATACTCTGGAAGGTGACACGCTCCTGCCACAAAAATACTCCAAGAAGCCATCGAGAGACCGCCTCCTCGTCCTCATCCTCCCCTCTTCATCCTCCTCCTCCTCCCCCTCCTCCAACTTCTTCTCGCTCGCCACGAACACACAAACATATAGCACCAGCGATACAATGTGGGCCGGCGGAATGAGCGAAGCGATTAAATACTCTGGAAGGTGGCACGCGCCTGTCCGAAAGCAAGCGCTATCCCTGAGAGGTTGCACCAATCTGAGCGCGGACACGCCCGCGCAACATCTCGCAGGTCGACAATCCACCCTCAGGATGCCCCAATGCCTCAGCTGCAACGCCGTGATGATCATGGATCCCTGAAACACTGATAAGTGCCACGTGTCGACCCGAACACAAGCGTGTTTCAATCGCACCAGCCCTCTGAGCGTCGTTGTCCAGGGAGCCTGGGGAGGGGGGCCCCCCTCCCCCTACTGCCTCCCCCTGGGTCGGGAGCCCCCCCCCCCGCGAAGTGTCAGAGGGTCCTTGTTGGCCCCCGGTTACTCCAAGGGGCCCCCAGAGAGCCCGAGTTGGCCTCCAAGATCTCTCAAGATATCCCACGATGATCCGAGTTAGCCTCCCACATGTTCCCACAAGCCCTCAATCAAGATCGCCCCAGGACAGCACCAAGTGCCCTCCGAGACCCCTAAGGAGGCCCCTGGGAGGCCCGAATCCTTCAAAACCCAAGAGGTGGCTCCAAGATGGCCGACGATGGCCCCAAGTGGGGCCCAGGAGGGCCCCAAGACGGCCCCCAAAGCGCCCCAAACCGTCCCAAAAGCTGCCCAAGAGGACCCCCACAGGCGATGTGTCGGGTCCCGACAGGGGGGCGAAATCGGCGAGCCCCTCTCGTTTGATTGATCGATGGTCTCCAAGATGGCCCCAAGAACCTCTCCAAGGCCGTTAAGGGGACCCCACGAGAGCCCCCAGAGCGTCCAAGAGGGCCCCAAAGGAGCCCAAAGTTGGCCCAGAAGGCGCCCGAGATGGCCCCAAACGGGCCCCACGATGGCCTCAAGAGACCTCCAAGACGCTCACAGAGCGAACGATCGCAGAGGACGTCATGTTGACTCCTGTCTTTTTCGTCGTCGTCGTCGTCGTCGTCGTCGTCGTCGTCGGCGTCCCGCGCTTCCCGCGGCTGCCTTGGTTGAGTGGTTCCCTGTCGTCCCTCCCTGCTTGCTGGACGGCCAGCGCGCGCGTCGTCGACTTCCGCGCGCCCAAGAGCATCGAACGCACGACGAGCAACGACAGGCAACCACTCCGCCAACGCAACCCCTTGCAGGCACGACGCCACACAGGCACCGCAGGCAACGACAGGCAACCACTCAACCAGGACGCTGCACATCCCTGATCGGGACAACTCGCCTGATGTGCGCTTCTTGGACGGACTGGTGGGGATACGCGAACAGTCAGGCACTTCTGGAACACACAAAAACAATATTGGCGCGAGGGGGCCTGTGCAACACCGTGGGTCGACACCCCCCGATATAGGAGGCCCAACGACCATCCCTGAAACGTCGCAATGGTCATGCGGTTCAAATGTGCGGCACGTGTCTCACCGAAAATCTGGGCGCGAACGGGGTCGTGCAACACCACAGGTTGACGACTCTGCGTCGACCCCGCGTTGGGAAGCCCAAGTGCCATGCCTGCTACATCGCGGTGTTCATGAGGTTCTGGGCGCAGACACGCGTGCCCCGAACACAAATGTATGGATGAACGTGGACCTTTGAGCACGAATGGATCAATGAGAATGGTCGTGAATGAATCCCAATCTGAGGATGGGAAACAGGGAACGAGTGAACCAGCTTATTTTGTTGAGGGGCGCACGCGAACACTGAACTTCACCCGGCTCGGCCTCGACCGCTGCACGACTCAAAAGATCGCCAGCCAAACCAAGAACCCCCACACCGAACAACATGCGATATCGAAACTCATGCACTGAACCGTGGCCTGAAAGATGAGCGAGCGTGCCGCACGCGAAATCCCAGGAAGAAGCGAGGAGGGGAGAGCACCGGAGGGAGAGGGAAGGAGACAGAAGCGGAATACATGCATATAATATCTAATGAAGCTGAGCTGCGACTGGCACTAGACACGAGCTGTACAAGCACAGCCGGGCACGCGCGAGGCAAGGAGCAACGACGAACATGTCACGAGCCGCTGCGGCGGGGCGGGCAGGGCGGGCGGAAGCCGAGGCTCGCCACGGCCACGCTCCACACTCCACAAACCACACGGCGGGGTGCACTGAAAACGATTTTGCGACGGGGAGAGAAGGAAGAGGACAGCGAGAGGACGGGGAGGAGGACAACGGGGCAGCTGGACAAATCCGGGTGATCCGAGCGGTGGTGTGCATTTCGAGCCCAGGCCCCCGAGTGACGGGATGGGGCTGCCAATGTGCACGAACCCCAAATAACGAAATCGAAATCGAAGCTCGGAGGGCGTAGCCAAAGGCCCCGAACCTGGCGCGACCTGCGGGCCTCCGCGCACGCCCCGCGCAGGCGGGGGACGGCGCCGGGGCTCGGGCGCGGCGGCCGACCCCTGAGGCCGAGCGCCTCGCCCCGCAACCACGGGGAGGAGAGGAAAGGACTCGGATTGCGCTCTGATTCGCCGAGGAGACGGTCAGCACGGTGCGGCACCCACCGGCTGCCGGCAGAAACGCGCGGCATCTGGCAGCACGGGCGCCAAGTTTTGGTGAAACTCCCCGCCCCCGCCACCTAGCCCGCGCCACCCCTACATCGCCGGAAGGCGCACAAGAGGAAAGGAGGGCAGGGAGGGCAGGCCAAGGGGCGATGGGGAGGCAGAAGCGCATCCCCCCCTGCGAAGCCGCAGGCGCGCAAGCGGCCGGGGCAAAGACCAACGCAGGCGCGCCAGCGCGGACCGGCACGGCGGCAGCCCGTCGAAGACGGCATCAAAGCTTACGAGCGATGATAAGGCAACAGTCGAGCCGAATCCGAACGCGCTGAAACAGGACAGAGGAAACTCGAGACGACTGCAGAATGCGGGCACGTATTGCGCGACGAGACACGAAACGATCAGCCTTGGAAAAAGCCAAGCGAGCTACCGAAGCCGAGGTGGAAAGAAGGCATCGTCGAGAACAAGGGGAGGGCGAGGCGCGCCCTTCCACTCCCCCGAGATGGGATCCCTACCTAGGCTTTGAAACAACTGGAACCCTCTCCGGATGCAAGACCAGCGCGCTCGCCCCAGAGACGGGGCCGAGAGGCCCACGGCTGGGCCCGCGCCGCGCAGCGGCGACAGACTGCGGGGGCCTCCAGCGAGGAGGATCTTGCCCCAAGCACAACTGGGGCTGCGGGGCCCTGGGCGGCGAGGGGGCAGGCAGAGAGGGGGGGGGGGCGGCGCCCCGGGCCAGACGGGGCGCGCCGCGCCGCGGGCCCCCCGAGGCCCTGGCCCTCTGGGAGGGCAGATGCCCCCCAGGGCGGCCAGGGCCAAGAGGAGGGCCTGGCCTGGCCGGCAGGGGGCGGGGCCGGCAGCCGCGGCGCCTTCGGGCGAGGGCCCCCATAGGGGCCCCGTCGCCGCCGCCCCCCGCGCGAGCCCCCCGCGCACCTGGCGCGAGACGGGGGGGAGGGGGGGGGCGCGGGCTCCTCGGGGCCCCGAGCGCGCGAGGCCGCGGCGGGCCCGCAAGCACCGGCGGGGCCCACGCCCCGTTGCTCCGCGCCCCCTGCGGACCGCGGCCACTGGAGCGCCAGGTGCTGCGCCGGGCCCTCAATGGTCTATGGCGGCGGCACATCTCCAACCGGAAGGCCCTCCCGAGGGCCCGCGCCGGCCTCGGCGGACCCCGCGGGGCGGCCAGGCGGCGGGGCCGAGGGGCCAGGGGGCCGCGCGAGAGTCTCAGGCGCCGCCCCGTCAAGGCTCGATAATGCCGCCGCCTCCGTCACTCGGAAAGCGCGGAGCTCCAGGCCCCCCCCCCCCCTCTAGACGCGCGGGCAAAAACACCGTGGCAATGCCGTGTGTGACCTCGACGCCTCGCTCGGTGAGGATGCTGCTCAATCGACGGCGACGGCGGCCAGCGGCGCCGCGAGGCCTCGGGCCGCCCCCGCGGGATCTCCGCGCGGTCGGGCTGGGCGGAGCCGTCGAACGCGAGCTTGGAGGCGCCGGCGATCCGCGCTGCGACTCGTCGCGCCCTCGCCAATGCAGCAGAGCGCTGATGCGCCGACGACTGCGGAAGGTCATGAAGTCGTCGACCTTGCCTACGGCCTGATCAGCCAGGTCATTGCAACGCCCCCCCCAAGCGCCCGCCCCCCGATGGCGCGCGGCGCAGGTTTGGGGGGCGGAAAGATACGGATACGCGTTGTCCCCGGACCTCTCTTGGGGTGAGTTCTGACCAGAATTTCGAGGCGAATCCAGCGGTGACAACGAGGATTACCCAGGAGGACCAGGAAAGGTCGAAAACGACGGGGGACAACACGTATCCGTATCTTTTTCTCCCCCGACAGGTGGATCGAAGCGACGGCAACTCACCGCCGATAGCAGGTGGGAGGCAGCAGCGGTCGTCGACGCGGCGCCACCGCCGCTTCCACATGTCAATGTTCCACGGGGAATCGAACGCCAGAACCTCGTGGAGACCGGGCAAGCGCCCGCCCCCCCGATGGCGCGCGACGCAGGCGAATCGAAGCGACGGCAAGTCACCGCCGATAGCAGGTAGGAGGCAGCAGCGGTCGTCGACGCGGCGCCACCGCCGCTTCCACATGTCAATGTTCCACGGGGAATCAAACGCCATAAGCTCGTGGAGACCGGGCCACGCGCCCGCCCCCCGATGGCACGCTGCGCAGGTGGATCGAAGCGACGGCAACTCACCGCCGATAGCAGGCAGGAGGCAGCAGCGGTCGTCGACGCGGCGCCACCGCCGCTTCCACATGTCAATATGCCCCACGGGGAGTCGAACGCCATATAAGCTCGTGGAGGCCGGGCCACGGGCGGACTCTGGAGCGGGGAGAGGTGAGAGGTTGCAGCGCCCCCCGTGCCCTCTATCGCAGCAGCAGGAGGAGGAGGAGGAGGAGGAGGAGGAGGGAGGAGGAGGAGGAGGAGGAGAAGGGAGGACGGAGGAGGGAGGAGGGCCCCCCAGGCGCCGGAAGTGAAAAGCGAGGCACGCATGGGCGCGACCAGGTACAGCGCGATCATGCTCGCGAGCGCTGGGCCACCCCAGTCGCCCATTCGAATCCAGTCCGCGTGCTCCAGCCGAGATTGCGGCGCATGGAATACCTGGGAAAACAATGCGGACCCGCTGCTTTCATGGTAGCAGGGAGGACGGCGAATGACGGTGTATGCGCGCAAATCCTGAGGCCGCGGATCGCCATCGCCATGGCGGCGTCGTCAGCGCAAGCCCTAGTTTTGCCTCTGCGCGGGGTCTCCAGCACTGCCCGCGACGCATGAAACAAACAGTGCCCACCGCCGCAGAAAGCAAGAGCCCAGACCCAGGGCGCCTCTGGATAATGCCATTCAAGACAACGAAAAGCGGCGCCAGAGAACCGCCAAGAGTACCCCAACACTGCGCGCCCCTACACGGGATCTTCAGGCAGACCTTCAGAGGCTAGGGGATCAACGTAAAGGAGATAAACGTCAACATCCACGCCTGGAAGACCGAAGGATAAGCGCCACCGATGTGCGAGCAAGCGGGCGCAGGTTCCTTTCGGGGGGCCTCGAGACTGAATGCCCTGGAGTACACGTCGAGCTCGATGACGTTGTTTCCGAAGTTCCGTCCCCGAGCGAATCCCCGCTAAATCCCGTCGAGACCTTCGGCATCTGATATTGTTGCCCGTGTTTTCGGGTCCAGGAAAGCGGGTTGCCGAGGCCCCCCCTCGCGGCCCCGTCGGAGTCCCTGGGGGGATTTACTTTCAGCGCAAAGAAACCAAGGGCGCGGCTGTACTCAGGCGAGAACACCTTGCCACTCAGCACGTGCATGATACTAGCGCGCAAGGCATCCGCGCCGCGCGGTGCCCAGGCAGCGTAGGGCTGCCGGTTAGGCCCTGGGGCGGAGTGCTGCACGCGGCCTACCGCGGTCTTTGCAGAATCGGGCGCGGGTGGGGGGGTGTCCCGAGCCTGCGCGCGCGGGGCGTCGCCTCAAAAACTCCGTCGCCTTCGCAGCGTCGAAGGGCTTCTGCGCAGAAATCGAGCCCCAGTGGCCGACTGAGACGGCCATAGTCTGCTCGGGTGCGGAAGCAACTTGGCCGTCGCTATCCCGAGTTCCAGACAGGTAAACGCGATTGTCACATTGGCCCCGCAAAGCTTCCCTCCTCCTCATCCTTCCCATGCGTTCCCGCAGGCGCTGTCGTTTGTGATGAGATGGTTCCTGAATGGCAGCCCGAGCGACGCGGTTCCTACCTTGCGCAGCGACCGAGCGGTGAAGTTCAGCAGAAAGACGAGCACACGCATCTGGGCCCAACAGAGAGACTTCCTGCCTGGCGACGAGGCTGCGGGGGCGTCGCAGCCCCTCTGCAAAGGCGATGCCCCCGCGGAAGAAAGCGCGGGATGCACTGCGCACTGCCAAGCAACGCGCGGACAACTTGAAATGCCTCGGGAATCCCAATCCCCTCGCCCCCTTTTGAGCATGGGTTCAAAAAAGCCTGGAAGGTACGCGAGAAGGACAAGGCGAGGTTGGAGTGGTGGAGGAAGTCCTGATTTCTGCCACCGCGCCGCGCACCTCTTGCACGGCCACAGTCGCGCAAGGACGGAGAGGCCTTCCCGAAACGTGAAGACTTGCGCATTCGATCTGCAGCGTCAAAATGACACAGCGCGGCTGCATTCCAAGCTACAGCTCAGACAGGGTGGGGCCTCCACCCAATAAGGTGGTGTGGAAACTGTTGCCGACTCCACTCTGGAGCACCTCCACCCGTGCGCAAGGCAATGAGAAGCCTACGCTCGTCGAGGTCCCTCTCGGCGCCGCCCGACTGCATGTTGGCCAGCGCGTGCATGGCCTCTTGGGTCTCCTTCTCAGGCGCAGGGCGGAGCTGGATGAACTGCTTCCAAGTCGTAGACACACCGAACCATCCTGCTTGTCGGCGTAAGAGGTGAGATGGGGATGCACTTGCGGCAAAACCTGCTTCGCCCGCTTGCGCGCAATCTCCCTCTGGATCTGCTTCGCGTCCCTGTCGGGCCCCACGTGCACCTCGCATGTTCCACAAGCCACTGAGAGTCCGTGGAACTGGCGCCATTGACCACCTCGTTGTGTCGGGCGAACGATCGTAAAAAGGCATACACATATCGCCGGCTGGCAAATCCGATAGCGCCCTGGAGGCGCACAACGAAGCGCTTGGACGTCGGGTCTCCCTCCAGCTTCCACCCGCCATCAAGAACACTGGTCTCGCGCGTCCAAGGCTCCATGACGTTGAACACATTATGCTTCGACGTGCGGTCGATGCACCGCGCGACGATGATGTACGGGTCAGTCTCCCCCGACTGCGCCGTACCAGGACCAGCACGGATGACAGGGACAGGCGTCGACGCTCTGGCAATGCCCAACTCACGTACTATGCCTCAACGAAATCGTTGTACATCAGCAGTCGCCTGGCTTTGCAAGCTTTGACCTCGGAGAAGTTGGTGCCGATAGCGGATGTGATAGCCGAGCATGAAGACGAGGCAGCAGTGGCCACGGTGCTGAGCTTCGTGTTGACCGAGTTCTGGACCGCATCAACCTTGAGGCCGAGTTCGGCATGGATCTTGTCAACGTACCCTCTGGGATCTGCCGTGGGTGCTGTCGATGATGCTCACGATGGTCTGGTTTTAGTTCCAGCAGGGGCAGGAGAGCCATTCAAGTTCTCGACGGCCTGTCTCTTCGGGGCCCCCACGCCGCCAATTCCTGCACGTTCGGGCATCGTGCTTCGCGCGGAGAGGGGCGCCCACAAGCACATAGACACGGCTGTGAAAAGGCCGCGGAAGGAACGGGACGAGTGGGGAGGGGTACGAGGCGCTGTTCTTCGGGAGGCCGGCCTGGGCCTCTCCCCCTCGGCAGCGGGCAAACATGGGCCCCCAGGGTGCAGGGCCTGAACTTGAGCCACAGTGGCTACGGACCTCCTCCTCCTCCTCCTGACCTTCCCCGCCACCCTCCCCCAAGTATTCCCCGAAGGGTTTCCACAACGGCCGGGGGGGGCTCCCCAAGAATGCGCCCAGAGGCTCCCAAGATGCCCCTCCCTCCTCATCCTCCTCATCCTCCTCCTGATATTCCCCGCCATCCTCCCCCATGTGTGCCCCGAAGGGTTTCCAAAACGGCTGGGGGAACACATGGTGCGACAGCCGACAGCTTGGCAGAGCTCTTGCCACAACGCTCGGCCACATGAGCGACTCCAGAAGGCAGAGGGCGGCGGTGATTCGCCGTGGGCGTCTTCGATCAGCCGCCCCCTCGTTGGTCTTTTCAAGGGTGCCTGGCGTGCTAGACGTCAGCAAAATTCTTGGCACAGCGCGCCGGTCACCAGGAAGACCCGGTTGCCAAGGTTTTTCCTGCTCCATATGGCTCCAAGATGGCCTCCAAGACAGCCAACATGGCCCTCAAGTTCGCTCAAGATGGTCCAAGATGGCCTCCCAGAAGGCCCAAGAGTGTCAGAGATGTCTCCAAATCTGCCCGAGAAGCCTCCAAGACAGCCCCAGAGGCCCCCAAGAGGCCTTCAAGACGGTCCAAGAGGCCTCCAAAAGGGCCTTCAGGAAGACCCGCAGAGGCCAATGTGATTGCTTGTTCCAAGGTTGTTGAAGGAATTCTGCATTTGCATCTCCTTCCGACGGCCTCAGCCGGCCCAAGAGGCTCCCACGATCACCCCAAGGTGGCCCCAGAGGCCTCCAAGATGGCCCCAGGACTGCCCAAGAGGCCTCCAAGACCTGCCCCGAGGGCCCCAAGACAGCCCAAGAGGCCTCGAAGACGCCCAAGATGGCCCCCAAGACGGCAGAGAAGAGCCACAAGAGGGCTCCAAGTCGGTTCAGAGAGGCCTCCAAGACTGCTTCCGACGGCGTCAGCCGGGCCAGGAACGCCCGAAGACGCCAACGCGGCCCCGAACAGGCCCACAAAGGCTCCCAATGAGGCCCAGGGAGGCCCCCCAAGAGGCCTCCAAGGGGCACCCGGGAAGCTCACAGGTCATCATCATCATCATCATCATCATCATCATCATCATCATCATCATCATCATCATCATCATCATCATCATCATAACCCCAAGAGTGCCCCACGAGGCTCCTCCTACTCCCTTTTCATTATGATCCTCATGATCCTCCTCCTCCTCACGTGTTCCCCGAAAGGCCTCAACGACAGCTGGGAGGACACATGGTCCGATAGCAATAGCCCCATCTTCGACAACATAGGCGCTTGGACGTAGGCGTCTTCGATAACACGAACGAGTCCACGTTCTCACCACACCTGCTTTAGTGGGAGCGGCCGCATACCCACCTCCCGCCACCGGATGGGAAGGTGCGAAGCCCTTTGTGAGCAGGACAATGTTGGCACGAATGCGTCCTTCAAGCCTTCGAGGATCCAGGCACCATGCGCCTGTCCGAAGGTTCAGGGGAGGTGCCACGCCTCCGCGCGACCTCCGCGCGACGTGCAAAACACGTCGAGCTCAATTCTCTCAGAAACGCCGAGCGACGACGACGGCGGAGACCAGACCCTGCGGGCCCTGCTCCGAGCCTCCCACCACCACCGCCCTGCCTCCGCTGCCCCCGAGGATAGGAGGCTCGATCGAGCATCGAAGATCGAGGACTCCTCCGTCCTCCGTCCTCCTCCTCCTCCTCCCCCTCCTCCTCCTCCTCCTCCTCCTCCTCCTCCTCCTCCGCCCCTGAGACGGGCAGGGCGCGGCGCGGCCACCCCCGCGCCCCCGCAGGTCCTTGGGTCTCCACGGCTCCTCTCGGAGCTTGAAGGCCATCCGCCGGCCGGCCCGGGGCTCGCAAGGGAGGGCGCCGCAGGGCGGCTCAGGGAAGGCCCGGAGAGGGGCTGTCACAGAGCACCCGGAAACCAAGGCCCAGGATACAAATGAAGACCACACGCAGTGAACCATACGCTGCGCTCATGAAAAGCGGACGTACGCCGCAAACGGAAAGCATCCACGTGACAAACATGAACACACATACGTCTAGAATTTAATTACCTACATACACATCGGCATACTCATCATGGCACACGACACTAGACTCTATCGCGCATGAGAACCACACACAGCTCATGCGCGATGAAGAAAATTCATGGTACATTATAGTTGAACAGTCCACAGCGGCTAGACATAACCAACTGCACAACACGCCACACTATAGCGACACACACACATGGCAGAGTTGGAAACCAGTCGCAGCAGCCCCCTCATGGGGGCCCAAGACGACTTGATGATCACCACGATCGTCATTCCACTCCACGTCGCTCCCCCTCTCTCTCTCCCTCCGAAGCCCGACCTCCTCGCCTTGCCCGTGGGGCCGTGGGAGACCGTCGCCCCCTCTGGGCACATCCTGGAGCCTGCCCCTGCGCGTCTCCCTCGGCGCCCTGCCGAGGCAGTGCCCCCCCGCCGCCGCCGCGGGCGGCGGCGCTGCCGCGCCGCCGTGGGCCGCACCCCTGCGCGGCAGCGGCCAGAGCCGAGACGGCCGCGAAGTCTTTGCGGACTCGCTCGCGCGCCCACGGGCGACGGGACGGTCGGCCGGCGCGCCGCTGGATTGAAGGGGCCCTGGGACACACAAAGAAGTACACACAACTAACAGGATTCCCCACATGTTCATATATTTTCTGGGTTTTTGTCTTCCCCCCCCACTTCCCACAGTTTCCCATCTTTCTGGGGAATCGACGATTCATTGTGTCTGTGTGTTTTTGTCCCCTCCTGATTGATCCTTGCCCGACTCGCAAGGAAGAGGGGTAATTTGACGGCCGCTGCGGCGGAGCAGAACGTGGCGGTCATGTCTCGAGGTTACCCAGTCGTGTCTCGTCGACTGCTCAGCCGCTTGCGAAACAAACAACGACAAAGCGAGCGAGGAAGCCGTCGCCTGGTGATGCAAAACTAATCGATGAAAGTTCGAGTAACGGAACAGTATAGCCAAGTGCTACATGTACCAAGATGTTCTGGATCACGCTCAACTGCCCGGCACACGTATATTTGTGCCGACCTAGCCGCAGTGTATCTGACATACGCTTCAGTACGCGACTGGTTCCACAACTTTGGCACTGTAGCTTGAGACCTTTTCGGGCTCGATGTGAGACCTCCCAGACCAGCTCCAACTGCCAAGTGAGCATTGCCCTTGACACGCCGACCACGCAAAGGACCTATGACCGTAAGGGGCGACGAAAGGCCAAGGGGCCCAAGAGCTACCAGTCACTGGCGGTGAGTCCCCGGGTCGGCCATCGCGCGTCATCCTTCATTTGAGAACCGCGAGAAGCCAGAGGGCCACGGGTCGCGAGCCACCAGATCAACTCTGTGAGATAGACCCCCACACTGGAGCCACGAGTGGCCACAGGCCATGGGTCATAGGCCAGAACTCGCCTCTCGAGCCGCATCCCCCACACGACGGCCACGCACGAGAAGCCATAAAGTCACGCACCATGAAGGACGATGAGCAACCACAGGGCCACGGGCCCACCCTGCAACCTACGTAGAGCCGCAAGTGGCCACGGGGCCAAGGATCACGGAGCTCAGGCCGATGAGGACCGTGCTGGCATGGACCGCGACCGCCGTACGGTTCTTGATGCTCACCCTTGCCACAAGGCCCATGGGGCGAAGGCTCCCAGGCCACCAGACCGACTCTTGACGCTCAGCCTCCATACGAGAGCCAACGAAGAGTTCCGCGAGGCCGCAAAGAGCTTCGGGCCGCGAGCAGCCGAATCGACTCTCGAGCACACCCACTGCCAGGAGTGGCAACGGGCCATCGACTGAACTCTTTCGCCTCACCTTCCGCATAGGAGCCACGGGACTTTGGGCCACGAGCCACCGAATCGACGCTTGAGCCTCACCTTTGTCACGAGGTGTGGGGGGCAACGACCACGAGCTGCCGAACCGGCTCGGGATGCCCGCCCTTCAGAGATGGAACGACTGCACCAGACTCCCGTGTGGTGAGCCATCGGGTGACAGATGTTTGCTCTCATGTCATACTCGCACGCGGTACACGAACCATCGACTGGAACATTGGGCCGTTCACTAGATCGGGGCAGGAGAACCACAGGGGAAGTAAACACAAGAGCAAATCCTGAAGCTGCTATGGGCTCTCCCGACTCTTTACCAACAACCGCCAGTGGCCAAGGGATCCAGACCGCGGGACGAAGAACGAGCTGGGCATTGGCCTGCGCCAGGGAGCGGGGAGGATGGCGGATGGACCTTAGTCGCATGCGCGCGCGCGGTCGGCACCATTGCTGCCTCCTCGCGCGCCCTCCAAGGACAGGCGGAATGGCCGGGGGACGCCTTCCAGCATCGCACCGTTGCCAGGTGCCCCCTCGCCCAGCATCGTCTGGTTGCCGATCTTGAAAGACAGCAGCGGGACGGACCTCGCGGGCCGGCAGGCCGAGAGCACTCGGCCCGAGCCGCAGCAGCCGGTGCCGAATGTGTTGAGGGCATCACGTTTCTAGTGCGTGGCACCACGAGCGACCTTCAAAAGGACCTCAAGACGCCATGGTGTAATCGAGATGTGGACGTTTGTGGGAAGCCGCCGACTCTGTATGCGCATGCCATCGCTGCAGAGCGCTGGTCGAGTGCTCGAAATCTGCCGATCCAAGGCCGTCCCAAACTGCCCTGCTCTCACGCTTCTTTGACATGCTCGGGCAGTGCGGCGTCCATTTCCGTTTGCCCTGGACACCGGTATCATCGGGAAACCAACGTTCAACGTACCCACAGGTCTTGGCATCATCCGCCCATTGAGGAGATATCTATGCCCGTACACCCTCTGTCACCCAAACGTCAGCCCCCTGACCCAACTCTTCTTCATCCTCCTTGCCCTCACTGGCACACACAGTATTCGGCACCCCTGGTCTCACAGCAACAGAGCCGGACAACAGCAAACAATCAAATGTTGACGCGCCGACCAGTAGTACGGGTCGTCCACGTGGAAGTACTCGATGGGCTCTGAGTAGAAGGCAGGGTCCACACCGCCCCAAAAGACGGCGTTGCCTGCCTGGGAGCTCCAAGGCAAGAAGGCCGCGCCCCAGGAATCACAAGGCTGGCGATCGTCTGCATGTAATATGGATCGCATCACTTCGTGCATCGCGCGCATCGATACGTGACGCGCAACAAGATTTGAGCTTTCGCGCAACCTCCCTTGGGGCAGGGCAACTGATCTGGCCCAGGCCGCGACGCGCGAAGAGCGATCATCTTCGTGTCCCCACGCAGGACCTAGATGTCTGGCATTGGCTTGCTCGCACATGCTTCGGTGTCTGCATGCACGTTGGGACCATCGTGAGAGCCACAATTCCTTCTCACACGGTGCACGATGCTGACAAGCACTCGCCATTGCTGTCACTGTCGCCGTGGCCAACGCCCTAGTCGTGGTGGTGGGTGTTATTTGCTGCCGCTGTTGCTGTTGCTGCCCTTGTTGCTGTGCGCCGCTGTTGGTATATACGTACTCTTTCTGTCGCTGCAACTGTCACGGTGGCGAGACATCAGATGCCAGGCCTCAAAGATGGCTGAGGCGTGTAAGCAAGATCAGACCACCACTGTAGACAAATGAGGGGGCAGCCGTCGGCAGTCACGGAGCAGACAACGCTACTCTGCGCGAGCGTGCATCGCTCGAGAAATGGACGAGCGTGAGGATCGGCAGTGCTGGTCAATCAGTCTCGACATCCTTATCTTGCTCGTCATTGTCCTCCGCCTTAGCATCCTCCCCGTCCGATCTATATTCGACCAGCCGCAACTGGGGGGACTGTGTCCCTGACCACCTGGGAGGAACCCATCGTTCCCGCGACTCCTCGAGAGGGCGGCCGAATATCGTCTTACCCTCCCATGGAGGGAAGTCGTATCGTCGGAACCCCCTCTGTGGCTGGCATGGGAGTGCGCCTTCGACTCCCGGCTGAAGTAGAAGGAGAACTCGCTCTTGCTAAGGGTCTTCTGCTTCACTACGTTGTCAAAGAAGGGCGTCACACCTCGAGCGGCTTTTAGAAGGACGCAGGGGCAACCGGCCCTGCCCGGCCGACGATGACGACGACCATCACGCCTCGCGATGGCGACGTCCTGGCCGGGCGTTCCTGTCGGGCGCCTCCGGCGGGGCACCTCCCTGGCTGGGGCGTCCGAGAGCAAGCACAGCCCACGCTTCTGTGGCACTGTGGCCCGTACAGTGCCGTTTTTAATACATGCTCCGCGTGCGGATCATGTATTAAACATGCAGGGATGTAGTACTAAAAGCAACGATGAGTTCATGCAAACTAATCACGTATTAGACATCCTATATTTTTAAAAATCCTATGCATTAAAAACTGCCCTGTAGCGTCAGCAGCGGCAGGCGGCGCCGCGATCTCGTGGGGCGGCACGGGCTGTGCCCGCCTGTCCGCCAGACGTCGGAAGCCTGGGCCCTGGTCCGTGCTCGACCCGGGGCCGGCCCTGCGGACGGGAGTGCAGCACCGCGGGGGGCGGAAGCGCATGACAACAGGGGAGATGCGGAAGGCGGAGATGGGGAGGGCGGAAGTGGAAGGGAAGAATTGATAATTGGAAGGGAAGAATTGAGGGGATCAGAATAGATCTCGCCTCGTTGTTTGGCCACCTCCGAGCTTTTATATAAAAGCTCGGAGGTCCGCCCGGATTCCTCGGATCGGCGCTGGGGCCCCCTGGCGGCGCCTCCGGCGCCGCCCCTGGCGCGCTCCGCGCGCCAGGGAGGGGGGTCCAGCGCCGATCCGAGGAATCCGCGCGGACCTCCGAGTTTTTATGTTTATGCCATTTTTTGTTCCCCTAGACAAGGTGGCCAAACAACGAGGCGAGATCTAGTCTGATCCCCTCCTGTCCCACTCTCCTCACCCTCTCAATTCTTCCCTTCCACTTCCGCCCTCCCCATCTCCTCCTTCCGCATCTCCTTCCATCTGTCCCTGGTTCCTCCTGGGTAGACGGGTTTCAATGCAAAGACGAGGGACATGGACTGACGTACCGGGTAGGAAAAAAACGTCTGAGCGATTGCCCCTTGCTCAATCTTCTGGGAATTTGGAAGAAGAGGTCGGAGAGGAGAGGTGAGAAGCAGAGACAAGCTTGGTCGGCGGTGAGGCAAGGACGGAAAAAGAGAAGAAAGGAAGTGGTGACGAGTCGGAAGGGGAGAAAGCGGAGGAGCAGGCTGATGAGGGCAACGAGTGCCGAAGCAGCCCGATTGTCATGGCAAAGTCCGCAGGGCGGTAGGCAGTCTCAGGAGTTCACCGAGCTCGAAGAGGATCGGGAAGGGGGAGGGGGAGGAAGACGGGGATGGGAGCGGAGGGGAGGGAGATGGGGAGGATCAGTGTGAGACCGAGGGGTGAGGGAGGGAGACGGGGAGGGCCAGCTGCATCATGGACATCGGCCGCAGTTGGAGGAAGGTCGTCGCTCCACTGCGATCGCTTGGAGGCCGACGCAACACATGTGTAAGGTGCCATTCGGACGGCGGCGCTCCATGCGCACGCCGTTCGTCTGCCACTCGGACACTTTCGTGAAGCGGCTCTCTCCAAAGAAGAGCCTCCGTAAGACAGAGCTGGGCAGGAGGGGGAAACATTCGAAGGGCAGGGCGAGGGAAGCGGGGAGAGGACAAAAAAAAACATGAAACACATCCGCCGGTCCGGCGTGTGAGTTTGGGGGGGTGCTGGGGTGGCTCTGCCGGGGAAGGGCCAGGGGGGAGGGGCTGCCCCCATTCAGGTTTGGAGGGAGTTAGGGCGCTCATTGCCGAATGATCCAGGCAATGTGAACGCGCGTCTGGCCGTACTTTCTCCCTTGCTCCAACTCAGAAGATTGTGACACTGGTGACCCAGGGCGTGCTTGATACGACGAGCGACATGTTTGTTGACCTGGGCTGTCTTGTTTACCGTGGCCGCTTAGGCTTTCGCAGGCGATAGACAAGAGGGCGCGGCGCGGAGCGGATGAGAGACTGCGGGGACAGGAAAGAGAGAGGACGGGACGGCAGAGAGGGGGGGGGGAAACAGGAAGAAAGAGAGAGAGAGAGAGAGAGACAGAGAGACGGAGGGGGAGGGATGGAGAACACGAAGACGGGGAAGGGAAGGGGATGGGGAGGCACCATTGGCCGACATGCTCGGGAATCCGAGCCCCAAGATGCCCTCGAAGGGCACCTCCTCGAAAACCTTGCCGTCCTGGACCTGGGCTCCCGAGGCCACTCAGCGGCAGTCAGGGGGACAGCAGGCCGGACGAGGATGCAGGAGTGGGAGGGAGGAGGAGGGGGGAGCTAAGGTCAGGCACATGATCATCAGTTCGAGTATGTGGTCAAGACATATTGAGCCGTATCGAAGGGTGGCGCCAAAAAAGTCGTCCGGTCCTTTGGGCTAACGTGGTCTAGAGCGTTTCCTCCTCCAAAGCCCTCCTTCCCCGTCGGGGAAGGGTTTCTCACTGGTCTTCATCCGTGTATATATATATATATATAGATACCCTCATGTGCACAAACATCTGTTAATAGACACCCCCTCCCCAACCCGACTGGCGAGGAACCAGGGACCATGCCCCACCCCCGCCCTCTCTGTCTCAAAATATACAATGCGCACATTGTGGCGAAATCTTCGGGGTCCCCGCAAACACTTTGTATTTTTGTTGTTGCCGGGGCTGGCGGGGGGGGCCAGCGTATGGCCTGCTGTGCGCAGGACCACCATCCCTGTCAACAAGAAACATGCTAACTGCACTTCGCGGCTAATTCTGGGTCATGCGTGGGCACCGGTCACTTTCCATGATTTCCGATAGGGACGGCGGGGGTGCTGCCACATTGCCGCTGTCTGCAGGTCTACCAGACATCCTGATGACCACTCCGCCGCGACTGCGCAGTGGTTTTCGACAAGGATGGTGGGGGCCGACGTGGCGCAACTCGCCCCAGCGTCGCGCACCAGTTCCCAGTAGCTGCCCATCCAAAAACGGCCGCTGAGTATGCCAAGACTCGGGTACCACTTATGTGTTGGGAAGGCGGGTTGGGAGTGAGACAAACATTTTGCGACTGGGGGGAACGTCTTGGCCCCTCGCCCTACCCCCACACTTGGGTCTGGTCGGAGGGTTTCGCGAGCGGTCAGAGCTCCCAAGATGGCTCCGCGATGGCCTCACAGGGGCCAATATGGCGCCCACAAATATCTCAGGATGGCTCCAGACGGCCTCCAAGATGACTTCCAGAGATCCCAGGACACCCCGCACGACGGCTCCGGGTTGCCGAGGAGCCTTTAACGCAAGTCCTCAAGATGCCAGCGTCCTTCGAGCACCTAGGGAAACCAAATGATGTCTGCATTCTCGTCTTTTCGATTCGGATATCCCTGAGACGTGCAAATTGCTACAGCATTTCCCAAGAAAGCCCAAACAGAGCTCAAACATTTTTCGGGCTCTAGATGGGCGGCGTTGTTGTTAGGCCCCCCCCCTCTTTTTATCAACAAATGAACTGGAATACACAATGTTTCGAATGCTGATGGCATCTTAGGAACATATGTGAGAAACTGCTGGCTCAAGCCGGCTCCAACATGGCCCATGCAAACGCCTCACACATATGCCAACATGTCCCAAGATGGCTCCAGATGGTCTCCAAGATGGCTCCAAGAGGACTCACGCCCGAAGACGGCCCCGAGTGGCCGAGGAGTCTTACAAGGATGCCCCATGTTGGCACACCTGATGCTGCCATTTTCCGATTGGTCTCTGAGGCGTGCCTATTGCTCTAAACTGACCTAGGATAGCCCCAATATGGGGTCCACTATGGCTCCAAGAAGGCCCCAATGCCAACCCAATAAGACCCCATCAGCACCCCAAGAGGCGACGTTTCGGGCTCCAAAGGGGCGGCGTTGTTAGTCGTTTCCCGCCTTGCTGAATTAAATCGTTGCAGCGTGTCATGGTTTGAACGATGTGTCCGTCTCGGGGGCATCGATGAGTCTGGTGGCCCAATCTGGCACCACGATTGTCCACGAATATCGAAGATGGACTCAGCTATTGGTCAGTGCATCTCAAGATTGCTATAGATGCATGGCATCAACTCTTGCTCCATAAACTCTAAGACTCCCAAAGACGGGTTCAAGTGGCCACGGAATCTTCCAAGGATGCCGCCTAGAGACCACATACCGCGCAAACTACAGGGGAAGCAAATGGTAATTGCGTTATCGCCCCTTCGTCTCCGAGGCGCCACGTTGGCTGTAACATTAGTTATCCGAGACTGTCCCAACAGATGACCAATATCTCCGAAGCGGCCCCGGGCCCAAGAAACCCCAAGAGGGGCCAGATGTGGTGCCAATGCGGCCCCAAGAACGCCCAAGGAGGGCCCCAAGAGGTGACCCGTCGAACTCCAGACGGGCAAATCGAAATGCGAACCTCCCTATAGTTGATCGATGACTTCCTAGATGATACCAAGAAGACCTCCAACAATACCGAAAGTGAGCCCCAAGAGGGCCCCACGAGAGCCACAGATGCATCTAAACTTGCTCCACGAGGGTCCCACTATGGCCAAAGTCAGCTGCTAGAAAGATCCCATATCGAAAGGCCGGCGAATGCATGTATGGTTGACTCCTGGGTCTCCTGATGCTGACCCCGAGCTTCGAATTGACGACTGGACCCCACTTGTTCCACAACTCCCTCCTCCGATCAAAACAACGTTTTACGACGACATGAGAGCGAAAGACGGGAATGTAGTGCCCTTTGCGTGATGGCAATCACGAGCGAAGTCAAAATGAGGCGCCGCGTACACGACACTGAAATCTTGACTGAGACATGCCCACGGCTGCGGGTACAATATTGTCCGTCGCTCCTGTGGGAACTACCGCATATTGCAGAAAGGCCTGGCGCTGCAGGTGCTGCTGCCGGGGTCAATCAAGCGTGCATACTCGGGAGGAGACCCTAGCCGCCTGGCGGCAACGGGGGGTCCCCCCGTCTCCCTGGACTCCTATCTGGGCAGACATCGTTGCTGGAAAGGCTGGTGGAGATAAGCGAAGCGTCTAGAATTCGAAAACGAGACAACTACGAAGGTGCACACATTTCTAATTAGAAGCGGCGGTCTTCGTGGAAGATCATCAGCAACAGGTGAGCCAGAGGAACGCTGGCCTGCACTTCCTGGCCTGCTGGAAAGCCAAGGCGGCAATCGTGTGGGCTGGCCCAATCTTCGATTTGACTGGTCCCCCTCGCTGTTTCTCGCACGATCCACCCCTGTCCTGCTCCCGGCAACTCGCCTGGAAGTCGTCTCTGGATGGGATTGCTTGGGCATGCGAGGGGTTAACAAGTGGACTTTCCGTCTGCTTCGCCGGGGTTTCCGCGCCTTGCTCATGGAATGTGGGTGAATGCGCTGTTGTAGCCCATGGCGGGACGTCGCATAATTGCGGAGTGGCTCCGCCAACATGGCCGGTGCCTCAAGGCTGACATGCCTGCTAGTCGTTCGACTTCCTTCGCCTTCAACTTGGGACAACGCATTCAAGCAACGTATCTGTCAATGGTCCAGTGGTGCTTCTAATCCTCTATCACCGCATCGACATCACGTTTCGTTTTGCTGGGCAGCCCTCCCAGTGTGCAGTGCAGAGTTCAACGCGATGCTTGCTATGCACATTTGGAATGTCTAGAGCGCTGAGCTTGAATGATACGCTGCACACACACACACACGTCAAAGTATTTCACAAGATCCCAGCAACTAGAACTCTTGTCGTTTTACTGAATGTGTTGAGGCGTCGTGTCAGCTGACTGACTCGAATTGTTGAGGATTTCTATCTGGCTCCGGTTCTTTGCATAGCCTTGGCGATCGCGATATAATGCGTCATGGGTATGATTGACCTCTGCACTGACCATTTACTAGAGACCTCCTAGATGGGGTCGACGCAGATGGGGTCGGAAGAGCACGCCGCATCGCCGATACATCGGCGATACATCGCCGATGCATCGGCGATGCTTCGGCGACATCGGCGATACCATGGCGACACCAGCGTGGAGAACATCGGGCTCCGCACCAAGCCGCATCGCCGATGCATCGACGATGCGGCGCGTTCCTCCGACCCCATCTACTCGGATCCCATCAATCTAGGAAGCCTAGAACTACACTGCCTTGGATCGATCTTGTTACCACGTACCCGCGGGATCGAGCCTCCGGTTCTTCATCTCTCAGGCTCTCGCTTCTCGCTGATCATCGCACATCACTTGTATTCGAATCTTTGGACCACATGCCCACACAACGGCCTCTGGCCAACGCTTCTTCGACGCGTCGTGCTTCTCTTCTACATTCATCCCCGGCTTGCCCGCACATGCCTTCACCGGGCAACCGCGCGCTGCTCCCAACTCCTCTCTCCTCGCTCCGAGTTGTTGCTCTTCTCGCCTCCCCGCGTGACGTCCCTGGGCTTCGGCACCTCTGCGTGGGGCCGCAGACCAGGTCCTCGACCCATTTTGGAGGAAACTGGGGGAATGACCTCTGACTGTGTACTTCCTACGCTTCTTCGCAGCACCCCCCTCGTGCAGCACTGTTCTGAGGTCTTGCCATCGGCGCACGTGCATGTTTCGTGTCCGTGGCCGCGCTTCAAGTCCACCCTCGAGGCAACCCTTTTGGAAGGACTGCGTCGCCAGACTTTTCGCGCGACGCCCTGCGGCCGTCGGACAATGCCTTGCCTCTTGAATGCACACCGTGACCAGAGACTACGTTGAACCAGCGGGATGATCGCAACGTCCCGTTGGCAACCACTGCGCTTGACCTCGCACCGCGCCGCTAGAAAGGAAAGACATCGGCATGTACAATTCCATCGCATGCTGGAAAGCTTGCCACCCAGATCCTCCTAATACAGACGATATCGAGGCAACGATGAATGCCATTTGCTGCTTGCAGCGTCGCCACTGACACATGCTTGCGAATGGCATGCTTGAAACGCAACACCGATTGCTGCATGTGTTCGTGCACCCGGCCAAAATTATAGTTTCAACGCGGCTGCCCTCCTTGTGGCTTCAGATCTTCCGTCATGTGATGCCAAGTGGCCGACCCTTCCGCTTCCCTACGCGCCGAGCACTTGTAGCGGGTCCTTCCTTGAGAGCGGTACTGTCACCATCCCGCAGCGTGGCCGAAGGGGGGCGGTCCTCGGAGTCCTAGCGCAGCAACTGGTGCCGCACCGTGGGGGCGAGACCTCTTGCCTCGTGCAGCTCCAGCGGTCGACCGCCGAGACGCAGGGACTCTGCTAGAATCTCGTTGTAAAGGAAATAAGCACAGGCTGGAACTCTAAGAGATGATTACGTGGGCAACGAAATCCCGAACCTGTCCAAAGGGAGCGGGGCGAGGGGGCCAGACAAAGCCCCCAGAAGAGTGCGGAAGATGGGGCAATCCCAATAGTGTGCAAACGCGTCCTCGCCTCCGAGCTCGGGGAGGCACCCGCAGAGACAAAATGAATTCACATATTGTTGAAACCTACGTTGGGTTAACCAGTTTTTCGAGAGCGCCCTAGCAGCCGCAGCCGAAAGGGCAACAGGCATGGAAGCAAGAGCAGCCTGCACAACAGACCAGTCAACGGTAAGGATACGAGCCCTTTCCTCGGGGAGCAAATCAACCAGGCGACGGGAAAACAGATCTCCAAGCGAGCTAGTGTACATGCATTCAGACAGTTGTTGTACAAGCATGCATTGGATTTTGGGGCGGGGGCCTCTCACGGAACTTTGAAGATGTTGAACCAGCTGCAGACGGGCCTCCGAGAGGGCAGGGGGAATGTCGTTTCTCAGCCTACCTGGGAAGTGGGCCCCGTGGTGCGCATCAGACATGTGCTGGCGCAGAGCTGGGGACTTCCACCACGACGGCGAGTACTCTCGCTGCAGAACCGACACAAATCGGCAGTGTCGAACAGCAGCGCGGCGCAGCCAATCAAGAGACTGGCGCCGCTCGGAAGTAGAGATAGCTGCACGAGCGCGAGCCGCCATGCGAATAGCTGGAAGCGAACGAATCCCCGGCCCTCCCCATTCCTGCCACCGATACCAAGCCCCTTGAGAGAACCCACAGTAAGGCATATGGAATACTCTGGACAACATCGCAGCTTCATATCTGGCAAGCTCGGGCGGTGCAGGGATAAATTGGGCAATGTAGGATATCACCGAGGCGGCGCGAGTGGAGTAGAGGTTCGCAGCAGTCGCGTTCGAGGCCCCGACATTGGAGAGCTCGAACGATCTGTGGCGCCATTTTCTGAGCGGGTTCCCCCAGCAGTGCTGCCCCGATTCTGGTCCTGGATACATTCCCAGGTGTTCGATAACCTCGACGACTTCAAGCGCAGCCCAGGACGGGATGAAGGCCCTGAAAATCAGCGCGTACATGTTTTTTTTATTATTCGCTTCAGTGATCGGGCCCGCGAGAGGGAGGATCTGACACTTAGACATATCAAGATACAGAGCAGCAAGTTGGGCCGCCAGACCAAAGATACGGGGCAGTTGCAAGAGGTACTGCAACTGAATGATGACGGTGCCTATGCCGTCGGCGCAAAGTCTAACTATCCCACGATGCTTCTGTTCAATCGTTGAGTCGAAATCAGCAACAAAACGCTCCATACTGACCGCAAAAAGCGTTCCCGACCCAGGGCGCCCCTGGCTGATTCAAGCTACATGAAGAGAAGCACGCCCCCAAGTTCTGAATAGCAAGCCACCCCCTGGGAGAGCAAGATGATATAAGCAAGCAGCGGGCGCGGAAGACCAATCTCCTCTTGCACCAGCAGCATCCACCGATGAGATATCGATGGGAAAGCCTGCGCGAAGTCGAAGGCGGCAGCCAGCGGCAGGCCCTCGCCTGCAGATGGAACCATCGAATAAAACCTGGCCAGAGCGTCAGGCTAGACGATGTTGGTTGCAAATTGGCGACCCTGGATACAGCATCTCTGCAGTGCATTGGCAACCTTCGACCATTCCCTTGAACACGTGAACATGATAGTAGTCGTGATCAGCTTATTGTCGGTGTTGTTGAGGCCCAGGGGTCTAAGCTTGTCACATTCACGGACGCATCATCCTCCTTCGAGATCACCTTCCTCCTCCCCCATTCGGGGTGTAGACGCCCAGCAGGTGATTAAATCCCCAGAGCGCCCAACCGCCTTCCAAGAGCCAGAACATCATCTCCGAGAGGGTCTCCAGAGCCTTGGGGGTCTTCTTCCAAGCGGCGTAAGAAATGCAGTCGGGACCAGGGGCGCTGTGGGTCTGTCGACGTAGGACAGCAGACATCAGGCTCTTGGTTGGGGGCGGGATGTCGCTCAGGTCGATGTGACCTGCGAACCTCTGAATGTAGATCCGAGCCTTATGCTCAGGCGTATCTTTGGCGCTGAAGACCTTGCCCCAGTGCTCGCCTATCGCTGGGGCCATGTCCAGCGGGTCTGAAAGAAGTTGGCCATTGCGGCGAATGCCGCGAACGTGCAGGCGGCGGTCAAACGGTGCCCACAGCTTCGCTCGCTTCTGGAGTCGACGGAGACGTTGCCTGAGTTGTTTCTTCTCTGATTCCGGGGCATCCGAGAGATTGTTCCCCAGTCTTCTAATCTTGTCCAGGTGATCAGATTCGTCCAGAGCATTAATAAGGTCAGCGAAGGCCCCAGGCATAACCAAGGATAAAAGCTCCGTCTCCTCGTCAAACTTGAGGTGCTGCTGAGCAAGAGGGTGCGCCTTGATGAGTTTCTGGCCCAAAGTACGGCCCCGACGCCAGACGGCCCTCGATATCGAGCGGCATAGAATGATTCGACCCAAGGTCGAGTGCGAGGCCTGGCCCAAAGATGCGTTTCGAGCAAATCTGGCACCCCCGTTCATCAGCATCTTAAGGTACAGCTAACGGATCGGCGGCGAGCACAGCTCAATGTCGCCGCGCTGGAGATAAGCCTGCACAAACCTGGTGTACTCTGAGGTGTCGAAGAGGTCTCGATTGATGGCGCGCTCTTTGCGATGCTTCTGGCCACCCGGGTGGAAGTCAACCTTGATCGCTGCATGGTCTGACAACCGCTGGTATATGACGACCTCGGCGAGACCCTGCGTCACCCCGCATACGTTAAACTGCCTGAGCGCCCACCCAGGAATAAAAGTAAAGACCCTATCTATGATGCTCATCGTGTCATTCGGCGCGTGCGCTTGGGCGGGGTCTTGCTGGTGTATTTCAACTAAATTTCCCAAGAAGGTCCCTCCAGATGGCGCCCTGGGTGGCCCTCCAAGTTTGGCACCCCTCACCGGGGGCAACAAAAACTAGCCGGGTTGACTGGGGACGGCGGCGCAGCAGCGATGTTGAAGTCACCTATGACGACGCCAATTTTGTTGAGCGGGCCCTCTTTGGCCTCCTGGAGCTTCCCAAGAATGTGCTCCGATATGCGGGTCTTCTCGTGCCTCTGGAGCCCATAATTGTGGATATTATAATGTGCAGTCCAAGCCGAGCCTCCGTAAATCTGGATATCCGTAAAAAGAGCTCTACCCTGAACAAGCGGTGAGGAGTCCGAGACAACCTCTAGGTCCTCAAACTTGGGAACTGGCATCGTGGTGAGAACCCCACCAGCGGCATTCGGCAAAAAGCTGACATGACAAATGTAAGACTTACGTAACAAGTAAATCATGTTCATGGCTTCTTCTTCTTCTGTGCCATGAGTCCCTTGTACTGCTACAGTACTCGTGGGAGACATGAGGGAGGAGAGGTAGTGGAACTTCTTGGACTTGGTGGAGGGGTCGAAGTGAAAGAGAGAGTTCGCATTCCAACTGGCAAAGCACAGGGAAGCCGTGGTGGTGCCAGATCCCAACCAAGTCTTCATGAACTTGCTAAATGGACCACTCGCCCTCGTCTGCCGAGGGAGGCTTGATACACTGTGCGACTCGCGGAGCAAGAATATGTTTGTCCAAGCCGAGCGCCATGATATTGGGGATGTTCCACTCCACAGAGGGCGCTGTTCCCGTCGGCGCGGGTTTAAAACGCAAGAGCTTCTTCCATGCCAGTGAAATCTCACCTCGATCCTTGTCAACATAGAAACGCTTGTTGGAGTAGGCGGACTCGAATTCCTTTCTGATAAATTTGATCCCAAACTCCCTGCGGATTGTCGCCTGGTTTTTGTCCACGCTGATGAACAGGTCAGACTGGCCGCCAGTGGGGAGCTCAGCATAGAAGCGCCTCCACGTGTTGTTCCTCTTCTTGATGGCCGGCATGGCTTGCCGTACTGCACGTGGAGCAAGTTGAGTTTGTCCTGTGAACTGAATAATGAACCGTTTAGCCATGGGGCCTTCGTCGGGGGGCTTGACCTCGTAGTCATCCACGTCCGAGGCTGCGTCCTGCATCCAGTCACGGATGCGATTGCGTACTGCCTGATGGGAGACCAACTCACGCGAGCGAACCACCAATATGGACGGGTCCTTCGGGCGATCGAAGCTGGCTGGGAGCTCCACAGTAGGGGGGGCTCCGTCTTGACGATGTGAAGCTGCTTCTGGAGGTGCTCGATCTGCTGCTCCATGTAGTTGATACGCGTATCATGTGAATCCACTCGAGCTTCCACTTTGTGCATTCTGGTCTCCACTTGACGATCGATGCCTTCAGCGTGCGATGCAAATGTTCTGGAGAGAACCGTGACACTTGCTTGGATCGATGCGATGGCTGCCATGACCTCGGACTTCGTGGCGTCGACATGAGCTCGAAGGTCGAGCTCTCGTCTGTGTTGCTGACCACTTTGCCGACGACCAGGACTGCCAGTGCCACCACTGCTACTGCCACCAGGGATGGGCGGAGGTTCTTCCAAGGCTTCCTGGAAGGGTTCGTCATCGGGGTAGCCTCCACCGTGCACCAGCGGTGCAGAGCGAGATCGATCACGTGCACCTTCAGGGTGTGCATCATGAGGAGGAGCTGAAACTGCCATGCCGCGCCGTCACAGAATCTGTGATGGCTCCCGAGAATTGTAACAATTCCAGCAAAGCAGAATCACAGAGACGAGGGTGCCGCCAGCGCCTGACACGCTGGATCGCTCGAAAGAGAGCTGCCCGCCCAAAATGGGACCTGTTCCCACTTGAGCCAAAATGGCAACGGAAAACGGTACTGTCACCATCCTCCTCCTCCTCCTCCTCCTCCTCCTCCTCCTCCTCCTGCTCCTCCTCGTCATTATCGTGACCATCGCCGGCCCTTGTGGCCAACCCTCTGCCAGAGGACCTGCAGTCAACCCGTACAGTGAGAATGCACGGTAAGGACGCAAGGATCTTGGAAGGCCATGCCGACATGCTGCGGGCAGGGCGTGGCCAGCGAGAGCGGCCAACGACGGGCCGAAAGGGTCACGACGCAAAGGGCAGCCTTGGAGAGTCGGTCAACCTGACAAGGCGGGCTGACCGTGAGCCCCAAAACGTGCTCGTGAGTCGCATAGAGGTCTCCGCTGGAGGCGGAGGTCACTCGTGGGGCCCTGGGCCGAGCGGGAGAGTGGGCAGCGTGCACGTCGTTCATTTCTGATCGTGCTCACTTCTAATTGTGCTCGTTTCTAATTGTTCCTGGCCCCCTAGTGGCCAGGAAGAGGCCCAGGATAGAACAATCAGAAATGGAAGGAGATTGGCTCCCCAAAAGATCAAAGACATTCCGAAGAGTTGTAATTGAACGATGTGTACGGCCTCCGAAAGAGCCAAGCTCGAGACGACGGTGCGCAGCCCCGCTCGAGCCCTGGCCGACTCGCCCTGGCCTTGCACTGCCTCGCCCTCGATGTGCTGGAAGAGCTAGAGAGGAAGGGGCCCAGGGACACACAAATAAACACACACACACACAAATAACAGGATTCTCCATATTTCCAAATATTTTCTGGGTTTGTCTTCCCCCCCACTTCCCATATTCTCCCATATTTTCTGGGAAATCGATGACTATGTGTGTCTGCGATTTTTTCCCCTCCTGAAGAGAGAGTGTCGGGCTGGGCGAAAGGGGGGGATAGCAAAGGGGGGGGGTTGAGAATCAGCTCGCGTTGCTGAGTTTCCCAGCGCCTCCCTGCGCCTGAGGCGGCCATGTATCGAGGAATGGGCCCCTCGGTGGGGCCGAAACCGGCTGCAAGCAGCAAATTTCGTAACCCCCCCCTTTCCCTATCCCCCCCGTCCGGCTCTAGAGGAGGAGGAGGAGGAGGAGGAGGAGGAGGAGGAAAAGGGGGAAAGGAGGAAAAGGAGGAGGAGGAAGAGGAGGAGGAGGAGGAGAGGAGGAGGAGGAGGAGGAGGAGGAGGAGGAGCCCTATCCCCCCCTTTCGTCCGGCCCGAGAGTGGTAGAGGCTGGCGGATGCTCGACCCCGCGTCGGAGCTCTCCCGAGAGCGCCCCGCTGGCCAGGCCAGACATCTCCGTCGGGGCTTTTGGGACCCAAGCAGGCCGAGGTACTTACCGAGCCAGGCCCGAGCAGCGACCGCCACGCCACCGCTGCCTGGAGCAGCAGCATCTGCTTGCAGTGCGGAGGCTCGGATCTACGGCGGATCAAACAATGTGGACTGAAGCAGAGGACGCCACAGTCGACTGCCAACAGAAGGAGGGCATGGACTGCGCCCGTGGAGTGACGGGAATCTGTCATAATGGCAGGCCGGAGCGGGCAGGATGAGCGGGATCCAGAGCACCAACGGCAGGGAGGGAGGCAAGGAGGCAGAGTGAGCGGGGCGATGGACGATGTGCGCAGGGCCCGCAGCAATGAGAGCGGCGAGGAAGGCAGAGGAAGAGGGGGGAGGCAGGAGCGCGGTCGGCGGAAGGTGTCGGATGAGAGCCGGTGAGGGAGGAGGGCAACCGAGAGAGGGGGAGGAACAACAAAACAATCAACAACAAAACTTGCCAGCAGGAGCCGGATGAGAGGAACTGAGTCAAGATTCAACACCAAACGGCGAACTGTCCCGTTGGAGTCCAGGGCGATACCTGAATCATGCCGAAGGTCTGGTTGTAAACTGTGAAAGGGCCGACGTGGAAGTCCTCGACCGCCTGGGGTCCGACGCGGCTGGCTTCCCGCAGCGCAAGCGCTGCACTGCTCCCCCATCACATCCTGCTCTTCGCACTGTGGCTTTCGCACGCGCTGGCCAACACCCCACCGGCGCTCGGACCCGCCTTCCTCCAACATCACTCCAGCGACGCCTGCGCTGGTCCTGACGAGTCGCGCCGGCTGGCGGACTCACGCGCTCGACTCGCTTCGCCTCGACCAGCTTCTCATCCTCGTCCTCACGCTTGTTTTACGTTTTCGGAGCAATTTTGGAAGGGAGGAATGGAGACGGACACAGCTTGACGACAAGCTCGGCGAATCAATCGTGCAACGACCAAGCCACATCGAGCGGCGTGCGCTCGAACAGAAGTAAGGCGCCCGGCCACGCAGAAGAACGACCAATATGATCACACGCCTCCCGCTTGTGCATGGCCGGGGCCGGATGCAAAGGACACCAGACAAAGACACAAGTCTCTTCCGATGGCAACCCACGCTTCAAGCCATGACGAGGGAACGTGAAACCCCAAACCCGGTAGACAGGACACGAGGGAGCCCCTTGATTTTGCAGGGTCGTTCTGCGAATTTGTCAGACCCGGCTGCATCGCTGGAGTCGCGCCTCGACATGACCCGCCGAGAATAAGACGAACACATTGCATAAACATGCACCCTCGGAGGTCCGCGCCGAACCATGAACTCTGCGCGGACACCTCCAACAATGTATTTCTCCCTGGGCGCCCGCCGAAGACATGGAGAGAGAGAGAGAGAGAGAGAGAGAAGGCGACCTGTGGGCCGTCGATCCTGCCGGTGCCGAACTCGATGTGGAGTTGCGCCTCCTCGGCCGGCCGCGGGCGGGGAAATGGCCTCCCTCCCTAACCCCATTCACGGGGAGACGCCCGTGAATGGGGTGAGGGAGGGAGGCGACCGTAAAGGAGGAAGAAGCGGAGCGGGAGGAGGGAGAGGTGGAAGTGGAGGAGGAGACAGCACATGAGGAGAGGAAGAGATCGTTGAACTCCGATGGGAGAGGAGATGAGTGGGGTAGAAGGAAAGACTGGAAAAAAAAAGGGTACGCGGAGGTGGAGGACGTGGAGTGTACTTTGTGTTCTCACATGACGCGGGGCCATCCCCAAGCGTCAGACGAGCATCATCTTCCCATTCTTCGTCATCGTCGTTGGCGCGATACTTGCGTCTCCAGGACTGGCGGCTTGCCGATCGCCCCTGGCGGCTCATGGAGCGGTCCGAAGCTACGAATGCATGTTGAAATCGTTTGTTGTGGCCGAGCTTATACAGAATGCGTTCAGACAGGTCGCTGACATCTCGCGGGTTTCCACGCAAAAGGGTCATCATCACTCAATTCCATGTTAATCGGATTGCCAATAACCCGAGGATAAAGCATCAACAATATTTCCCCCTCTGTTGCAGGAGCAGTGGCTTCTGAATCCGCAGGTGCCCCCGCCATTTCGCCATCTCCTTCGGCGGGCATATGGAAGTTCTCGACACATTCACTATCAGCAGGTTGCCCCGCGATGGGCATGCCCAGCCAGTCTGCCAAATCAATATCATTGTGGCCAGCGATTACCTCTTCGAACAGCCCGTCGGCGCAATTCTCGAGGGACATACTGGCACTCAAATATCTGGCAGCCATGACGTTCACAATTGCAACTGAGCTATCGGCAGGGTCGGCCAAGAGTGACTCCCAGTCAACATACTGTATATCCGAGTGAGTTTGAGCCAGATGTATCGACTCACGTCTGCCTTCGCGGCGAAAGTGCTGTGTGCTATGGCATATGTCGCACTCCATAGTTTGACCGTTGGCATTCTTCGGGTTTCCCCGACGTCCCTTACCTTTTCCTGATGTATGCCTACGGTTCCTGCCCGCACCTAGGAATATCTCTTCATTTTGTGGCCTGGTAAAGGACGCTAGGAATGCTAACGTGCCTCTGCCATGCAATCGCCTCCGCGTGCCTCTACCCTTACCTCGACCCTTGCCTTTTCCCTTGAGTGCCCGTCGGACGATACGCCGTACTTCACGAACTGGCTTCTTCATAAAATTGCCTCCAACTGCGTTTATGTTTCTGGTCTCCTAAGAATGACCATTGCGCCTGTTCGTCTTCCGTGAGGTACGTAGGCATATCGGAGTAGTCAAGGGCAGTGGCCTCGTCGTCCGAAGACGCGTCGGCGTCAGTGCCGGAGTCGAAGTCGGACTCAGCAGGTTGCCCGGCTGAGCCCATTCGAGTTGTGGCCTGCGTGGGGGACACCGCGTCGGGCGGCCCCCGAAACCTGGCCCAGGAGTCTTGCGACCCCGAAGCCGGACCACCATTTTGAGCCAGTAGTGTAGTGGTCTCAGTTGGTTGCGGATCGTCAGTCTGGACGTAATTAGCAGGTTGCCCTACGTTTGCCTCAACGTGGAAGGTCTCGGTTCGGTGACCGTGACTGAAAATACCACCAATATTGCCTGGGGTTCTCTCAGCAATGTGAGCATATGACCTCGTTCTGTCAAGTAGGGAGTCAAACTGTTGCTGGTCCCTCGGCATGTGGTGGTTTAGTGGCAATGTGAGTTGCTGTGCACGCGATGTCCCCACCCCAAGGGCTCTGAATAAAATAGCTGTTCGAAATTTGGAAGTTGGGGAAGTTAAAGCCTGCCGTTTCAGCTTCATAGCGGGCTACCTCGAAGAATGCCAAAGTCTGCTCGACCCGTTTTCCCGCATGGACTCGGAAGTCAATGCGAGCTGTACCAGAGTTGAGTTGGCGTTCCTCTTATAGTTTCTTGAACCTCGTACTTACGAGGCACATGATGTAGGTGACGCCATCGGAATGGCGGCCACCAGTGTCAACACCGAAATTGATAAGTGCTGGGGGAACTCTCATGGCTATGGTCCGCGCGAGGCCTCCCAAGCCTCGCTGCACGGCCGCAGCTTGCTGGGAGGGCGTCATGTTGCCTGTGGTCCCGTTGATCCAGGCATGCACCTCGCAGACGAATTCGCGGCAAGGTACCTGACTGGACGGGTCCCAATGGGGGCCGGTCGTTTTTGTGCCGTGTCCGCCACGCATATGTCCTACCGCGCGCCCGGTAGCGACCCATGCGAGCCCAAAAATGATAATACCAACCCAATGGCCTCGCAGGTCGTAGTCGGATGTAGTCGGTTAGGGGTCTGCGGTATGTGGTCGTAAGCCTGCGTGGGGGTGGAGGCGGCACAATGTCGCATCGCATGTGTCCATGCATTATGTCTTCGAAAAAATTTTCCCATCGGAGTAGGTGGGAGGACTTCAAGAATGTAGTAGCGCAGGGATGTAGGACGTAGGTAAGAGGCCTCCGCGTAGGCAGAGGTGTCACTGCAAGTGCCCTGGCTATGTTGCGTAGTTTTATACATTCCTCCGCGCAAACCCACTGCACCAGGATGTTCCACCACGTCAGTAGTCCACCAGATAGTGCCGTGGATGGTGAGGAGTAGAGCTAGGGCTGACAACAATAGGCCAGCTCCGCTACCAAGTTTGAAAGGGGTTGGGAGTCCCAGCCAGCAGCTTCGCCTTAGGCGAGGCCCAGCCCCCGCTCTGTTGTACAGTAGTAACGATAGTCCCAGCAGTAGGGGGCGAGCCATCTCAAGCAATTTTGGTATCGATGGCAAATGGTACACCTCGCTCTGAGGTGTAGTCAGATCTGGGCGTGCCGGCCGCTTTGAGCCAAGCAGCTGCGGATGCACGCTCGTTCCCACTCACATGCAACGGCCAGCTCACTTTAGAGTCCCGTATGTGAGACGCTGGGAAGTGACAAACTTTGACCACAATCATCAATCAGATCGACGAATGTGTGCACACGCAACGCAGCCATGCGCCCACGGATGAGTTGCTGGATCGCCCACTCGAGACGCCCTACCATGCCAAGACCATCGCAGCAGAACGATCAGAAACGCTGGCGCGGGACCCGCAGGTGCGAGAGAGTGGCCATGCTGATGATGATGGTGGTGGTGATGATGCTGCTTGGTGATGGTGGCGATGGGAGGAGGGAGGAAGGGGGAGGAGGAAGTAAGAAGAGTGAATGACGAGGGGCAGTCTCTCTCCCAACCGTGGACCCGACACCATAGGATGCTTGGGAAAACAAGCACAATATCATGGCGATGGGGCCAACCATGCGTAAATGTGTGTGCCGTGCTGTGGCACCGCTTTCGGTGAAGCTCCCCATGGGGCCACGGAGCGTGTGTGCCGACATGGTCGGGGCACTGCACGCGATGCTCTTGCCACTAGGGCCTTCGGTGGAGCTCCCCATGGGGCCACGCGCGAAACGTGTGAGGGGTGTGCTGAAATCGGCGGGGAACCGCATGCGAACTGTGCCACTGATGGGGAGGACGACGCGGGGCACTGTCTCTTCAAAACAAAGACCCAACACCACAGGATGGTTGGAAGCATTGGACTCCAAACCGCCAGGCCACCACTGAGACACACGGTGGAGCTCCATATGGGGCCACGGGACCAGTCAGGGGTGTGCCGAAATGGGCGGGGATTCGCATGCGAATCCTGCTACTGGTGCCTTCGGTGGAGCTCTCGATGGGGCATGACACGTATGAGGGGTGTGCCGACATGGGCGGGACACCGCATGCGAACCCTGCCGCTGGGGCCTTCGGTGGAACTCCCTATGGGGCCGCGAAACGTGTGAAGTGTGTGCCTG